>JARVGS010000760.1:8757169-8768625 GCA_031762315.1 Hypsolebias antenori | reverse complement strand
AAAATATAAAGAGTACAAACTGTATATTTTATATATATATATATATATATATATATATATATATATTTATAGAGAGAGAGAGAGAGAGAGAGAGAGAGAGAGAGTTTTAATTCTTCCCACACTCTTGCAATATTCTAAACAATGTTTCTAAACACGCTAAAAGAGCACAGAATGTCATGATTTCAGCTCTGTGCTTCATCAGTTCTTTGCCACCTGCAAGCGCTCTTGGCCACGCCCACTTCTCAGCTCTGCATGGTGAACAGCTGATCAGCTGCAGCAGGAAATGTATCCTGCAGTATGGGCTGCACAAATGTGCAGGAGGTGCTAAATAATTTTAAATAATTTCATTTAAATAAAAATCCCATCCTGATTGTGTGTCACATCCATCAATCAGCCAACTGTGTGTCCTTTTTTTTTTTTAACCTACAGGTGATTTTCTTAAACTTTTACTAATCTCAACACAAAATGCTAGAAATCAGCTGTCAGGGTGAGAAAGAGCCAATTTAAATTCAACAAATTTAGACTTTAAACTTTGATAAAGTGACAACCAAGTGCTTGTACCTCTAGAAACAACCAAAGTGTTTAAAACAACCACAAATCAAGTTCTTGACTGGAGGACTTAAACTCCTCAGACATCAGAAACAAACATGAGAAATACCTGGTTAGTCCCATTGAGCCACGAGGACTCGTTTACAAGAGAGAACTGAAAAATTATGTCCAATCTTATTTTGAAAAACCTGCAATGGAGCGAGTCCACAATAAACGAACCGCGAAGTATCGAGGGACTACTGTATTCCCAATTGAGCTAAACTCTTTGATGCACAAAGGGCTAAAATTACACACCACCAAAAAAAGTGCTGACTTTGCATTCACTCTAATAGTAAAGCCATCTTTTGTGCAGTTGTTGCACATTGAGAAATATTTGAACAAGGCATCATTTTTTTTAACAGGAAATTTATGACCAACAGCAATGGAAAGAAAAGAAGTAGCTCTGGTAAAGCTCCAGTAAATAGATTTTAAAGTTTGTCACTGAGTTGATGAGCATGCAGCGAGGCACACCACGGGCTGTTCAGATGACCTGTAGCTCACTCACACAGAATGTTGGCAAAGAAATAAAAAAAATATATATTAAAAAAAACTCTTGGGCTTTTCTGTAGCAGCTTCTTTTGCTGCAATAACCTCCATGACTTCAAACCTTGTCCACCCAGCCACATACATCTGTTTTCTGGGTCACAGCATTTGCCAACATCTACTAAAAAAAGAAAGAAACTGGAGGGAAAAAACTAATCTCTTCAACTACTGGCCTACGAGTTCAGACCTTTTCTCAATGCCATTTCTTTCAAACTCCCAACTCACTGCTCACTTTATAAAAGCTTCCAGCACAGTTCAACAAATGGAGACTTTATGTTCATGTCCAGTTCCGCAAAATTCACTCAGGGTTTCTTTTGCAAAATAACACAGTTATCGTCTTGCAGTGATGCGGTTTGTACGGCGGGTTCAATTTTCAAACAAAGCTTTTAAAGATGGAGCCTGCCAGTATAGACATGGTCTAATCCCTTCATGCTCCACTAAACCAGAGGGAGATACTCATGTGTTATGTGCACCAGAGCATGTGTGAGTGATTTCTTTTCCTTCCATTTTTCATTGATGTGGAAGTGATATAATCATCTTGTAGCTGTGGATCTGAAGCACTGGATTACACAAAGTTGTGTCTTGTATAATCAAAAAAGTATTTAAAAAACATATATATATTTTTATATACATATTTATTGCTAGACAGTGGAGTAATAATGTTTTGCCGATGTCTGTGCGTGTGTTTGTTGGACAACTATTAATGAAACTTCAAATATCACTGGGTGAGCATCTACAACTCAACACTTTTTCTAGTCAACCCAATTCAAGATGGCTGCCACAGGTTACACCCCTCACACAAAAATGGCTGTGGTCAGTGATTTTTATAAGTATTAACGTAAGATAAACTTTAAGATGTGCTATTAACTGACCGTCATGAAACAGTCCAAGTACTGAAGAGTCATGCAAAATAGTGCAATGAATGCTGGACCAAAAATGCTGCATTTTTTCTCTACGTAAGATAAAGTTAGCCTAAAACTTTGATAGGTAGCAAAAATCCCTTCAATGAGCACTAGATATTCAATTACATTGTTTTTATTGTTGTTGTTGTTGTTGTTGTTGTTGTTGTTGTTGTTGTTCGGGTCGAGGGTGAGGTTCTGCCTCAGGTGGAGCAGTTTAAGTATCTTAGGGTATTGTTCACGAGTGACAGAAGAATGGAGCGTGAGACTGACAGATGGACTGGTGCAGTGTCTGCAGTATTGCGAACTTTGTGCCGGTCCCTTGTGGTGAAGAGCGAGCTGAGATGAAAGGCAAAGAAAGCTTTCTGTTTACCAGTCAATCTATGTTCCTACCCTCACCTATAGTCACCAGATCTGGGCAGTGGCCGAAAAAACGAGTGGAGCAAGTGGAAGATTCGTTCAATCTTTATTTATACAGATTAATCCCATTGAGCCTCGGGACTCATTTACAAGAGAGACCTGAAAATAATGAAATGAAATAACCTGGAAGATAATAGATGGATTATTGTTGTCATTATGTGCCTGTGGAAAGGACGGCACACTGGCTCAGTTGGTAAAGCTGCAGCCTCTCAGTGAGAAAGTCGCCAGATCAAATCCCAGTCAGTGGACTTTCTGGATGGAGTTTGCATGTTCTTTCTGTGCATGCGTGTGTTTTTTTCTCTGTTTACTCCAGTGTCCTCCCACAGATCAAAAACATGCATGTTAGGCTAAATTGTCCTTAGGTGTGAGTAAGAGAGTGAATGGTTGTTTGTCTCGTTTGTTTCAGGGGGTCCCCTGCCTCTCACTCAGAGACTACTGGATATGGGCACTAGTGAACCCCGTGACCCAAAATGGAAGAAGCGGGTAAAGATAATGGATGGATGCATGGATGGATGGACACCTGTGTAAAGATGGATGCATTAAGGTTTTGTCTCTGAACTTAAAGCTGTAAACTTTTTGTTGTCTGGGCCATAACTTCTGATACACTCAGTTGTATAATAGATTAACGGGCGGATAATGTGCCATAATGCAATATTCTTCTTTTAAATTTTACCAAATGTTTCCACTGAGCTTAACTCTTCTTTTCAGTGTCGGTTAATGAATTCTTCATAATGTTCTTCATTTGCAAGCCACTACTTTATTATTACCCACACACATATGATCAATAAAACTCATAAGTCTCTTTCCTCGGACGAAGGGAGCTTCTGCTCCTTGAGAATCACTAAGCGTCAGACAGACCAGACACACTCCTCCTACAGGTGCCTCCTGTCGCATACAAATCCTGACTCCGTCCTTCTTGGCTCCGTCAGCCTGTGCCACATGCGAGCTTGTGCAGTACGCCAATACAAAGCTGAGCCAGACAACTCGTAATTTGCCCTTTTCCTGTATCAGCTGGCAGAGCTCCGCGGGAATGTTCCAGTCATCCTAAAAAGCGTGGGATGTCGCCACTCTGTCATGTTGCTGGTCATCCATTTATTAAGAGGACAGATGGTATTTAAGCACTCATTATAACCTTTTTCTTTTTTTTTTTTTAAGGGTGGAGTGCTGGTGTCCAGCTCCCTAGAGGGAAACACCACTCTGAAAAGTTCTTCTGTCTCCTCTGTGGGGCCGGGTGGGCTGTTGGATCTTCCCACAAGAAGGCCATTGAGAAGCAGCAGGGTGCTTTATGATGCCTCTAGCCATCCCACTCCTTCCCCAGGCCTCCTGCTGAAGCATTTTCTAGGATTTTATTATTATCTGCTTACAGTCTTTAGCTGTCGACCACTTCTTTTTCACTTCCCTCCCAATCTGCTGTTCTGGTAAGACTCGTTAGGTATCAACAGTGGCTTTTGTGTGGTTTTGGGTTAAAAACTCAGTTATTTAATTTCTTCTGCCCTACAAAGATTTTGTTCTTTTTTCTTGGTCCTTGTTTGTTTTGTTTGCTGGTTTGTTTTTGAGACTTTGCCACAATTACTGTACATTTAACTCCAACATTTTACAAGTCCCAATATACACTGGGATGATTTTTAGCGATACCAAAACAGTTTGTCATCGTTTCAGCCCTAAGTTTACGCGGAAACATTTTAGGAACCCCTACAGGTTTGTTTTTGTGCATCTGCTTTCCAGAGTGAACACATCTAGAAACAGCCTCCATGTTTTTGTGTGGACAGCCTAAATAAACTTTTTGAAAACTTTATGGTCACGGACCCACCTCTAACTTTACCTCTGACCCCAAGCGTGACGGATGCATCGACAATAACAACAATGACAGAATACTCACTTTTTTCATCCTCTTGTATTTACACTTCATACCACAGGTGGTCCAGTATCCAGTCGGTAGTTCCTAGCAATGTGTAGCTAACCCCGCTTGTTGTTCTGGTCAGTGCTTAATTTCTAAACCAAACAATACCGGAACACAAACAGCAGGGCGGAGGGGGTCCTCTCCCAGAAAACTGTGAATACAGTGCATGCCATTTCCTACATTCTTGTGTATTTTAACATCTATGTTTACCTAAACCCCCAGGTGACTACTCAGGCTGCTCATGGCGGCTGGCTGTTGGCTCCTGCCCGGGTACAACAGCCTGGTTAGCTCGGCACTCACCCACACCACTCACACCTGCTCCAGTAGTGTCTCCACTGCCACTGCCGTCATGTGCTTCAGTTCTCAGTTGTTTAGTTGTACAATGAGAAGACTTTTTTGTATGAAAGTAAATTGGACTGGCTTTACAACATTTTGTTTGCTGTTATTTTGACAAGTTGGCGCTGTTATTTTGTTCCATGACGTAACCTATGTAATGTGATTACCATCAAACATGTCTCTAATATTTTTAATAAATAACCAAAAATGCATTAATGGCCCGCTTAATCTGTAAAACTGATTTGCAACTTAGTTGTGCTGTTCAATTATATTTTGGGTTTTTAATTAAATTACCCACAACCGAACTTTTAGGTGCTGTGATTTTTTTTTTTTTTTAAGGTAGAATCAGAAATGCTTACTTGAAGGGGCAGATCTTATGTGGTATTAGGAAGCTCGCAAGTGGCTGTTATGTTTAAAATTAGTGTTTATGTAATTATTTTCATATTGCATGTCCAATATAGATTTAATTCATTCCAGGCAGTCATATTTGTTCATAATTTTATTACTTTATTAGTAGTAAGTCTGAGAGTAACCGGATCCAAGCAAATATTTACCGGAATGCACCCTGTCAAAATAAGAGCGTTCACAGATACTGTTCTGGCAGGATCCAGCTCATAAGCCCTTGTTCTAGTGTTGCGCCACATACAGACCTGGCATAGTTACTGTGTCATATTTTGTACTTCAATGTGGATGAAAACATTTAAAAATGATGTGTGTACAAGAATGATTTTAAAAATGTCAAACAAAAACATTCTCAGGTAAAAAAAAAAAAAAAAGACTTAAGTCATCCTTCTTTCCAGTCATGTTTCTGTTCAGACACATTTCCATTCTGTAACTCCCTTCTTCATTCTTCTTTTTCTTCTCTTAAAACTTTGACATTTTAATTCTGTGCTCTGATCCGCAGCTTGCATTAGTGTCTTTTTCACTGCATGTCGCCCGAGACCACGAGACTTTTGGAGTCATGCCAGTCTTCCCCTGAGGACATCAGTCCTTGAAATTTGACCAATCTGCCTTATTGCTTTGCAGCCTTTCTGGAAGGCATTTTTTATTTTTATCAGAAAATATTTTTTTGTAAATGTCCAAAGAAGTCATAGATTTCAGCTGTTTTGTATGTTGGGTTTTGGTGCAAAGCTGAAAACATCTTCAAGGCATGAAAATGTGGCCAAGAGGAGGATTAAAATAGTGGTGAGATGCTGGGGCTGTATATTGTTTGTGTGTGTCCTTACATGTTTATGAATATGTTTATTTGTTTCGAGGCGGTAATTTAATGTATTCACTCACATGCAAACCTTTCAATTGTTCATAGACATGTTTGGCAAATTGCATTAGTGTAGAAGCAGCTACAGTCAAATTTGCCTAATGAAGGAATCAAAATTAAAATGAAGTTTAGGGCCAAAAGCCACTGGATGCTTCAAAAATAAACAGCTTGTCTCATCTAAATTGCAAACCATGTAAAATGTTTCTAAACCTATTTGATTTAGGATGTGTCTGCTCTGCTATGTAAATTAGCTGATGAATGAGTGACTTGGTGGTTTCATTAATATGCATTTAGATGTCAAACTTGCCCGTAGTCTCATGTCAACAAGATGAGGAGAAAACCAGACCCCCCACGTTGGATAGATATGCTAACGTAGGCTGAGATGCAAGTGTTATTGCAGCAACACACTCATAAATCCCCACAACAACTTTATTACCAGAGATTACATGCAACATGAGAATATCATCATGCTGAGCAAATAACCCAACCAGACGCTTCCTGTTCTGCTCACACACAAACAGAGACCTCGTGTTCGGGGGTGAAATGCACATTAGTTCTGGATTGAGTCCCAGGCATGGGACTATATGCCAACTGATGTCACACATGACTACACTGCTAATAGGAGCCGGAAGGTTGTGGTGTAAATGAGGAGTTGAAATAATAGACGAAAAGGTGGAGAGAAGGAAGTGACATTTCAGGAGTGGGCAGGAAGCCTACTGTTCCCCCCACTTCCCCGGAGGTCTAACAATCAGGTAGACAAGCCTGAGCATTGTCAGCCAAATGAAAACGTCGTGGCTACATAAAATTCAGGTTGTCGTTGGATTCATATCAAAGATGACTGCTCTTTAATATGAGTCAGGCTATGGGTATTCATGTGTAATTAGCGAGTGATTTGATGAGCGTGTTTTGTGTTCATATATGGGCTCTTTTTGGAGGCGTGCATCTGATCAGATCAGCCTCAGAGGCTGAACTTTGATGTGTTTCTGTGATTGTATCCTCTGGCAGATAACACTGCTGTTTGATTTGGGGCGCAGGGGTTAGAGTGCCTGAGTCAGCTCTAGCTCCAGGAACAGTCAGTCCCCCGCTTGTTAGAAATCACAGCAGCACACAGTCCTACTCAAGAATCCAAAGAGCTCGGGCATTTTTCAGCTAAATGAAAGCTGAGACTTTATCTACAGCACTGCTGCACACGCTGGACTGCACTTTTTGTTATTTTACACGGCTCCATCTATATTTCTGATAGTTTATGTAGTTTTATATATCATCGGTTTTATCTACATTTTGAAGATACAGTATGTCTGAATCAATCAGTTCCTGTGTCCGAAAGGTTTTATGTTGATATCGTTCAAAAAACATGTTGAGTTCATGTGTTTTATTTAAATATATTAGATCATTGGTTAGGCAGCACAGTGGTACAGTTGGTGGAGCTAATCAGTCTAACATGCATGTTTTTGGTCTGTGGGAGGAAACTGGAGTACCCGGAGAAAACCCACGCCTGCACAGAGAGCACATGCAAACTCCACCCAGAAAGACCCCCGGCTGGGATTCAACCCTGCAACTTTCTTGCTGTGAGGCAACAGCTCTACCATCTGCACCACCGTACTTTCAACAAAAAAGCAGATTTAGAAATAGTGCCATAAAATAATGTTTTGAATCAGTTTACATGATTTGTCAACACAACCTGCAAACTTTTAGGACTACATGAAGAATCAAACGTTTTGCAGATTGAAGGAGAACATGCACTGTATTTGAAAGCAATGTATCATAAACCTAATTTATTTATTTATTTATTTATTTATTTTATGTTAAGAAAATTCCTTCAAAAGTGGTGGTTAGTGGAAGCACAGCAGTTATTTGATGGTTAGATTTATCATAGTGTTGTGGTAGCATCCATCCATCCATATTCTACTTTTTATCTGGCACTAGTATGAGCCCCAGCTCCCCAGGGTCCTCTTCCTGCTCTTCGGGTGGGGGGTGGGGGGAAGACGACGACACCAGGCCATCGCCCAGAAGCCATGAGATTAATGCCTCCAGTGAGTCATCGGTCTGTGTTGCCCCGCTTGTCTGTGGTGGCGCTGCACCAAGAACTACTGAAAGAAACAACACAAAAAAAAAAACTCTGAAGAAGACACTTCTTCTGTAAATAAAAACAAAAACGGAGTGGCGTCAAGTTTTAGCAGTTTTAGGAGTTCTATTTTGTCACTTTTCAACAATGAATTCAGCATAAGTGGAAGATGAGGCAGAAGACCCTGGAGAATGTTGTTTTTCACACACGGCAAGCTGACGGCTCCATATGAGGTAAGAGCAATGCGTGTTTGTTTGCCCTGCGCTGTAGTCCACTTCCTGCTCGCGGAGCGGTGTCCAGTCTGGTTGCGTTCACACTGTACTCAAACCGCATTCGAGTTTTCTTCTACCGGTCCGAGACTTAGGTTTTTAGGAGGGCCAGAGTTTGCCTGTTTGTTCCGTGACGAACGAACCGGACTTCCTAAGCAAACGGGCTAGAATTTGGGACAACAGGGCTGGTGTGGAGGCACCCTTAGTCAATAATGCTGTGAAATGGGCCTAGTACCTACCAGGATGAGCGCCCCACCCCCAGCTTCCTTTGAGCTATGCAAGGTAACTGGGTACCTACTAGGATTCATTATAATGGGAACTTAGCCTGGCTCCTCACTCATAACCCTACCAGGGACAAACTGCCCTGACAACTTAGCCCCTGGGACCCTTTGATCTCTGAACCCCCACCATGGATGAAGCAGTGATTCATGGAGATAGATAGATAGACAGACAGATAGATTAGTTAACACTATTTATCTGAGGAGCAGACTGCTTTAACTCCATCACAGAACTCTCGTCTTGGACAAGCATGAAGGCGACTGTGGAAAGGAAAAGCTCCTTCACGAGGAAGAAATGTTTAGCAGAACCAGGCTCAGGACAAGCGGCCATCTGCTTCAATTGGCTGGGTTTGATAGGAACAGATACACAATAGCAGGTTGAGAATCACGTGTTAAGCTAGAAATAGTATCAAATGAAAACATTCAATTTTAATAATTCATTTAAGGAAATGAGGTAAATTTGTCCTCCAGTAGCCTAAGCCTATGGCAGCATAACAAATCAACCCTAACTATAGGATTTTATCAAAAAAGAAAGTCTTAAGCCCTGTGTTAAAACTGGACAATGTGTCAGCCTCATAGACAGAAACTGGAAGTTGGTTCCACAAGAAAGGAGCCTGGTAACTGAAAGATCTTCCTCCTGTTCCACCTTTGGATGTTCTAGGAATCACAAGTAAGCCTGCAGTCTGAGAGCGATGTGCTCTGTTAGGAAAATATGGAACAACACGATCTCGAATATAAGATTGCGCTAGGTTGTTGAGAGCTTTGTTGGTTAGTAAGATTTTGAATTCTATTCTGGATTTGACAGGGAGCCAATGGAGAGAAACTAAAACTGGAAAGATATGACCTCTCCTACTAACTCCAGTCAAGACTCTGGCAGCAGCATTTTGGATTAGGTGAAGACTTTTTAAAGAAGTATCTGGATACCCAGATCATAAACCATTCCAATAGTCCAGTCTAGGAATGAAAAATACATGAACCAGTTTTTCTGCATTTTTAGGTAAGATGTTTCTAATTTTAGCAATATTACGCAGGTGGAAGAAGTCGGTTCTAGTACCGGTAATATTTTCAATGTGGGGGATAAAAGACATGTCCTGATCGAAAATAACATCAAGATTTTTTAAATTAGAGCTGGAGGCCAGATTAATGTCATCCAAGGAGGGTGGAAGACTGAAAAAATTGTACCTGAGATGCTCAGGTCCAAAAACCAAAACTTCAGTCTTGTCTATTCAAAAGAAGAAAATTTAGGGTCATCCAGGTTTTTATGTTTTTAAGACATGCTTGTAGTCTAAGTAGCTGATTGGATTCATTGGGTTTCATGGACAAATATAACTGTGTATCATCATGCGACTGCTGTGGAATCGAACCCCCAACTTGTTGTCTATTAGAACAATACACATTTTTGCGGTCCTTTGTTACAAAGCTGGATTGCAAAACAGATTTTTTTTAAATTAAAAAAACATCTCACAATGTTCTGTACAAAATCAAGCGTATTGTCAAATCTAACAAGGTCACCTGACTTAACCTTGTTAGATTTGATTACAGTACTTGTATTAATGAGCATGCATCAGGACATGTGTTGTCAAATATTACACATAGAGGTTTACCTTACATTAGATGCACTATTTGCATGATTTGGCATTATTTGCTCTAAATTTGATAAACATTTGTTTATATTCAATTCAGTTCATCCATCCATTATCTTTACCCGCTTCTTCCTTTTTTCACTTGCCAGGCTCGCTGGTGCCCACGTCCGGCCATCACTGTGCGAAACACAGAGTACATCCTGGATAGGTCTCCAGTCCATCACAGGGACACATAGAGACAAACAACCATTCTCTCTCTCAGTCACACCTAGGGACAATTTAGAGTTACCAATCAGCCTAACATTCATGTTTTTAGTTTGTGGGAGGAAACTGGAGTACCTGGAGAAAACCCACGCATGCACAGACATAACATGCAAACTCCACCCAGAAAGGTCCCTGGCTGAGATTTGAACCGGCGACCTTCTCGCTGAAAGACAACAGCTCTGCCAACTGAGACATCGTGGCGCTGCGATTTGGTATCTTTTGCTCTAAATTTGATAAACATTTGTTCTTATCAGTTTTCATGCGTGTAAGTGCGATTAAGACATAACTATTCCAGTAAATCATGTAGAGTGTGACTGAACTTAGTGAGTTCCACCAAGTTTTCACCCTTTGCTGTCTGCAGAGGTCTACCTCACAGATGGGTAACACATAAATATGTCTTGTCTTCTGCCCTCCAGTAACCCTGAGATGTCTTTGGATCAAAGATGAAACGTTTCAACAGAGAAGAATCTGTCCAGATTAACTTTGTTGAATTCATCTGCCCTTTGGTTATACATCATGACCTGTAGCGCCATCTAGTGGTGACAACAGTATTACATACATAAGTATAAGTGAAGATGTTAAATTTCTCTACGAAAAACTAAATCAGCATAACAAAAGTAGACAATTAAGAGAAATAACATGAGGAAGAAAAGAGGATTTGACTGGATGATGATGCATCAAAGTGTGCGAATTTACGCACTGAACAAAAAACATTCTCACACACACACTTAAAGTCAGTTATTAATGTTATTTATCTAAGGCTTCTTTGTTTTCCCATCCTAACCCCAAAATGTTTCTCTAACGAGCCAACTTACAGTTCCGTATGATTTTTTTTTTTCTTATCATATAGCGTCTAAAAGTACAAACAACCATTATTAGAAGAGTCTTGGTGGGTGGGGGTGGGGGGTGTTGTGGTCCTGCTGGAGCTGAGTGAAGCTGACACCCCACCCAAGTCAAAAAATCTGGAAAACACAAGCCCAAGTCAAAAAATCTGGAAAACACTCAGAATGGTTAGTGCTCCGTTAGTGCTGGTTTGTGCCGTTGAAATTTTCG
>JARVGS010000760.1:8556547-8566991 GCA_031762315.1 Hypsolebias antenori | reverse complement strand
TCATGTCAGTGTGCTCATCTGCTCATGCAGACTCTTGTTCGTGCTGCTGTTCGAAGTAACGTTTTTATGTTATTAGTGCCTATTGTATTTTTAGTTAATGCTGTTCTTAGTTCATATCTTAGATCTTATTACTGTTTTTTTTTTACAATTTAATGTTGGATGTAGCTGGGACCCTGTGTACATAATCTCGTTTCATCACATGTTCCACATGTGGTGTGAATGACAATAAAAACTCTCTGACCTGGACTCATCAGACCACATGACCTTCTTCCATTGCTCCACAGTCCAATCTTTATGCTCCCTTTCGGTAGTGGTTTTCTTAAGGCTACACAGCTGTTCAGTCACAATCCCTTAAGTTCCCTTCACATTGTGCATGTGGAAATGTTCTTACTTTCACTCTTAAACATAGCCCTCAGTGCTACTGTTGTTTTTCTTCGATTTGATTTCACCCAACGTTTAAGTGATCGCCGATCACAATCATTCAGGTTTTTTTTTCCGGTCACATTTCTTCCTCGAAGACAATGGGTCCCCACTATCTTTACAGTTTTTAATAATACTTTGGACAGTTCATAACCCAATTTTAGTAGTTTCTGCCATCTCCTTATATGTTTTCTCTGCTTGATGCCAATGATTTGACCCTTCTCAGACAGACTATCTTTTCCACGACCACGCCATGTGTCTTTCGACATGGTTGTTTAAGAAACGAAAAGCATCTCATTGCACCAGTTGGGGTTAAATAACTTGTTGCCAGATGAAAGATAATCACCCATGCAGTAATTATACAATAGGAGGCTCATACCTATTTGCTTGGTTAAATCCAGGTGGCATTTTTTATATATATATTTTTGGGGGGCAGACAGTGTATATCATACACACGTGAGCCTCTGTTTTCCTTGTGTAGTTTAAAATAAATTCAAATCTGAAAGTCTGAACTCTCCAAACAGAAAGGCATCATCTCATGTGCACACGCTGGCAGCTTGCGCCTGGAACAATGATCAGAGGTAACAAGAATTCTCATTCATTTCAGTGCAGGTTGCTTTGAAAAAGTCCATCCTTCAAAGGGCCTAAGATGTTTCAGAGCTGTATTCAGACAAGGTCACTAATGAAAATTAGGCTTTAAAGAATGAATTGGTTTGTTTGAATTTACAGTTTTCCTGAGAATCCAACAGCTCTGCTGCTCTGAATAATGTGTGAAGGCGGGGTTGGACAGATTGTGTCTGCACTGCTTCCACGAGCAGAGGGGCAGATTTCCTCTGAGCAAGATTAGGATGAGCACAATCAGTGGGCGTGGTCAAAGCTGACATCGACCTTAACCTATAATTTACCTCTTTTCATTCCTAATAGAAGCAGGACTTTCAGCAGACAGGCTCTTTTGAAGTCATTTTTCTCAGTAAAGGCTCATACGACCTGACTGAATATACTGCAGCTTAATTAATGAGCTTCTTGATGCCACGCTGGCTTGTGTTTAAATGACCCAAGGTGAGGCTTCTGTTAAACACTAACCAACTGAACATCACCGCACATAAATGTGAAGGCAACAAGTTTTGAGAAAGTAAAGTTTTTGGCACTACATGAGACAAAACCACAGGAAAGTTCTTGGAAACTTATAGAATAAGCTTGTCAGCACAATGTTTTTTACTTCTTGTACATACAGTACAATTAAAAAAGGTATGGTATGCATTGCAAAGTATGAAATTAAACATGAATATATCCTGAACCATTTCAAAAGGTGCAGTTTGAAAGAGTTTGTCATTTTATTATTTTTATAATATTCATTTACAGACAAAGAAGAATGCAGAGACGCAGACACATATAGGGATGTTAATGATAGACAATGACAAAAAGCTGGGGAAGGAGAACAGGTGGCGGAGGCAGGAGCTGATTACAAGAGGGAGACACACTGAGGAGAGCAGGAGACGCCACAAGGAGACGCACACTAGAAAAAACAAATCTCACAAAAAAAAAAAAAAATGTGTGAGAAAATGAACAATCCTCACATTTTATGGAAAAGCTTTAGAAATGAACCCAAAATCTCAAGAACAGTTTGTTTTGTTTGGTTAAAAGTGCTCAGTGCAGCCATGAAGACCGGTCAGAATTTTGTTTGTCTATGGAAACAGCCAAAATGTCTTAAAAACCGTCAGTAACAAAGACGTCCATGGAAGAGCCAACTGATCCTTTTGTGTTGGGGCAGAGACTCTGCCTCAGCCGAAGGAGTTCTGGGAGTCAAATTCACAAGTGATGGTAGATTGGAGCAGGACTGGAGCAGGAGATGGATTACCAGAGACGGTGGGTCTGTGGTGGAAAGCTCACCGGTTCAAGCCCCAGTACCGACAACATCAAAAAATGTGGGTGGAAAAAGGTGAAACACCCACACCTGCCTTCACCCTCATTTGCCCCACCCTGGGCCCCTGAGCAAGGCCCTTAACAACCCCCCCCCCCCATCTGCTCCCCAAACAGGTCTCTCTTGAAAACGAGTTCTCGTAGCTCAATGAGACTACCTGTATAAATAAAGGGTGAATGAAAAAAAGGAAGAAAAACATGAAAATGTTGCTCCGGTTATGGTGGTGAAGAGCAGGTTGAATGGAAAGGCAAAGCTTGTGATTCACTTAGTTGTACATTTCAACCATCAACTGTGGTCATGAACTATGTGACCAAAAGAACAATACTGAACACAAGCAGCTGAAGTGAGTTTCCTCTGTAGGGTGGTAGGGTTCCTCACTACAGACAAGTTGAGGAGTTCCATCAGCTGGAAGGAGCTTAGAGCAGATCTGCTGCTCCTCCACATCGATCACAGTCAGCTGAGGTGGTTCAGACCTCTGATTAGCATCCTCGGTGCCTCTCTTTAAAACTTTTAAAAGGACTTCTCTAAGGGCAGACCTTGAACTCCCCGGAGGCATTATGTTTCCACCCTGACCTGGGAACACTTTGAGATCCCACAAGAGGCGTCTGAGAGTGGAGCTGAAGAGAGGAACACCTGCGTTTCCCTCCTGGATCTGTCGCCTCTATGACCCAACCACAGATAAGTGACAAAACATGGACAGATAGAAGAAAGCTTTGAAATGAAATATTACCTTAAAATACAGCGCAGTATAAAACATACTGATTCAATCCTGTGGGAGTGCCGGCATTACGGGCAAGCTCGCCTCCCCTCCTCCTCCCCACTCTAACTAATGAAAAGCTGTAAATGAGGAGGTTTGGACAGTGTTTATCTGTGTAGCTTTGTAGAAGCCAAGGTGCCCTCACACACACAGCAGTGTGTAATGAAGTCGACTGCTGGGCATAATACTTCACATATCAGCTGCTTCTCACATATGGCCGTCTTCCGCTGGCCCCGGTTCCTGCCCCATCTGCCTCCTCACCCCTGTCGCCGAAGTTAGTTTTTTTCCAATCAGTGATTGGCTGCCGCTGAGCCCTCACTGTGTTGCCACACCACTCCCAGTGCCAGACGCTGTGGGCTTCCGTGCTTTCTCTTTGAGTCGTGTTCACATAATAAGTCTGCTCTTTTACATTCAGTGCAAGCCCGGACACCTCGCTATCTGCGTGACCTTTCTCCTCATGCCTCCCCTGAATCAGTGCCCTCATCCTGCCAGACCTGGCGCAGGGTCACATCTGGAACAGAGAATTTCTGCTGCTGCACACCAGCCTCCTCTCTTTCCGTTTGCAGATGCCCTGTTGGTTTGAAGTTCTCTACTGTATGCTGCTGGCACGAAACGAGCGGTTAATGCAGAGGGAAAACCAACGAGGGCTGAAATGCTCAAAGTGTTTTTTTCTAACAACAGATGGAAGGACTAATAAATATTTCACATTTATATTTAAATCAAAGTAACAATGTCAGTTGTGGCCATGGAAGCTGGCCTCTTCTTGGCAAGGCCAAACAAACAGACAATACAAACAAGCCCGGGTCAAGATAAACTGGGTTGAAGAAGCCGAGTATGACCCGTTTGGTTGGTGGATGGTGGCTGTGTTGCACGTTTCAAATGTGTAGATGCACTGCACTGTTTCAAGGCATCTGTTCTTAGAATAACTGTTTAATTGTGTGAAAATGACAGTCTAACATCATTCAATTTCTAGGTCACCTTGTTCTTAGTGTTGATTGAAGCAAACATGAAAAGTCCTTCGAGGAATGCAAGGCCTTTCATTCACATATAGTTCATATTGCTTTTGATCTGCCAGAGTTTTAAACTAAGATCATCTTATGTTAAGAAATGATGGAGCTGAAGCCATTTTGGTCAAACCTTGAAAATTAACCAAATGTGAAATATTCTTGGTAAGCGTGAGTGTTGAATGACTTTCAGTTTCTACCACATCAAATTTTAGCCCGATATCTCTAAAACCGACTTAATTGTAGCCATTGCTGCATTAGGTAATGTTTGTTAACTGCAGCGGCCATCTTGAATTTGAATGACTCCAAAAACTAGTGAAGACATATGTCCAATAATACTTTACAAGAGTTTGAATTGTTATGTTTCGTCAGTTATTTTACTAACAGACAAACATAGCTGATGCCAACAGTTAATGCTTATGTTTTAAAGAAAGCCAACAGTCAGGTCATCTGGACGGTTTCTGGTTTTGTGTTGAGACGTTTCACCCTCCAGCCAGAAGACCATCTTTTTTATGCATTTTAGGATTTTATACCTGGATTATTGAGCATGGACTTTGGTGTTTTGAACCAGTTGGACATGACTGTTGACGAGGGAGAGGGCGTTCCCCAGAAGTCTTCTTAGCACCAACATAACTGTTTTTTTTTTTTTGTTTGTTTGTTTGTTTGTTTTCCCACTTTGAAATAGGCTGTTGGTGGAGAAGCAGTTTTCTTTGGTGTTTGCTCAGACTGATGAAGCCCTCTGGATGGAGGGTGAAACATCTCAGCACAAATAAAGAAAAAAATAAACTGTCCATGTGATCTTACTGAGGATTGTTGGATTTTATACCTGGATTATTGAGCATGGACTTTGGTGTTTTAAAGAAATATTCCAAACAGTGAAAAGCACATAGAATATGTATTATAAATGGCGATCGGCTACAACCGTTACAGAGTTTTTCTAAAAGTGACTGAATTGCAGTCACATTTGTGCTTTCTATGTCTGGTAGCTCTGGTCACCCTCTAGATTTTGATTGGCTCCAAAAATAGTTAAGTTGTAGAAGTCCACTGATGATTTCCTCATATAATGATCAAATATGTCCAGTGTTTCATTAGCTATTTTGCTAACCGACTTAAATACTGAGTTGACTTTCAATAGTTAATACTGTTTAAAGGACTTGTGGATTATTTTTTCCTGTATAGAATATGTGTTGCAGATTGGTGTCAGCAGCTTCCACACCAGACTTCAGCCCAGTTTTGTAAAATGTATTCAGTTAGAGCTATTTTTGTGTTTCACAGTCAGCTGGTCGTAGCAACTATCTTGAATCTTGACTTCAAAAATTTATCAGCTTTAAAAATACATTAGAATGTGACTGTTTTAATGACATTTCTCCAGTTGTTCAAGAGATATTTTAGTAAGACAGAGAAATGGACACACACAGACGGGGCAAATACTTTGGCTCCACTTTGACCTTTCAGCATAAACAACAAGACGTTTTAATGAAAACCTACAGTCGTTGTATTCTGAGGTCGACTCTGCACTCAAGTGTGGTTGTAGGTTTGTCTCCAATTATCTGGAGGTGTTGCTCAGGTGGGTGTTATCTTGTTCTACATTTATTCTTTGTGTTGAACTTATGTAAATACTATTCTGTTTTTTTTTTTGTTATTCTTGCCTTGGTGTTGCAACTGCCTGCGGCTGATATTTTCCAACCAATTAATGTATGTGCCGGAGACTCTTTGAACAGCCGAGAGAAGCTCTTACTTGAAAAGGCGCTTACACCTGTGAGGTGGTTAATTTTCAAAGAAAGAAAAATAAAAGTCACAAATGAGCTGGATTTTATTAGGTTTCTGCTTCTATTAATGACATCAAACTGGCACATGGTCCCAAGTTGATTCATTAAAAATGTATGTTTTTTATAGTCTAAATATTTTTAATTCATTTAGCTAGCAAATAGTAAAATAAATTAAAAATAAAAACTTAAAACACTGTATTCCTAATACAGTTTTAGTAAAACATAAGCTATCCTGAAAATCATAAATAAAAGATGAACAAATTAAATATTTAATTGTTATGCTGAAATATACAAGTATTTTGTTGTCTCTTATGCTTCTATGTAACAAACTATAAAACTGAAATATAATTTGTATATTTTCACATTTAGATTAACAAGATGCTGCAAAGACCGACTAATTTTCTGTCAAAAAACAGATTTGCGATAAAATTTAAGATGAAACACCTGAAATATGATAGCATAAAAACAGGAAGCAGATTAAAGACACATCAGACTGCAGGGAGAAATTTGACGGGCAAATCCAAAGGCAGATCATGACAACTTTGCCCATGTCTGTGTGAGTAATGACATTATGTCTGTTAATAAAATATTGCATGAACAACTGGAGAAATTTTAATAATATTCATAGAAAGTAATTATTGGATATATGTAAACAACCGATTAACTTTTGGAGTAAATCCAGTTCATATCGGCCACTGCAGCTGATTGATATTATACAACACAGAAAATATCAGTATGTTAGTAAAATTTACAGTTAATGAGCTAAAAATAAATGTGGTAAAAGCTGAGTCATTCACAATATGTATACTGAGAGTGACATCTTGCATAAGATTGTGCAAAACATGCTTTGAAGGTTTTATCAAAACAGACATATTTCTTTCCTCATCATAAGATTTTAGTTTAAAACTTTGGTATAAAATAAAGGCAGAGTTCCATATATTTCATTTTGTGTGAGCATTTCTAAGTGTTTTCTCATTTAAAGCACATTTATTTTAATTTATTTATGAATATATTGATTCATCAGAGGTACTACCTCTCTTAATATATGTGTGTGACATAAATGAGTGTGTCTTTAACAAGTAATTAATGATAAAAAAAAAAACTATACATAGATTATTGCAATGCAGACACTTCAGACATGTTTATAGTTTTTATGAACTTATTCTAAATAACAAGGTAATTTATATGGAAGCCCATTTTCACAATGAAAAAAAAAAAAAAATACAAGCCCAAAAGGAAGTCATAATTTTGAGTATTAGTCATAATTATGAGAATAAAAGTCATAATTAAAGTTTTAAAGTCATAATTATGAGAATAAAAATCATAATTATGAGTTTTAAAGTCATAATTTCTACTTTTCAAATTTAATTTCAAAGTTTGTCTCTTGCCGGACACCTTGACTCTGCTGGGATCGGGATGCAACTTCCTGTCAAACACCAGAAGTTTTCCTGCATTGCACATGGATTTGTTCATTCTATGTATACATCCCTCTGCCTTCATACTTGTACATCAATCCTTTTAAATAAAGGTATGTAATGTATACATCTTTTCATCGCCACTTTATGTAGTATTTAGTATCGAAGCCCATTTCTGCTATGAAATAAAACCCCAACAGGAAGTCATAATTTTGAGTTTTAAAGTCATATTAATGACTTTTGAAATCATAATTATGAGAACAAAAGTCATAAATATGAGTTTTGAACTCATAATTATGACAAAAAAGTCATAATTTCGAGTTTTAGTCATAATTACGAGAATGAAAGTAGTAAGTACGAGTTTCAAAGTCATGTTTATGACTTTTAGTCTTGTAATTATGACTTTAGAAGTCAAAATTATGACTTTAAAACTCAAAATTATTACTTTTATTATCACAAATATGGCTTTAAAACTCATAATTATGACTTATTCTCGTAATTATGACTTCAAAAGTCATAATGATTACTTTAAAACTCAAAATTATGACTTCCTGTTGGGCTTTTATTTTTTATTTCATGGCGGATATGGGCTTCCATACATTTCATATAGATTTATGCAAAAATAAGTGAAGAAAGTTCAAGTATAGCTCCAAACAGAAACACAGAGGTTGCAGTGATTTATTAATAGAGGAAAACAAAAGATGCCTAATGAAGGAAAATGTTAAGGTTCTGTGATTGCAATACGTCTGTGCAACTTGATTTGGCTGCTCGCAAATTTTACACACTATAAAATCCCAACAGGTGGTTTGGTGTAAAAGTATTTTTGTCTGAAATCATCTATGGCAACTTTTTCCTGACAGCTGCTTCCTCTCACATTTCTCAGCAGCACAGGCCTTTCTATATTTAGCTTACTGATCATTATCACTTATTATTTTGGACAATTCAGATTTTAATTTTCAGTCCCTTCTGATGGCAAGCTTGATGCTAACCTGTTTGGAGAGCTCCTCAGCTTTCTTCCTCTGAGGTTTTGTAAGACCTCAGGGGTGCTTTTCACATGCATCCATTTTCTACACTCACTTTATTTTTATTAGAAACATGAGGAGCTAAAATAAAGAAAGAACACACTTAAAGGCCCCAGGTGAGTTTCAAGCAGGGAATACAGTTGCTGTGAAGCAACCGTGCTAACCACTCCACCACCACGCCTCATTTTCTTTTTTTACAAAGTGCAAATATACTGTACAACGGTCTTGTGACAGTTAGACTGCTCTCAAGTGGACTAAAGTGAAAAAAATAGAACAAATTTCAGGGGGGCAGCTTCCAACCTTACAAGGGCTCTTAGAAGTAAAGTGAACGTAGTTGTTTCCAGTGGCAGCCACTACTATTAAATAACTGCCACCCTTTTTATAGACAAGCTAATATATATTTTTAGATTTTGTACAGTGTTAAAAGTCAAGGATAACTCCGTAATTTTATCAGGAGAGTTTGTTCCAGGCCAACCCATCCATCCATCCGTTATCTTTACCCACTTATTCATTTTTGGTCACTGGTGGGTCACTGGTGCCCATATCCAGCAGTCACTGTGTGAGAGGCGGGGGACACCCTGGACAGGTCACAAGTTCATCACAGGGACACATAGAGACAAACGAGACAAAAAAGCTAAATGCATGAATCAACTCTAAAAGCAAACGATTTTCCTGCAACAACAAGTCCCTATAAATACGGGTATCATGACTGGCCAACTGTTGCCATGGAGAGTGAACTGGTCTATAAAAAGATAAAATTAAGAATATACTAAAATTCATTTAACACTTGACGTCTTTAGGAGCAAATACATACGTTGTTCTTTTGTTTGGTGGTGATGAGAGTTTTGCTATCTTGTAACAACACATGGTATAAAATTATGTTCAATGGTGAGAAATTCAAACTGTTTTGTCAAAAAAACAAAATGCTCTAAGATTGTAAACCAGACTAAAAAGATTATAAATCCCCTACCATGATAACAAATTGTAAATAGCTAAAAAATGTGACCTCTATGGTGGCCTTGAGGTGTAAATGAACAACATTAGTACAAATGATATAATGTTTGAAAAAACTGAAATGCATTAAGGCAAACCAGGGGCATTTTAGAGCAACAGGATGGACAGTTGACTCAATTTATTTTTAATAATAAACTATTATAAATAATACTATTAAAAATATTTTTAAAAATTACTTTTTTTAATTTTTATTACATAGAATTGTAAGTTAATTTCAGGAAGCATGAAAGGGAACATGACAGTAAACCCAAGTTACATTTAAAATTAGATTTAAGTATTTTAAAGGAATTCATCTTGTGTACATATGGCTGTGTTTTAATCGTAGAGGGGAGTCAAACATATAAAATGAGAGTAATAAAATAAATACTAGCCCACCTTTAAACAAAATATACCACATTTTGGCATGGGGAATCAAAAGACACCAAATAGTATAGGAATGACCCTACTGTACATTGTTTTGTTGTTTTATGTTGTCAATACAGTAAAAAAAAAAAAAAAAAAAAAAAACACTATTAAAAACCCACCATTTATGAAATTACATTAATTACATTAAGCCAAACAGTTTAATGTAATTCCATTTTTTCAAATGTATCAATAACCAGGAATGCCTGAATACATTTTCATCATTTAGAAGGTAAAGGGTTCTAGAAGGTTCTACCATTTGGGAGGGCTAAACTGAACAAGCGGTATGCTCGTGTCCCCCATTGCTAAGGGATTACATAGTGAATGTTTTAGTTTTCAAGTTGAGTGTTTGACTGGAGTGGAATTGAAAAAGGACTGCAAGTTAATCTTAATGGTTTCGGTGCAAGCTATTCAAGTGGGTAGGAGTGACACTTTGTTAAACAGAGTTTGTTTTGTTTCTTCCTTGTCTTAGGCAGGACAGAGGAGAGGGCACAGTGATGGATCCTGGAAAGTGAAGAGAGCAATTTTCTCCACTACCAGATGCATTGGCTGAGCCAGGGGGTGAACAATGGAGGCCTTTGCCACCACATATTAATATTTGGCCACCCCAATCATTGGAGAAAACTTTACTTTTAAGCACTTTAAAAACTAGAAAGCATAACTTCCTTAAATGATAGGGGTACCCAGTTCACTCACACACACACACACACACACACACAC
>JARVGS010000760.1:8470034-8481449 GCA_031762315.1 Hypsolebias antenori | reverse complement strand
TGCAGTGCTTAAAATGCTGTTGCTGCACACATTTTTGACCTTCAAGCAGAGGTCAAAAATGTGTTAGGATTTTTTTTTTTGTCTCCAAACCCTGTGTCATTTTTCACCACTTTTATTGTCAGTCCAACAGATCTCACTTGTAAATGACTCGTGGAGGCTCATTGTGACTTATCTGTTTAAATAAAGGTTGAAAGAATGAATGAAAAAAAAAATCATTCTGTATCTCGCAGGGTTTTTCCTCATTCAGCCCAGGCTGGGGGTTAGGTCACGTACTTTATAAGTAAATTAGGACAGTTTTATTTCATAAACAACGGCAATCTGTGCGACCCGGAAGTACAGTACGGATTGTGCTTCCATAACAGATCGGGGAATGACCGTCCCCAAGCCTGGACCTCAGGGTCCCACTGTCCTATATGTTTTAGCTGTTCTGCTGCTTCAGCACTGCTTTCTTGAAATGAATACAGGTTTTTGGTAAACTTGATGAAATTCTGATGTAATTATTAGAATGAGGTATGTTGAAGTTGGAGGACCTCTGTTGGAATTGACATTTTGCACAGGATGTGAGTTTTCTTGAAGAATGTGATGAGGATGTTCCTCAGCTATTAAAACATCAAATTTCAGCTCGACAGGTATAATCAGATTAGTGTTTGTTAACAGGCCTTAGCTGTTGTGGCCATCTTAAATGCAGTTGACTCCAAAGGGTAAGCAGTAGATGCGCATTTATGATTAATTTCTAAAAGTTTATTTAAAATCCATCCAGTGGTGCATAGTTTTGTACATGACAGAACCCAACGGACATGGGCAAAAACATCATTGTCGCTTCTCCATTGGCGGCAGACAACAAAGAGGAAATCAGTGCCTTTTATTCATTCCTTTATTTCAAACATTGCCAATTACAAACTCAATTGTTTATGCTGTTAAAAATGTCAAAGTGTAGCTGAACACACGACAGTTGCCTGTTGCTTCATCACAGAGCTGCTGCGGTTTTGGCAGAGTTCAGTGAAACCTTTGCTTTGGTGTTCCTGTTTCAACATGTCAGCGCCGTTCAGCATAATCATCTATAAACATGGGTCTCAACCTCGCTGACTTTCCCGCTGACCTTTCCCTCTGACAGCAGCGAATGACAAAAGTGTCAGATTCGTTCAATCGGACGGCGACCAAACCTCATTATCAAACAGCAGGTTTGATGTACTAATGCCAAGATGTTGATAACTGATGAAGGTAAATGTCACATCACTGTCTCTATCTGTACTATGTCCGTGTGTGTGTGTTCAGTAGAGCTGCATATTTTACCCACTCCTTTCATAGACTCAAAAAGCCCCAAATCAACAGCTGACTAACACCGAGCCAAACGTTTCTTTCTTTACAAGTATTTTCTTAGTACGCCGAACCCTTTGAGTAATTTCAAAATTAGTCATTCTGCTCTTAAATGAAGCTGAATTAGCCATTGTCCTTAGGTCCACATTGTTCCCTGCACCGTTTTTCATATTTTGCTCGGGTAACATTTTGGCCCCCCCCCCCCCCCCCCCCACACCCTGCGCTTCCTCTTCTCTTTGACTGTGAAATGCGCTGAGCTTAAACAATGCCAGGAAAATCACCTGCCTTGATGAAATGTCACCAGTGCTTCCAGAGATAAAGCCAGCCATTAGCAGCTTTCTTCATTAGCCCAATTAAATGGCCCTCAGGAAATGCACTGACAGAAAGTGTATTTGGAATGGGCTGCTGGCGAACAGCTGCATTAAAACCCTATTTCGTAAATTAAATTTCAATCTAATGGCGATGGCCTTTCTTTAGGTGGTAATAAGCGAGAAAGGAGGCCCGTTCTTACCTTCACTATTTAACCCATTTCTGAGTTTTCCTTTTCTCTCCTCCATACATCCAGATTTCCCTTCTTCTTCCCCCAGCAATAAAAAAGCTCCTCACTCTTCTACCAGTGAAGATATATATGCCACGCTGACGAAGCTAGAGTGTTTCTTCTTTCGTTTTTAGAGGAAAAAAAGAGAGAAAGACAAAAATACGAGTTAAATATTTACATATATTTACATATATATACCTAACTTAAGGTTGTTGGATTTTTTACCTAGATTATGAGCATGGACTTTGACGTTTAAAAGAAATCCAGTAACAAACTGTCAACTTCTTCACAGCAGCTTTTATACTTGACAGAAGAGTTCTTCCCATATACATTTTTATCAATGAACGTCTGTTCTTCCTAACGTTGTTCACTTTTTTGCTATCTTACAAGTGGAAAAGGTGTTGCCCTACCTAATGAACGTTACTCTGCTTTACAGCAGCATTGTCTTTGAAAGCCCAACGAGCCTGTCATTGAGTGATAATTTAGGCCATCAAACAGATGCGTTCTTTAACAAAATATACCTCTTTAACTAATCCAACAAAGTTAAGTCAGGTCATCAGGACAGTTTCTTTTGTTGTTGTTGTTGAGATGTTTCGTCCTTCATCCAAAGGACTTCATCAGTCTGAGGAGCCACAACAAACTCATTCCCACAAGCAGAACACGCACCAGATGCCATCCAGGTGATCTGACTGAATATTGTTGGATTTTTTTAAATCTGGATTATTGAGCATGATGTTTTGATCACTGTGGGTATGGCTGCCTCAGAGGAGTCGACGGGGGAGAGGGTGGACACCAGCAAATTAGCTGGCCCACTATGTAAGTGTGCTGCTTGTGGGACTGAATTTGTTGTGGCTTCTCGGACTGATGAAGTCCTTTGGATGAAGTACAAAATATCTCAAAAATTAATAAAAAAACATCCAGAGGACCTGACTTTGTTGGATTTTGTACCTGGATTATTAAGCATGAATTTTGATCTTTTTAACTAACATTATTTAAAGGAATAAACACTACAAATGTAGTGGAGATTCAATTTTACAACAAAACACATAAGAGCTGCATTCATCTACAACATACATGTGATAATTTCACACACACACACACACACACACACACACACACACACACACACACACACACACACACACACACACACACACACACACAAAACCCTACTAAAACAATTCATTTTTAAATTCACCTCCCTAATGAGTCACACGTTTGGTTCTGCTGCCTGATGGGGTAGAAGTGCAGGTCGACACTCCTCACTTCACCAGAACAGCTTGTTAGGAGAAAGGAAGGAAGGAGAAAAAGCAAATGTCTGCAGACTTTCATGCACACCATTACTGCACACTGCTTTCCACAATCATCTCGCTTCCACTTCTTATGCCTCAATTTCCTACTTTATTGTCTCTTGTGCATAAGCAGGAAAGTGAGTTGGAAAAGTAATGTTTAGAATGAATATGCATGTTAAATTCATGATTCAGATAACAATTTCTTGTGGTTATGAATGGTTATCTAGAAGCTGCTTTAGATAAAACAACAGACTGAGCATATGTTATTGAAGCAAAATGTTCCAATTGTGGTGCAGCAGCAACACTTGGGAGACGTGCAGAAATTCCTCTGCTTCCCTCGTTCTGATGAATCTGCTCTAAGCTATTGATTCAAGCTGTTTGGATATATCTTATTTAGTTCATCTGCTTTGGGGAAAACTTTTCAATTCCACCCAAAACACATTTTTACAAGTAAATCTTTAGAAATCTATTAATAAAAGCTGCATTTTCTCACGATATAAGCTCAGACTACAGAACAAATATGAATAAAAGTCAAATAGAATAAAACAAGGCATAGCTTAAAATTCAGTCCATCAAATGCAGCTCATCAGGGTTTATTTCTAGAACTTTATTAACAACACAAACCAGAACACTGCAACAAGAGGGGTTTTGGATGTTATCAGTCCATTAAATGTCCGTTATTAGTTGTTATCATCCCCATATGTAGCAGTGAAACTGTCTCACCTACCTCCTAGTAGGTTTAAAGGTACTTTGTTATCGTTATTATCGCTGATAATAGGCAGCATCTCACCGGTGTAAACCAGGAAGTGTCTGTTTTTTTTTCAGCTTATGTAACCTTTTTCCTAAACCTAACCTTACACCTGACCCAGAGGACCAACCCTAAACTTAACCCCCTTACCCTTGTGCCTAAACTTAACCAAGACCCTCAACCTAACGCCAGACCCTTTACTCTAAACCTAACCACATGAAGGCATTATGAGCGCTAACAAAGCTAAAACCAGAGCCTATTATCATTGTAAACACTGTACTGTACCTTTAAACCCACTAGGAGGTACAGGAGGGGCAGTGTAACCACTACAATGGGGATTATTACAACAAACAACAGCCATTTAATGGCTGATAACATTTGCTGCAGGTGGCAACAAGATACAAATACAGGTACAAACTCTTGTGAAAGGTGTCATAACTACATTTTACAAAAATAATGAGAGGGGGAAAAAGGATAAAAAAGTAAAAATAAATAAATAAAACTACAAAGGAGCAATACTATATGAGAAACAAAACAATACATTTTTAGATATCTATTGTGAGATGATTCTAGCAGTTTTCCACTTTTTTTATCTACTTAATGAAGAAAAGCATGACTTAAATTTGTTCATAAACAGGGAAAGGAGGGCTCATTATCCCTCCACTTACTACAGTGAATGTGGTACTGTGCTGTAAGTACGACTATACTTATGGCAACAAAGAAAGCTGAGCTTGAGCTATCTACATAAAATAAAATGGGAGTCCTCCCCAGAAAGTTCTGAATAAAGTAGATGTGATTTCCTGCATTTTGGTGTATTTTAACGGGGTGTTAAAAACATCTACGCTTACCTACATTTGTAAACACTACGCTTCTGTCAAGCATCCTACCCCCCTTCCTGTTAGTTGCTGGTTCCAAGCCGACTCATCTCTGTTGAATTCACTATCTGACTCCACATGTGAAACCTCCGGGTGCCTCCTCTATCGGTTCATGGCAGCTGCCTGTGGGCTCCTGCCTGCATACAACTGCCTGGTTTTCTTGGCACTCACCCACACCACTCTTTCAGGGGCAGAGGTTTTTTTAAGGTTAGAGGTGGAAATGCAACTTGAAAAGACAGCTTGTAAGTGGCTGTTGTGTTTAAAATTAGTGTTTATGTAATAATCTTCAGTTTACATATACAATATAGTTTTTTTTTTTGTTGTTGTTCACGTCAATCATATTTGTTCATAATTTTATTATTAGTGAGCCTGAGAGTTACCAGATCCAAGCAAACAGTTACCGGAACACACCCTGTCAAAATAAAAAAGTTCCCGGATCCTGTTCCAGCAGGATCCAGCTCAAATTAAGCACTGGATACCCGTGGTTGTTACATTGTGCTCAAGTTGGGCAATCCATAGCACATTGTTGCATCCTGACACAATCCAGGAGTTGTGTAGGGATGAAGTCTAGACCATGGTGTGAGCCTGGCCATCGCTGTGGGAACAGGCTCCTGATGTCCAGAGCACAGAGTGAAGAAGAGCCTCGAGGATGGAGACTAGCAGGGAGATACCAATTTGGTGAGTACTGGAACTGTAGAAATAAAGGAGGTTCTCCAATTTTACTGTTATCCAGCCACATTCTAATATGTCTTGTAAGTCACAGAGGGGCCATCATGAATCTAATGTGGAAAGCATCAACTGTTTTAAATTTACTTGTGTTGTCCACAGGGGGAATAAAACCCACAATAGAATACTGTATATGTAAAGAACAGGAAAACAACAAATGTGAAAGCTTGCAGTTTCACATTTGCCCTTTGAACCAACAGTTCATTGTAGACACTAAAGCTGAACTGGGCCCAAACCCCAGTTAAACCGTGAGGCAAGGAGGAAAGTCAGGATGCCAAGTCAGACGTCAATTCATTGATCTGTTCGGAAAGACTCCCAGTGCTGCTTTAACCCATTTATCAACAGTTCGCACCATGGGAATCCATCTATCAGCATACAGAGTATGTTCAGCGGCACACTGGATCCCTGTCCTGGTGTGGCACATGCCACTGAGCTTCAAGGAGAGTAACAGCTTATTAAAACAGGCTGAGAGACATAATGCCGCCTGGAATGAGTGGCGCATTGTGTTTGTGTCAGTTTGAGTCTAATATATGTGTCAGTACACCATCTAAAACTGTCCAACGTGTCAATATGTTGATTTCAAGTTCATCTCACAGAAGCTGCGAGTGATAAATGTTTCTTTCGCTGAGTTTATGAAAATAATTTGTTTAAGCACAATCATTATTTTCTAACCTTGCTATTTTTTTTTAAATTTGTGCCTTTTTTCACACATTTGTTTTCCTGTAAATATTTTTGTCACACAAATGTTCAGTTGGACCATTCCAAGAAGCAGATCAATGCTCCTTTTGTGGAGGATTCTGCCTCCCCAGTGAGAACGCTTTTATAAGTTGTGTGAGACATTTAAAATCTGATACGTTGGTGTGAATGGCAGTTTTTTTTTTTTTTAAAGAGCGTAATTACTCAGATGTGGTTTCTGACAAACAGATAGCATGTGAAAAACCTTTCCTTTAAAAGCTTTAAATGAAATGTGTGCAATGCACATAATAATGCCCTTGGATTATTATTTTTTCTTTTTTCCATTGGATGATGTTTTTCTCCTTTGGCAGAGCAGGCAAGATATATTAATTGTAATTATCCCCCACAGTTTCTTTGCTGCGTGTCTCACTCACAAAGATTTTAATCACATTTGGTCAGCTGAGACTGGACGCTGAATATTGGTTCGGCAAAGCGGGGCTTGTCCGTGCTTTTACCGACAAAATGATTTTTATTCACCCTGAGGTGCAAATAATTACTTCTCACAGAGCCGGGCGCCATGCTGAGGCAAGGAGATGAGGCCAACTGAGCTTTTTGGCATGTGCCTGCATTTAAACACAATCCTATCATCAAATGATACACCAACACACACTTAACCAGGAAAATTAGACCGTCCAGCAGCTCCCTTTTCAGCGACACTTTCAAAACCCGGCGAAGAAGGAAAACTGTTTAGTGCTGACACAAATACAACCACCCCTCACCCCCCAAAATAAAAGCACAAATTACAGCAACAAATAGATCTTTAATATAGAGCATGAAGGGATTATCAGAGTGACTTAGGAGCCCCACGAGAAGCAGCACAAACAATAGCTTTCCCTTAACTCTTCTCAGCAGGATGTTCTGTTTTTATTTATCTATTTTCATGAGGATTACAACTTAATACTCTGTGATTTGTCATCTTTAGATGTTCTTTTGTTGACCAAAGCTCTGTTGAACATTAAGACTACTGCAACAACAGAAACTATCATTACCAAGAACGACTAAAATGAACTTCACGGTTCAGTTATCAGACGCAGCTCATCGTGAATGTTTTAAATTGTTGTACGAGTATTAAAAACACTCTGATTGGACCATATCGTTAACAAGGTTTGACCAAAACAACTTAATTTTTCATCATAAAGTCCTTTTTTTTAAAGCTTCAGCATGAAAAGTGGCAGGTGATTTGCATCACTTTGGTTCTAAACTCATGTGTTTGTTTTTGGGTTGCCAGTTTTTGCTCTTTGGTGTTTGTAGGGGATAAAACGCAGCATTGCAATCTATGTGTGGAGCTCACATTACTTTGATATTGCTTTGATCCTGCATTTAATAAAAATGAGGTTGACAGCAACACAATTTGGGGTGTCTGTTTCATCACTCTGTTAGCAGCTAACAAAAACAGCAGAAGCAAATTGATGTCCGAAGTGCCAAAGAAATGTTTTATATCCAATTTTTAAAAAAGCAAGGCAAACCATAATTACTAACTATGAAAGACCTTTAGGAGGCATACTCAGGAGCAGTGGTGCAGTCTTCTACAACAGTTCGCTCACATCTGCAGGAAATAACTTTTGAAGACGAGAAAAACAAAAGTAGCAACCATGACTAAATGCATTGCACAAAAAAGTCAGTTTTATTGGCTGCTCCCTTCTTCGGGGGGTCACCACAGTGAGCGAACTCACATGAAAGATTTGGCAGTTTCTGAAGAAACCTGGGCTTGAACCTGCAACCTCAGAATACAGCACTGACTACCAAGCTACCACAGCCCTGAAGATGACATTTCATGATTTTTACAAACATGTTCTCGAATAAAATTATGCTTTTACAAACATTTACTGAATACATATACAATTTAGGTGTTTTAGCTTCAATTAGTAAAAATTAAAAAAAAAATATATATATATATATATATACAGGTAGTCCTCGACTTAATCATGGAAGACATCAGTGAACTCAAACTAAATCACTGCAAATTTTGACAATGAAAATCACATACTTTGACACATAAATAGCAAGAAGATCAAAAGGCAATGCAAAAATATTGATCAAAACACATCTGAAAAGCAACCCACACCGGACTGCCTCAAGAGGGGCAGAGCTGAAGAAAAGCCGAAGGTTTTCGAAGGTTTTTCCAAAGCCTTAATAGTCTGCTCAATCTAAGCATCGTTAGAAGTCCGTGGACAGAAATACAAGAAGGTAAAAAGAAAGAGGGAAAAATGAAGCTCAAAATCTGATGAAAGTTGAGGATTTTTTGCTGGAGGATTGGCTAAAAAAATCTCCAGAGATTTTCAGAGCTGGCTTCAGCAGCATTCACAATTGATAATGCCAAAGGGTGTATCAATAAGGGAACCTCTTATTCAGATCAGTTTTATTGTCCTATAAGAGATGATAAATATATTTTTAACTTGTGCATGAGACTAGCCTTTATTACATCCTTGAAATAACATATTCATGTTATTATTATTATTATTATTATTTTTATTAATTTTTTTTGACCAACCAGGATCAAAATATTTGTTACAACTGTGAGTGCCGGAAAACATTTGTGCAAAGCTAAAATGAACCAGAGAAATTGCATTTCCTGCGAAAATGCAGTGTGAATGCTTATTAAAGAACCTGCTGAAAAGCAGTTGAAATTGGCAAAAAAAAAAAAAAAAAAAAATCATGCTAAAATGAAAGAACAGCCTAAATTGGTGGAAGAAAACAGAAAGAACACATTTGCTGAATTAGGTTTAAATAAGCAGGAATTATCAGAACAGTTAGGAAATTAGCTAAAGAAAAGCTGAAATTATCATAAAATGTTTGAAAGCAGCTAAAAGGCAGAAAGAAGCTTAAATTATCAGAAGGAAGCACAAAGAGCTGAAATTAACTAAAAAAATATGGAATTAACTAAAAAAAAGCTCAAATTAGCATAAAACAGCTAAATAGTAGCTGAAATAACGGAAACTGGCAGAACTAAGTCAAAAGAAGCATAACAAGTTGAAACTAGCAAAAAGAAATTAATTAGGCTGAAAATAGGTAAAAGTACCACAAAAACTTGAATTTATCTGAAAACAGCTGAAATTAGCTATATTAGAAAAACACACAAAAAAGGTAGCCGAATGTTGAACAAGCTTAAATTAGCAGAAAAAAGCAGAAATAACACGCTTGCCCAATAATGCTGAAAGAAGCAGAAATTAGAAAGAAAGGAAAAAAAAAAAAAAACACAGCAGAAAAGTAGCTGAAAAAGCAGAAAGCCGTTTAAATTACCAGAATGAAGTGGAAAGAAAACATGTTTGCTGAATTAAGGAGAAAATGTTTGAAATGAGTGCAAAAAATGTGGCACTAGCGACAAATGCTAAAATTAGCAAACAGCTAAAAAAATAGCAAATAAAGTAGTTGAAATAGCAGAAAAAAAATGTAGAAATAAGCTGAAAGGAGCATAACAATCTGTAATTAGCTGAAAGAAGTTAGAAGCCCAAAAATGTTGTAGTTTTTTATTATTTTTATTATTTTATTTATTCATTCATTTTATAATGAAAAACACAAAACAGTTAACATACAGATAACAAGAGAAAAAAATATATAAAATGAAAAGTGACAGATGAAGAAAAAATCTTATCATATATGCCCCTTATTCTTTGATAAACAATCCAAACAAACAACTTCCTTTAAATACAAAGATTCTGAAAGGAGCACAAAACAGAAAATAAATAAATAAATCAATTCTGCCGAAATGAGCTGAAAATATTTGAAAATTTGTTTAAATTGGCACAAGGACGTGGAAAGAAGCGGAATCAGAACAAAACGTGAAAGGAGCAGTAAAATGTTGTAAACAGATCTAAAGATTTGAAGGAAGCAACATGAGCTATGACAAAAAATGGCAGAAAAGGCTAAATATTTCCAAAAGCTAAAGTTGCACCAATACCAAAAGTCATAGGACTGTCCTGAAAGAGCTGAACGTTTTGATTTATGTTTTGTCGAAATAGTTTGAAAACTGCGGGATGAGAAATGCGCCGAAAAACGTACGGAAGAGAAATGGATCACATTCATAAACATCACGCATTAAAAGGATAACAAAGCTTGCTGTAATGCTAATGAAACTCTCACACTTTGTTTCTCAGGTGACGGGCATCGCATCTTCTCAATCTGAAACCATCTGCTCCGTTCATATCATCAAACAAAGAAAAACTCAAGAATATAACACATTTAGTTAAGCTAGTAAATTGTGGAGGATGATTGTGTTGCTGAAGAGAAATAATTTATTCCCCCATACATAATTGAGTTTTCTCTACAGCAGAAATGCATCATAAAGAAGCTTAAGCGCTATTATTTTCTCAGCAAACAATAGTTTCAAAGGTATGATTTAATACTTTAATAAACCTGCTTATTGTGGAAAAACAGAACATAATAAAATGAGCGTGAACTCCAACTTACACCCATCAAAATGCAAAAAATAAAGAAAAAAAATCTCTTTTCAAACTGCAATAACACTCTGAAATTTACATTAAAGGTCATAAAAAGTCATCCCTAATGCTAGTAATAATATAGATTCGTACAGTAAGCAAGATGATTATACAATATTAGATTAAATGGAACAGAGCACCGAGCACACGTCCAGACCTGGTTCAGTGTTTCATTCGCTCCATTCATTCAAAGGACAAAAATAAGAACATGGACTACTTTACATTAAAAATAGGTCAAAGTGATTTTATACAGAGGAGGTAGAATCACTTGGGTCACTGCATTATTTCTGGAAATTCAGAAGGAACAAGTGTTGCAGGACTTGTAAAAATCACCAACTGGTGTTCTGCTGTTGCAGCAGAGCACTGAGTTTATTTTATGTGGAACGAGAGGATTTAGTTCTTCCGATGGTTTCCATTTTATCTCACTTTAACTGGACTTCATCACCTCTGCTTGCAGCCAGTGTTCACTCGAGAGGGGCTGAGATGAAGAACTGCTACAAATGGTACGCTGATGTCCCCTGTCACTGAAGAATTTGGAGTCGAAGGGAGTGTTTTTTATGGACTGGAAATGAACAGGGAATCCATAAACCTCAATGTTTTTGGTGCAAGATGGTTCAAGTGGGTAGGAGTTAGCCTGTGGAGAAGAACAGATGCAGGTTTCTATTCTCTTGTCCAAGGCAGATACGGAGATGGACAGATCCTGGCAAGTGGAGGGAGCAATTTTAGCACCATAGAAATGCAATGGTGG
>JARVGS010000760.1:8413904-8424812 GCA_031762315.1 Hypsolebias antenori | reverse complement strand
TTCGACTTACATCAAATTCGAGTTAAGAACGGTTTGTAGGTACGGAACCCGTTCGTAAGTTGAGGACTACCTGTAATGAATCCTGTACTACAATAAACAAGAAGGACACTTTAAAATAGTCATTTGTTTTGTTTTGAGCCATTCTTGGGTGTTTTTTAGCTGTGTTTTGAGTAAATATCCTGTTGAAGAACTCATGACCTGCAACTGAGACCAAGCTTTCTGACACTGGGCAGCACGTCTTCCTTTAAAATGCCTTGATAGTCAAGATTTTTTTGTATCCTGCCCATGTTCAAGGTATCCTGTGTTAGATCAAAGTTGCTCCATTATCCGTCTCTTCAGTGTGTCATTTCCTATTGCATCCATGTCCAGGGAGGTTGTTTCGAGTCCTGTGGACCTTAACCTTCTGACCTGTGCAGATGAGTCACAGGAACATTAAGCTGCTTGGGAATGGTCTTATAACCTTTACCTCTAAAATGCTTGTTCACAATTTTCGGTTTATGATACTGAGATAACTGTTTTCTGCTTTCTGTGGCCCATCTTGAGTGTGGGACGCACCATAACACCAAACAGCCCAGTGACCACCCTTTCACCCTTTAAATAGGCAGACTGACTGATTACAAAACTAAAGACAAGGTCAAGTTCATAACTTTCTTTGTAAATCAAATTCAAAAGCAGCAACTCGTTTTCAATATATTTTTCAGTTAGCATTACTTTTGTTAGTTTCAAGTTATTTCAGTGACCATTGTGTTTTTTTTTCTTTCATTTCTCCATGTCTCTAATCAACATTCTGCCCTTTAGGCTAATCAAACACTATCTGCTCAGCATGAACACTTTATCTAACGTGATGAATAACACAAACAGATGGCAAGCTCATGAAATGGAAGAAGAAGTGCATGCTAAACACCATTATTTGGTCATTATTTAGGTCCTTCTTGTGTCCTCACCTTTACCAAAGGGTTACAATAGATTAGATTTATATTAGGAGGTTAATGGACAATGTCTTTATTGCCAAGCTAAATGAAAACACATTAGAAATGACACCCACAGACGTAATGGTGCAAAAGCTCTCAACATGTGTATAGAAACTCGTATGCACACCACTTTAAGATCCACGTTGTTAGCCACAGCAGTGGAAGCTTGGGATGAGTTGTCACCCACTCTGCTGCCTCCACCTTGCTACACTCAAGGCTGTGAGGCCAGAAATGGTGAGAGCAGTAATGCACTATGCTAACAGCTAAGCAGAACATAAGGTGACATTGACATAGTCATCGCTTCGGTTCTGCCCATGATGTCAGTGTCCTTCGAAAGGCAGCACACGGGACACGGGCGAGCTTAATCATGTGACTGGCCATCCCTGTCTCTATTTGTCAGCAGCTCAGCTGTAACGCTCCTACCTGTGAGCTGAGAAGAGGGGTCGATACATGATGCACTGCGTTCCACATGTACCTTTTAGAGAGAGGTGAGGCACAGGCTGACAGTTAAAAAACATCTGTTTTGTTGGATATAGAGAGGATGTTTGTGGGGCTTTGTTATTGTCTATCACCAAAATGAGTGATTTTTGTTTTTTGCTTGTGTCTGTGTTCACTTTGTAAGAAATATCGAAATGTCCTATGTTTTAGTGTACAGTGTTAACCCTTCATGCAGCAGATGCAGCACAGAGCAGAAATGTAATTCTTAATCAATTACAATGTAACGACTGAACATAGCAGTTCTAAAATAATAAAATAAATTTGTGATTATGAAGATTTTCCAATGTGACACTTTGCATTTTAAGTTGGAAGACAAAAGCCAATCAGTGATCTGGACAGCAAAGAGTTAACCCTTCACAAAGCTGCAGCGGGAGGAGAAATGTGGGTGTGGAAGAGAACTGCAGGTGGCAGCGAGGGGAGATCATGACAGGCTGCAGGAAGGAGCTTCTCCCTGCACCTCATCAGGTGCTAAATAATTTAAAGTAATTTATTTTAAATAAACAATCCATGCCGCACCTGCAGCTCATCCATCAATCAGCCAATTGTGTGCCATGTCCAGTCTTACTTTGAAAAAATGCGAAAGAGCGAGTCTGCGAAAGTCAAACTGCGAAGTAGCGAGGCACTACTGTATAGATTTGAATGAAACTCTTAGAAAGTAATAATTGAATGAGTATCTAGGACTGACTGACTCCAAAAATCAATCTCTTTTAAGACGGTTTCTGCATCACACTTAGCAAACTGAAAAAGTCATAACTCTGCAAATTTTCAGAGGTTGAACTCAAATGTGGTTTGGCGCTAGATAAGACTCAAGGCCAAAATATTATTTAAGTGCTAATTAATCAAACAAGATTTGTTTCTGTGTAGAGTTTGTTTCTTGGTAGAGCTGATGCCTCTCAGACAGAAAGTTACTGGATCAGACCCCAATTTTACAGAAGTTGAGTTTCTGTGAAGTGTGGTTGTAGCTGGAAATGATCTCTGACACAAACTCTGAGTGCTACACAGTACGTATATATTACACATGGGTTATTTCCCTGAGATAGGTTAAAAGTTTGATTTCAACCCAGTTTTTTTTTTTTTTTTTCTGTTTATTTGTGTATTTCTAGAACTAATTCAAGTTTGGAACTCCACAAATGAAGAGTCATCACAGCTCTTTTACCTTTGCCAACACAGAAATGGCTATAATTTACTCTAAAACTACAGTTTTGGGGGGTCAAGTTTATGTGGTAGTAATTGATAGTAATCTCCATCACACTGTAAGCATTAACATGGCTCATAAGATATTTTGGTGGTGGCCATCTTGAATTAAATCCCCCTTTACACGGACACATCTGTGGAAAACACAGTTTTTCGGATGATGATTCAAGGAAAACATCCTTGTTTATGTGAACCCATTTGGTGTTTACATGCAGAGAACTCCCCCTCTGCTCTAGTTGGCATGCCAGGTCAATAGGTGGCGTTGTGAATTTTTTACATTCACTTAATGTGCATGCGCACCGCCTGGGACTGCTTTCAGTAAGGCGTTCCTCTGGGCTGACCAGAGCCCATCTAACAACAAAACTTAAAGCCGGATTTCGAATACGAGTTAACAGATTTGATGCCAAATGGAACTGATTCATCTAATAGCTCGACGCTGAACACTCGACACACACTGAACAAAACACTTTCATGAAAGGCAGTGGGCAATATGCATTCATCCAAGGCTAATTCCTGAATTATCCATACAAAAACCATGCATATTTAAGAAAATACAACGTTTATAGCATATGGTTATGAATGTTGTCCATGAGCTAAAGTCTAAAGGGAAGAGGCATGGGAAGCAAAATAAAAATAAAATAAAACAAGTGGAGAGAGAAGTCTCGAGTAAAAAGTCAGATTAATAGAATTTAAAAGATCTAAAGGACAAGAAAAGGACAGAGAAGAAGAAATATGTTATAAAAAGACTGTTAAAAACTTATAGTCTGGAGTGAAGTGCAGTGATAAAGGTAGTGGCTAATCAATGATAGTGTCTATAAAGAGGTTAATAGGCAGCATAAGCAAGGACAGAAAAAAGGTAAATGAAAAGACAGCACACCTGCACATTATAATGCAGCTTCTCTCCTCAGAATTAGAATGTTTGCATGCTAATATATACTATCCTTTGGTCTGCAATGTACAAAAAAATAAATAAAAAAAAGAGGCAAGGCATTACTTTTAAAAGGTATGCAATTATTCCCTCATTCAGTGTGATTCATTGGAAACTGCTGATTTGCGCATTATTCCACCATTTCTCTATTTTCACCTGAATGTGGTTGAGTCAAGTACAATGTCAAAGCTAAATGGGTTGCAAAGCCACTTTCACAAGCATTTGCAGTTGGGGTGAAGTCTGAGCTGCTACTATCCTTGTCAATAAAGCTGCATTAAAATGAACACATCATAATTACTGTCTTCATTATCCTTCAAGATCTAGGACAGAGGCACCCATTCATAAGTGGCTGACTAACTGCCCCATATGGGCACGGACAATAGGAATAATTGTCCTTGTCTGTGGGGCTGACATGTAAACAGAACCATATCACACTTTGTAACTAAGGTCATTTTCACACCTGATAGTCCGGTAGACGGTTTGATTGGGGACCAAAATTTGGAACATTTGTTTACATTTTCAGTTGGTGTGGTTTGCATTCACACTGCACTGAGTCAGTTGAGCCAACATGATCCCCCCTCACCTGCGGTGGTGCTGCACCAAGAACTACTGAAGGAAACAACACGAAAACCTCTGACGAAGACACTGAGCGCAACTTACTTCTTGAAATAAAAACAAATGTGGAGTGTTGTCAAATTCTAGCGGTTTTAGGATTTTTTATTTTTTTCATTCAACCTTTATTTATACAGGTTAATCCCACTGAGCCTTGGGGACTCATTTACAAGAGAGACCTGAATTTTAACAAAGAGTGAAGACAACAGTGGAGAACTACGACACCAGTAGACAATTGTAAAGGATGCGTTTCTTTTTTTTTTTTTTTAACAAGTGAAAATAAAATGGTAATTAAAATGATAATTTAAAGTAAAAGTAGTGAAAACAACAGCTAGATTATAAGGCGGTGTAGAATGCTAAAAACAGGAACATGTCTGCATTAGTTTTGCCAAGAACTTGAGATGTTTAAAGCCACTTAGAGAGGTCAAGATCGAGAGCTTCAGATCTTTTTGCAAGATATTCCAGGAAACAGGAGCAGAGTAGGAAAAGGCCCTTTTGCCTAGTCAGTCTTCACTGAGGGAACACTGCAGGTAATAATGTCCAGATGATTAGGATAATAATAATGTAATAATGGTTTCTGTTTTGTTTGTGGCTCATGTGCCAAACAAACATTTTTCAACAATGGACTCAGCATGAGTGGAAGATGAGGTAGGACCATAGAGATTGTGATGGCTCTGTATGATGCATGAGAAATGCACGTTTGTTTTGGTTGTATTTACACAGAATGTCCTGCGCTGTAGTCCACTTCCTGCTTTTGGAGCGGTGTCTGGTCCGCTTGCATGCACAATGCATTTGAACCGTGCTAGAGTTCACTTCAACCAAACTGAGAACTAGGTTTTTAAGTGGACCAGAGTTTGCTTTTTTGGTCCGCATCAGAGTTTGATTGTTCATTCCTACCTCTCCAAATGAATCGGACTTTAGGTAAATGGACTAGAGTTCAATTAAATCAGACTAAACAGGGCTGGTGTGAATGCACTATAAAACAATCACTTTCAAGATGCTCTCAAACAACATTTTCCTATTGGCAATATTTGGCTCAGTACACGCAGAATGATGCAAACATCATTAACGTATAGCGCTGCATTGTAGACACAACGCAGCATGTTTATAAATTTACTCCAGTTAAGACAGGTTTAATCATTTAAATAAAACCAGGCCCCTGGGATTTGTTCTGTTTACCAGTGGAAGAGGATGCAAGAAGCATGACTTTATGATTTCACAGACAGTTGGAAAAAATATTAAATACTAGGGCCCCATCCATATAGGAACACTGTTTGCCAAAATCCTCGTAATCCTCGTAAACGCGGCACAGTTTCTGTACATGTTTTCATCCACACTAAAAGAGAAACTGACCTAAATGCTGCAGCAACTATGCCAGGCCTTTATGTGGTGTGTTGAGAATGCCACTTAAACATATCAGAAACAGGAAAAAAAACATGGGGCAGACTGCAAACTGTAAACACAAGGAATTAAAGACTAGAATGGAGAATACAAGAGTGAAAACTGAATCCTTTGTGTGGACTGAGTCACACTAAACTATTATCAACTGAGAGTTGTGTCTGCCTAAATACAGGGTCATGGATGATTTTAAGAGTATCCAGAGTTTTCTTCTTAAGGGATAAATTATTAATTATTTAAACACAAATTATGTTTTTTTTTTTTTAATGGTACGAGTTTGTCGAGAAGACAGATGGTTTGGGTGCGGGGTGGTGTTGTGAAGGAAACCATCTATATAAAAAGAGAGAAATCATCTTCAAACAGAAGAGGAGGTCTCAGATTTCAGCTTTCAAAAATCTTCACTGGAGCAATAGGCCTGATAATAACCAGTCATTTCCACTCTTATGAGGAAATTCATTCATGTAACCACACAGTGGCCCGTCTGCGTCAGACTAACAATGACCCTAATGAACCCCTATGAGTGGTGTCAGGGCAATCTGCATACAGAACACCTCAGCTTTATAACGCCAAACTGTCTTTCTTTGAATTAAGAAGCGAAATGTCTTCAGTTACAAAATGAAGTCCAGTTGTTTTTGTCTTGAACTTTTTGGATTTTGCCATGTCCTGGACGACTGAGAATCTTCACCAGCAGATGGTTTGGGTCGTAACACAGATCTACAGTAGTTGTAATACCACGAGTTTCACAAATCAGAGCTACGAGTCCTGATCATTTTATTGTACTCCAACTTAAATGGTGATTGTTAAGTTTTTGTGGATGTCTTTGCAGGACTTTTGGCATAAAAAAATAATTTTGAGATCTAGAAATAATTAAGACAGTTGTTCATTTTGTGCACTTACTATTGCAATATGCTGGCACAGAGTTTATCCGGGACATGGCAGATCCAAAGAGCGAAAATTTTACATAATAAAATAAAAACAGACACTAGACTTCAATTACCAAATAGAAGTAAATTTGATTTGTTGTTGTTGTTTTTATCTTGGATTCATTATTGTGGATAAAACTGATCTGGGGGCCAAGATGGTGTAAAGGTAGGGCGGCCGACTTGGGACCAGAAAGTCGCAGTTTTAACCCCCCCCCCCCCACACACACACACACACACACCGCTATGCCCACATGCTGTGGTGTCCTTGAGCAAAACACCCAATCCCTAATTGCTCCCAGGGCACTTATATAGACTGCTCCACCTGGGTGTATCTCAGGTGCAATGGATTAAATGCAGATTAATAATTTTGTCATTAACATACAGTGATGACAACACATTGCACTTTTTTCCCCACATATATTTGTTTCTTTAGTTTAAAAAAATGGTGCTTTCTCCTTTGCTAATTTCAAAGCAACATGCTAATACAGCAAATTAAGCAATGCTTGACGAGGCAGGTATTGGTTGTAACAATTTCTTTTTTAACTGCTACAACTTCTTCTTACATTCAATTAAAAGATTAAGTATCAAGCTTGTTCATTCAAATATTCTGGTGAAGTTAACTCCATCCATCCATCCATCCATCCATCCATCCATCCATCCATCCATTATCTTTACCCGTTTTTTCCTTTTCAGGTTGCAGGGTTCACTAGTGCCCAAGTCCAGCTATCACTGTGTGAGAGGCGGTGGACACCCTGGACAGGTCTCCAGTCCATCACAGGGACACACAGAGACAAACAAGACAAACAATCATTCACTCTCTCACTCACACCTAGAGACAATTTATTAGAGTTACCAATCAGCGTAACATGCAGGTTTTTGGTCTGTTAGAGGAAACCGGAGTACCCGGAGAAAACCCACGCATGCATGGAGAGAACATGCAAACTCCACCCAGAAAGTCCCCCGGACTGGGATTGGAATTAGGGTGATCTACTCGCTGAGAGGCAGCAGCTCTACAACCTGCACCACCGTGCTGCCCTGAGGTAAACTCACTTTTGATGTCTTCTCTTGCATAAATAAACTGTGGGTAGCTAAACTACCTTAACTAGATGTCCTTTTCTCACTCATTCTAACTTTTTATTTAAAAAGACATACTGTTGGAGGATTTCTTCTAGTCTGGTTTTCATGTCCTGCCTATTTGTTACAATTTACCCCAGCATGCGTTACCATCTACTACAGTAGTTAAGCAGGTTATCAAATGGCCAAAGGAACACTTTGTGTTTGACATAATTTCACAAACTCTTTGATGTTCCTGTAGATATCTTAATTAATGTATTGTGTAGTTAACAACAATGGTTAGGTCACAATAAAGATTGAGGACCAAGGCCCTAAAATACAGTAAGTTGTAGGAACTGAAACAAAAAAGTATCATAGTCATACCTCATCTTCTATATTTGATGTATATTTTAGTTTAGCCTTTTAGTTCTTCGGCTAGTAACTTGGTGGTAATTGTTGTGGTCTTGTTATCTGGGAGCCATGGGTTTAAGCCCCATGTGGGTCAGGAAGGGCATCCAGCGTAAAACAATTGCTCAATCTATGTGAGTTTGATCACTGTGGAGACTCCTGCAAAGGGAGAATCCAAAAAGGAGAACAAAAGGTTTTTCTTTTTTTTTCTTTTTTTTGTTATTCAAGGCTAATTTAAATGTTCCTCAACCTTGTCTGATTAATAAAGTATTACAGTAAAAATAGATATTGCTGTAATTGACCAATATCTGCATCACAAACACAGGTGTCTCTTTATTAGCGTCAAAAATTAAGGAGGAGGAAATTCTTGTGGGAAAGTTGTGTTTATGGAGTTTTGTTACTTTGGAACCATAAGTTTAGCAGCTCCTAATATTCCGATTTCAACTGAACACGAGGCTAATAGAACAAAAAATGTATGTATAAAAAAAATAAAATAAAAAAAAAAACGCCAATGTGGACAGAGCCTGGGCATTGTTTGGGAGCGTTTACATTAAAAATATGTAAAAAATATCAATAAATCTCAATCCTCTCACATTTTTGACAAACAGTCCAAAAAGTGAACTTTTTCAGATGTGGCATTTGACAATAATCTTGCCACATGTGTAAGCTGCTCAAGCAGATCAGATTTATTCACCGTCTTAACTTCGCGAGCGGTTCTGGCTTAGAGTCGACACTCCTGTCGCCACACACCTACACACACAGACACACAAAGAAAGGGATTAGGAGCCTAATGCTTTTAGAACAAAGCGAAGCGGCCGGGCTGCTGTGAGCTTTGACACAATGCTGCTTTAAATCTGCAGAAATGAAGAGCTTACAGAGGTAAGGATGTAGTAATTCTCTCATCTCCTAAAGGACTTAGCAGTCCTCGTGATGAAGGGGGAAAATGAAACTTTGATTAATAGTTTGGATAGGGCTATGCACAGATGTAGATACCATCTTCTAATCTCTTCTGATGTGTTACTCCCCTGTTCTTTTGTCCAATTCTGTGTATGAAAAGTCACAATGGATTGACGTATGTTTGGACATAGATTGTTTTGGAAATGCCCCGAACGACTTACTCTAATCAGACTCCAGTTTTTGCCACAAAAAAAAAAAAAAAAAAAGTTAAATCCATGATATTTTCTAGCTTCTAAAAAAGAAGATTAAAATGTCTTGATATTGACGGTTCCTTCCTGTCATTACTTCAAAAACAATCTTCCTTTGAAATTTTTTATCTCCAGCCGTTGACCTTTTAAAGATGAAACTTGTTTCTGTAATTCATTATCCTTTCAGTGACCGCGCTTGAGTAATTCTTAAACATTAATGTACAAAAACTTTGCTGAACGTTCCTTCAACTTTAGAAAGCTGTAGATAATCTTTGGAAACAATCAAGCAAAAAGGGAGAATGACATTTCCAAATCCAGTTTTGCGTTCAAACAGAAGAATTAGCAAGAACTTCTGATCGTGCTGAACAACTGCTTTAATCGTGTCACACAAAAGCAAGCAACAGCTTTTTTTCGCTGCATGGCTAATTTTTTTAATTAACATTTTGAGGAAAATAAACCACAACAAATAGTAAAAACTGTTTATTTGAGCTGTTGTATTAAGCTTTTGGCAGGAAGTGTAGCCAGAATGACTTCTGTTGCTGGTTTTTATTGTTCACCACACAGCACCTGCCACTCGCTCTTCTTGTTTTTTTTTTTTTTTTTTTTCCTTTTAGATGTCCGGTGCCATTACGTAAAAGTTTCAAACAGAGCTCGAGTGAAGGCTTTTTAAAAGGTAGAATTGGGTAATTTTCTAATTAACTGGGCAACTTAAGCTCCATACTTACAAACATATTAATTACTGCTATTTTCCAGACAAATAATCAAATTTTCTCTGCTCTGTTTTGACTGATGGTTATTTTGCTGCATGTGTGTGAGCTCTAGTCCACTTTTAGTCATGTGGCAATGACTTGAACAGGTTTTTGAAGTGATCTTAATTTGTGCCTGTAGAAAAGGCAAAGGAGGTGTTGATTTGTGTGTGGAGGATCATGCAATGTGATGGAAGCCCGTCAGCTGAGTGATCATCCAATTACTTCTCCAGACTAAGATGAAGATGGAGCCAGGTATCAAAACGCACATCTTGGCAGCATTTTAATTGTGCTGTGAGAACTTCACAAATGACTGAGGCGATGCAGTTGCATTAGTTCTTACAGCAGATACATGGAGTCTGTTGCCTGACTCACAGCATGCTGTCCTCTCAATAAACCGACAGGCTCTTGAGATTAAAAAAAACAAACAAAAACATACAAACGCCACCCAAAGGCTCTCGGCCAGGATTCAAACTGGCAACCGGCAGCAGCTCTACCAACTGCACAATAGTGTCGCCCAATATCAAGAACCAATATCTTTTATGAAGAAGATAACAAGTATCAAGTCATTTTATTTGTCATTTATAGATTCTATGGCGTCAGTGTAAGGAGGATCAAGCAGCTTAGAAAAAGAGTCAGCTCCTTTAAATCTGAAGCCTTTGTTCTGCTGCTCTACCAGCTGTGCCACTGTGCTGCTGAATGCAATTCTTGCCAGCCCATGGGGGGGGGGGGGGGGGGTTTGGGTTCATGGTTTTTTATCTTGACCCTGTGATGGACTGGCAATTTCTTCAGGATGTAACCCTCGTCATCCTCCTGTCTGCTGACACTTTTTTTTTTTTTTTAACGTTAATCGCTAGGTTTTCCAGCACTGAGGATTTCCTAAAAGTTATTTACCATAAAATATTTGAACTAATTACAAAACATTAAAATATGGAACAATCACAGACATTGAGAACATCAATATACAATTCAATCATGTCACTTTCTCAAATGGTTTTATTCTCAGAACAGAAATCTGTACCATCAGAACAT
>JARVGS010000760.1:8303556-8326094 GCA_031762315.1 Hypsolebias antenori | reverse complement strand
ACATAGTTGAATGACAAAAGATATTTATGTTGTGCCACTTTCTGCAAAGTTCATAAATCATGTCACAGACGCTTTAAAAACCACAGGTACTGTACCAGAGGAAAGACACGTTTTAATAATGTGCATCACATTTGGTCCGATTGTAGAAAATACCTCCTTAAATAAACGAGGTGGGATGGAATCTGCCGGGGAACCAGAGGGCCTCATATGACCAACTGTGTCCTCTAGGAAAGAGAAGGACACAGGCTCAAACTGATCCAGGACAGATGAGCAGTGTAGAGGAAGAGAAGGATCTTAGGAAGGCTGAGAAATACAAGCTCTGGCTGACACAATTTTATCAGTGAAGAAGTGAAGGAAACTTTCACAGACTTCACTGGAGGCATCAAAACCAACAGACTTAGGGGCGTTGAGAATAATGTCCATGGTTTTGAACAGAACTCTGGGGTTGTTACAATTAGAAGAAATGATGCCTGAGAAATATTTGTTCTTCTCAGCTTTTACAGTAAAAGCGGCAAACATCTGTGTTGGTACGGCCAACTGAAAGTCTGTCCAGAAGTTACACTTTCTTTTTCATCGCCAGGTGTTTCGGTTCGTCACCAGAAACTTTTGAATGCACACAATGTTTAGGAGCCATAAGAAGTCTAGTTGAAAAAGAGTGCAGGTGAACAGAATGTAACTGAGCCAATCAGCGGCCGGGTTACTAAGCATTTTGGTTACAAAGTATTTCTGGCATTTTGGTTTGCTGCCAGAAACTTTTGAAAGTAACATAACATTGAGAAAACATAATGTTGTAGTAATGCTAGAAGTTTAGTTGAAAAGGAGAGTAGGTAAACAGATGGTAATAGCCAATCAGCGGTTGGGGAAACAGAGCTGACAGTTACTGAGCCAACCAATGCCCAGGTCACATAGTGCAATGCTCTGTTTCTTAAAGAAGCATGTCCTCACATGATTTACACTTTCTTGCAAAGTTTGTAAAGTTTAATTTTCTTTAAAAAAAAAAAAAAACATTTCCATGTGACATAAAATAAATTTTCCCAGTGAGGTGTTCCAGACACGTCCCACTGGGAGGTAGAGCTGTCTTTTCTAACTCGAACCTGGAGCCCGGCCCTGCCTGACCCAGAAAAGGAGCAGGCGAAGCATTTAATATGTTTTGACGGCACCTAAGCTCCCATCTTCTGCCCCCCTTACTCAGCTGCGCTTGTCCGCCGACCATTAATATAAGCAGTCAAGGCTTATTTGAAAATGTCGGCCGGGGGATTCGGGTTCGGACCGGGTTAATTTGCAGGACCATGGGGTTTGAAAATGATAGCTACGGGCTGGGGCGAGGCCCGGTCAGATTTTTTTTTTTAACCTGAATGTAACTCTACTGGGAGGAGACCCAGAGGAAGACCGAGGACACGCTGGAGGGACTATGTTTCTCGGCTGGCCTGGAAACGCCCTGGGATTCCCCTGGAAGAGCTGGGCCAAGTGACTGAGGAGCGGGAAGTCTGGGCCTCCCTACTTAGGGATTATCTAATCTGGGTAAGCAGAAGAAAATGGATGGATGAATTAAATTTTACGTTTGAAAGGCTGGTTCAGCAGTCATGACTTCGCTTTGCAAAAATCCTGTTGGGTAGAAAATAGCGGCCAGAGGCACTACAGCATTGACTTAAGGGCAATGTAGTCCTTATGAGTGGCCATTAGAGTACAGTGGAGGCTGAATGAAAGAAAACTACAAAATGGTGGTGCCTGTCTGAATTTTTTTTTTCGTCATTAACTTTTTCACAACCACATGAGTACAGTGATATTAATGTACAGTCCACAGTCGTGTGTGAAAATACAGGATATCAAAATAGCTTAAAAGACCCTAGATACTCGTCGAGTTAACTTTAAATGTGATATATATATATAACACATTGAAATTGATGAGATTTCAAATAGCTACAAAAACTTGACCTTAAGATTACAAAAAAAAGAAAATAATACAAGTTGAACACTGTAGCTATGTGTGCTGAGAGAGTACTCAGAGAGCGAGTCATGGAAAACTAGGAATGACTGAGGAAGTTATTGAGGTGGTGAAACTTTTATTTGTGAAAACGTTATTTACACTGCCAAAGATGATTAAACATGTTGCAAGGTTAAAGTCTGGGGGAGGGGGGAACTTTCACAAAACTACAATCAGATTTTGTTACTACCTGCCCCTCAAAGTTTGATTGACACTTTTCTTCAACCCAGACAAATTAACAAGAGGTGCAACGTTAACTTTTTCATTCATTCATTCAACCTTTATTTATACAGGCTAGCCTTGTTTTGAGCTTTAAATTTGACAAATTAATGTGTGAGCACAACAATAAGTTTGTTTAGTTTTGGATTTGTGCAGCACTCTTCCTCTCAGCACGTAGCTGCAGAAGCGGCAGAAGGAAACTGCTCACAACATGGCTTGACTGACGTGCCGTGTTGCCCTACCTGTTCATTTAACTGCTGCCACACTGAACTGAAAGTGGTGGATACATTTTGTGTGTGTGTGAAACTTTCATCAGAAAATGTAATGAGACAGTATTTTAGGAGTTTGTAAACAGTTTTCAACTTGACGAGAAGTCTTGTGACACGTCAGTTGTTCTTTAGAACTTGTGTTTCAACTCTCCAACATCTAAATTCGATCCTGCTCATCAGTACAGCTGACTTTCATCCAATAATCACCCTTCTTAGTACTTACTGTATATTTCTTATCGCTTTGGCCCATGGACAGAAGCTTCTGCTATAGTGAGGGCAATTTCAGAAGTGGGTGAAGAGCATTTACTAAACAAAAAGCGCTAGGGATATTCATTCAACCTTTATTTAGGCAGGTTAATCTCATTGAGCCTCGAGGACTCATTTACAAGATAACAAAAGGGTAAAACTTGAGGGTTAACTTAAGACTTTTACATTCCCTTTATCCTTCCAAGGTCACACAAGGAGGAAAAATAACCTAGACTCTTCGTCTTCAGCTTCAGCTTTGTCGTCTTCAAAATAGCAATCTTTCGGAGTCTTCATGGTTCCTCTGTGGGAATACAATGTCCAAACCACAGATTTGCCATTGGTTCTCCGGTAGTTGCATATGATCAGTCCCTCGTTTGCTTGTTGTCCCCTATGAGGTGACAACAAACCACTTGTTCAGATACATGGATGACATCCAGGTCAGAATCAAAGTTCAATTCAATTCAGTTGACAAGATTAATTTTACAAGAAACAACGTGGAAAACAAGCTGACACTTTCAGACTAGAGACTAGTGTGTACAGTTTAGAACAGAAGTCCCCACATTCAAACATATTGTAAACCTACATGTTCAGTATAAAGCAACCCCTGCTATTTTATTCACACCACCCACTGGAACACGTAGACCACTGTTAGAACGATGCACTCAACAAATATCTGGTAAACTTCAAAAACAAACAGACAAACATTGGTTAACTTTAGGTATAAAACACACACTTTGCAGTGTTTCACATGTAGACAGCTGAATGAGCACAGACTTTTTATTCAGAGGAAACTAACAAACAAGTATATGGCGCACAAATAAAGCAGTTCTTCTGATCAGGATTCAGCTGTCTTCTCAACAATAGAAGTTCTTTGTTAGAACAGTACATTAAACCATTAAAAGCTACTTTATTCAAAAGCGTTTTTAGAAATGCAAAGCTTTGATTTCCTTTTTTTGGGAACTTTGTGACCCTTTGTACCTTGAATCAGGTCATATCTCCTGAAGGTCTTTAAGGAGGATTTTCTAGGTTATTTTTGTGCTGAGACAGAAAGTCAAGCCATCCAAGTCCTTTGTCTTTATTGTGTCTTCCCATTGCAGAAAAAAAAATATTGTAATTTGTAGGAGAGAAATCACATGCAAAACTCTGTGGAAAGAAATTAATGTTTATTTTAAATATTTTCCAGCACAAATTAAGTTACTTCTTCTTAAGAGCATTAAAAACAGTGAGCCTTAATTAATCCTAATTACAAGCCTGACATTTTTAGCATGATAAATACATTCATTGTTGATTTTTATTTATTTTTTTTTTTACCAGCATGTCAAATAAACTTTCTGGCACATAAAATTTATCAGACTAATGGAAATAATGTCCGGTGAAGGTCAGTAATGTCACACAGTGATGAAGAGCGGGAGGCAAAAGGGAGACTACAGGAGGATGTCAGGTGATGACAGTCAAGGGCGGCTGTGATTGGCTGAGGGACACAGCACATGGTGAAACAAAAAGAAGAGACAAAAAAAAAAAAAGTTGCAACAGCTCTAAAAAAAAAGCTACGCCTGGTCCTCTGGACATTCAAAAAACAAAACAGAACAAAGAAAAATAAATTGTTGAAACGTTTCGTCTTTCATCCGAAAGACTTCCTCAGTCTGAGATGCTGTATTCAGCTCAGTCTTATAAATAGCATATAAGTTGCAACAGCGTTAGCAATGCATGAAATGTTAACATTTTGATTTGTAATTTTTTTTTTTATTATTTAAACTAGCTTCATTTATTTTCAATTGCTCCATACAATGAGAATAACAGTCCCTTTTTTATACAATACTGCAAATATATACCAAACCACAGCTTTATGTTGCATGCACTATTATCAATAAGCAGGCAGTTAATCCAGGACCAAGACAATTTGTTTTTTGCCGTTTTAAGCAAATTGTATGGATTTGGATTCTGGAGGCAAAGGAAGCAGAGTTGTGTTTGCCAAAAAACACCAAATGTCTGGAAATTTAGATGAATGGCTCGTGTTAGGCCATGTTTGCCGAGATGGACTAACAGACGGGGAGAGTGGCCATCGGTCAGGGTCCTGGCCAGGATTCATAATGACCCTAGGGCAGATTACCAGCCATCTGCACACAGCTATAGATATCTGCAGACTGCTCCAGTGGCAGAGGGAGGAAACACTGGAGGTGGAAGAATGCAAGATTGACCTTTGGGCGAATGAGTAAAAAGACAAGGCTCATAGGACAGACAGACTAGATGAGATGGACAGAGGCAAAGAGAGAGAGGCAGAGGTGACTGACAATGATAGATGGAGACCCTCACAATCTGGAGGAAACGGAAGGAGCATGACTTACACCCAGCCATGTCCTACAGTATATCACTTATGGCTGCTTGGCACAGCCTAAGGCTTGGAGGAAGAGGAAAGGTGAAAGAGTCTGTCAGCTTCATCTTCTCGCGGGTGCTTGGAGACAAGCCATTTGTCAAAGTTTGTCATTGGCTCTGAGGTTATCTTGCCTCTCTGATAGAAGATGATAGGGGGAACATCAAAGTTGTGTGCGTGTTTGACGGGGAGGTGAGAGGAAGCATGTTTGTGTGTGTGTGTATGTGGGGTGGGGGAGCTCTGGGGGGGGAGGGGGTTTCATTTGGTCTCTCTATATAAAACATCCATCACCCATCAGACATGTAGGTGTCACCTAACCAGGCAAATCTAATGATGTGATCCGTGGAAGTGAGGAGGAGGAAATCGATCTGCACAAGTTGTGAGCAAAGTTGAACAGTGCTCGGTTTTGCAGGAGCAACGATTCCAGCATCAGTCAGTCATCCGGAAACAACATTTTAAATAAATAATAACAGTCTGGTGCTCAGCCCCACATGGGAATAGTTTAATAAACTGCAGTTCTACTTGGAGAGTTGACAGAAACAAACATCATGAGCTGTCAAATCACATTTTATCTCTTTGGATTGCACCATAAAATATGAATAAATAGGAAACTTTTATAGGCAACAAAACAAAGATTTTACTTGCATATTTGACTTTTAATTAGTGAATAACTGTGTGAATGTATGCTTTCATCGCAGGCTACTGAAGTTTAATCCAGCAGCGACGTGCCTTTTGGTTTACTCAACTAGACCAGAACTTTTCCATCTCTCTAAACCACTGAAGGGGCTTTACGCAGACCACACATGCCAACACCATGAGTGGGCTACATGAAGGGACCACACTGTGCGTAGAAAAAATGATGTTCCTTGGAATGGTTAGCAACACCAAAGTTGTCTGAATAAATTTCATAGACACACTTCAGCCTTTTTGACATGGCATGACAATGAGCGACATCTGACATCCCTGCAGCATTTACAGCAACGTGTCCAGCGTGACTGCTTACAAGAAAGTGACGGATAACTGGCACCCTTATCCAACTCTTGATGGCAGCCAGACCTTGTTTTTATTTATTTGTTTATTTATTTATTTTCATTAACTCCTGCACCACAGTGTCTGAATGCAGCAGTTCTCATTTGTCATTCTGTAGCAGGTTTGAACACAGTTTAGTTCACAGAAAACAAATGTGGGATTTGCCATAGAAAGTAAAAAATAAATGGCACTCGCATACTAGTGTTTATGGTGGCCCTGAGGTGTAAATGAACAACATTTGAAAAAAAAAAAAAAAATAAATTTAAAAAAATGAAATTATATCTGGAAAAAAAAAAAAAAAAAAACAAAAACAAAACATTTGGAAAAACGGAATTATGTATGGAAAAAACACAATTACATTTGAAAAAAAAAAAAATGCAATTGCATTAAGCCAAAGCGGAATTGGTCAGAATCACATTTGAAAAAAAAAAAAGAAAGAAAATAAAATGGAATTACATTTTAAAAAATGAATTCCATTAAGCCAAAGTGGAAGTGGCCAAAGCAGAAGTGGTCAAAATGGAAGTGGCCGGAATCACATTTTTAAGAAGAAGAAAAAAAAAAAAAGGAATTACATTTGAAAAAAAAAGTTGAATTACATTAAGCCAAAGCAGAAGTGGCCAAAACGGAAGTAGCCAAAGTGGAAGTTGCCAGAATCACATTTGGAAAAACAATTATATGGAATTTCATTTGAAAAAATTTTATTACATTAAGCCAAAGTGGAAGTGGCCAAAGCAGAAGTGGCCAAAGCGGATGTGGCCAGAATCACATTTGAAAAAATGGAATTACATTTGAAAAATTAAATTACATTAAGCCAGAGCAAAAGTGGCCAGAATCACCAAAAAAAAAAAAAAAAAAAAAAAAAACACGGAATTACATTTGAAAAAAATTAATTATATTAAGCTAAAGCAGAAGTGGCAGAAGTGGAACCTCTTTTGTCTGTAGGCACATTTGTAGTGACCATCAAGACACTTTCCGGGTCACACATGTCAGTGAAATATAAAAATCTAGATCAAATGATGTTGTGGGGCATTTTACAAATGTTTGATTTTTGATGTGAGGATTAAGTGAAAAATGTACAAAGCATGGCTGTATTGTATTTTTTAGAATCTCGCAAAAATAAATACTTTTTCTTTTTTTTTTAATTTGTTAATTTTGGATTCTCAATTAAAAACAACTGAACGAATGGTACACAGACCCCACTTTGGACACTTCTGCTTTGGCTTAATGTACTGTAATTCCATTATTTCAAATGTAATTCTGTTTTGTTCAAATGTGATTCCGGCCACTTCCGCTTTGGCTACTTTCGCTTCAGCCACTTCTGCTTTGGCTTAATGCAAATTTCGTATTTTGAAATGTAATTCCGTTTTTTCAAATGTTCATTTATACCTCAAGGCCACCATGAGTGTTAGTTTTGACTCAGAGCTAAGAGGCTCACATACAGATTTGGCAAACACAGATCAATGCAGTCCTTTTGGTTGTTTTGAACATGGCATTGTGCTGGAGAACAGGTTGGCTTCCATTCTTCAAAACTAGATTAATAAAAAACTAAAATGACCTTGATTTAGCACGAACTGGCTCTCTGGGACAGCTGACATGCAGTCTAAAATTACTGCTGGGGGGTCAATGAGGGCCCCTGCCGAGGGAGCGGAGAATCACAGACTGTGTTTTGCCTTGGCAGCGAGGTGGAGGAGAAATACTGGTGACAGAAGAATGAAAGATAAAACTTGCCTCACCTGATCGCCTTTGTTTTTATTCTTTGCATACCCTCTGTGCTGCTTGAATATAGAACGACATGCAAAAGACAAGGTCAGGCAGGAGACACTTTACCAGCTTTAAACCCTGAAAGCTTAAATTGTAAAACCAGACAAATCTTTTCCTTTATAGATGCAATAAGCAGTCCTCTCAGTCCATTACTATTAATTGAAAAGGTTTCGTGGTGGGTCAAGTCTTTATGCAGATCTCACAAGCATCAAAGGTTTTGTTTCTTTTTTGTCAAAGGACAGGTTGACAAGCACTGAAAAGAAGCATCACAAAGAAGCTTTTAACTTACCAGAACAATTAGTCAAAAATGAATAATTAATTGCAGCATAAAAGGTGATTCATGCACAAGAGAAAACCCACACTGCTTTTGTTCCCAAATACCTAACAAGAATCGTTATGACATCAATATTTAAAGAAACTAACATCCTGAAAATTCTTATTCTCTGCTTTTTTTATTTATTAAGTTCACAAAGTGACATATTCATACAGAAAGTGTTTTCAGCCTTTTGTTGAAGGTCTCATTGGATCAAGGTTTAGAGACATTTTGTTGAAGATTCCAAGAAGTCTGCAGACAATTTGTACGTCTTGACAGTCACCTTCATGTTTAAGGCTTTCAAACTCATCACAATGAATTTAACAGTTTTCAAATCGTGAAAACATTTTGTTTATCTGCAAAATGGGTCATTGACTTCGTATGGGTACATTTTTATATCTAAATTTACATTTTTCACTATGTACTGTAGTAAAAATAGCAGATTAAAATACAAAGTATGTACACGTTTTGCCCATAATGCATCTGAGCAACCACAGCTGCAAAATGCATGTTCTCATCAAAGTCATGTTTTGACCTCAGATTATTCCAGTCTTTGGTCACAGAGACGTAGCAGTTGTGTGGCAGTCATTCGCTGACATTTATGCTGAACAAAAATTATATATTTATCACCATGTGTGTGGTTTACTGAGCAGAAACACGATCAATAGGACAAAACATAGCGACATGAAAAACAACCTTTTTTTTTTTTTAAAGGCGTTGACAAGGACAGACCATGCAGCACAACGTGACCTTTCCAGGTTCACTCTGCTGCTGACTTCACAGCACCTTCTCTGCCTGCCCTCTTTAAAACATGGAAAAGCTTAACCTACGATCCCGTCCATGACCTTTAAACTTTGCAGCGGTGCAGACGTGGATGAATTTCAGCACATAAATGAATTGAGGGTAGGAAGGGCGTTTGGCTGTTAATGGTGCCTGTCTGGAAGATCACAGGCCAAATGACCATGCCAACCTCTTTCATCAGCCCTCTGGTTCATAAAGAATAATTGGAGAGAACACCAAAAGTAAACCCAGTAACGCTGCACATGTTTTAGCATTTTGGTATGAATGCAGGTAAAACACAAGCCATATTAGAATAACGCCAGAAAGAAATTGCAAATGTAAACAAGAGTTTGCTTTCCTGAAACTGTGCTAAAGGTGCTAAATGTCTTTAATCCCATTTCTCCCAAAAGTGGGATCATTCATTTCCAAGAAAAGGTGTTATTGGAGTGTCACAACGGCTTCAATAAAGATTACAGCTCCCTGAAGCTATCTGCAGTCTATCTCCATTACGGTCGAGCGCTCTCTTGAACCCTGTCTCTGTTGATAGAACCTTAGATCAAGGAGTCTATTGTTATTGTCACTTTTGATTCATGTTTATTTAGCATGTTAAAAAAAAAAAGTTGTCCTTATTTGCTACATTTATTGCTATAGACAAATCAAATGCAAAATAAAGTAGAGGCAGTTAATTTAAAAACCATTCAAACTTAATGCACAGATTACATAGTCAGCTATTGTTTATGTTGTAAGATAAAATGTCAAATGCTTTGTGAGAAGAAAAAAACAATGAACAAAAGCTAAAGATTTATCCCACTCACTGGGGAGTTTCACTCGTCGAGTAGCAATGACCGTAAATAACAACAGTGATATTATATCATGTTTCTGTCTGCATGAATGAACCCACACTGTTCATACTTTATCAAATGAAGCTTCACAAGATATCTCACTTTGATTTGTGAAACAGAATGAATCAAAAATGTCTGACCTTTTTTTTTTTTCCATTCACAGCACATTCACGTATTTAAGCAGTTGGTGCACGCCTCATTACACCTGAAGAACTGCTTTGTTTGTTGGCTCGCTCAAATAAGGCTGCAATCAGACGTTCGAAGGAGCTTTCCCCCCCCTTGCTTCAGCCGGCTTAGCGTAACTCAACACCAATTTACATCCACTGCCCTCTGTTGGTGATTTATGTGTGTGTAAATTTGTGGTTACCTGTTCAAGTGCTGGCCAAAGGCTTTAAGAATGCGTAATTTCCTGAAAACTACACATTTTACTGGGAGTTACACACTGATGGAATGAACAATGAAAGGATTAAAGTGGAAAAGGTGCTCAAGCATGTACAATTTCCTCACACGGGTTTGTAAAAGCGAGCATTCCCCCTGACTTTACAGACCTATTGCTACCTTTTGGTTCGGATTCTCTGTTGGGGTGAACCTTTACTGTCTTGGGTATTTACCACCTTACCTGACATATTGCAGAAGGCACTGCTGTTTGTTGGTGCTTGACCCCATGCACCCTGCCACTAACTGTGTCAGCTTCCTTCCTATGATGTGGGTGAGTCTCAAGAGTCGGGTATTTTGTAATCTAGGGCTGCTTGTGAACGTGTCATGGTTAGCAGGAGATATGGACCCAGACTGACACAATGAGCTAATAAATATATATGTATATAGAAAAACTTTATTACAGCAAAGCAAAATGTTGGCAAGGCAGCACAAAGCTCATAGAAAACTAAAGGAGCACAAGAAACGTGAGGTGGACTGGACATAGCTTGTAAAATGCATAATGCAGATTTAGTGTGTGAAGAGACACAGACATATTAAATGGACTGGGGCTGATGGGAAGAGTGGCTCATCTGTGAGTAATGACACCAACAGGTGAGACTGGGCATATCAGGTGGACCAAGAGGGCAGAAACCGACTGGGGAGAGGTGGCAGATGGCACAAAAGTTTACAAAACGTCTGAAAAGCTGAAAAGACGAGTGACATAACCAAAAGAAAATAAAGCTAATTGTGACACAAAACACTGCCAGCTAACTAAACTTTCTTTTGACTGCTCTTTTCTTCAGGGGTTGCCACAATGAGTGAATTCACATGAAAGATTTGGCAATTGTTTTACTTTGGATGCATTCCTGCCACAAGCTGGGCTCAAACTCGCATTACACAACACGACAGGATTGCACGACCGTGACACTGACCACCGAGCTACCACAACCAAACAGACTACCAACTAACAAAAAACACAAATCCTGGCACTACTTTCAGGACACAAAAGCATCACTGTTGTCCATTTTCATCTTTAAATTGCTTCTCGGTCTAGTACTGCCTTCACACATCTCTTCCTATGTCAGAGTGTGAGTGTAGCTACAGTGTGCACTCTCAGGACATTATTACATGCAGTGTTCCCTCAGTTAGGACTGAACTAGGCAAAATGGCCTTCTCCTACTCTGCTCCTGTTTCCTGGAATATCTTGCAAAAAGATCTGAAGCTTTGACCTTGACCTCTCCAAGTGGCTTTAAACATCTGTTAAGTTCCTGGCAAGAACACATGCAGACTGTTGTATTTCAAGATGCCCAGTTTGTAACGAGACCCGGAACGACACAAGACTCGAGTGGAAAGTGTTTATTATTTACAGTGTTGACTATATACAGGAGATGACTGGAATCCCTGAAAGAGGAAGGACACGGTCAGGGGGGCTTGGCAAAGGAGGCAGCAGTAGAGATTGATTGATTGTTTTTCCTTACAGGTGGATCTCACAGACAGGTGCTGTGGTGAATCCAAGGGTTCCAGTGATGGTACATCCAACATGCAAAACAAGGCAGGCAAGTGGCTGGAGGGCGAGATGCAAGAAACGAGACGCAGGACCAAGGCGAACCAGTAGTGATGTCTCCTTCTGTGTCGAGGCTTCGAAGCATGTGCTGAGTAATTCAGGAGGATTTATGTGGAGCGTGTATCGAGGCATGTATTGATGACGCTTGTAGTGACGTTCGAAGCCTTGCTAGTGGGCTGTACCATGTGACCGATTCAGGAACTGACTCGTTTGTATGTGTGACGGTTCGAAATATAAGAGGCAGACAGAAAAATCCATCATCACCATCATCATAAATACAGATAAGATCATTTGCAGATCAAATTTAGACTTTGTTTGAGGTCCTCACAAACATGATTTATTTTGTCTTTTATTCATCTTAAAGCTTCGCAAACCAGTTAGAATCCATCTACTAGTTTTACATTCATAGTCCACTTGATGGCGCAGTAGAGCAAATGAAGCACCATGGCGCATTGGCTCATGAGTCGAGCTATTTAATGGAAAGCCTCAGTGCTTCATGAAGCTTCATCTCACCATCACTACGATCCAATAATGACAGGAGGACTGTAGGCACACAAAAATAAGGTACGTAAGTGCTTCTTTCATCAGAATAACAATACTGGCCAGAAGCATAAATACCAGGAGAGGAATCAATGCTCCAGCGAAGAGAAGAACTTGACTGCAGCCTTATGTAGTGTTAGAGCTCATCAGGTAGATGACCGTCAGCTGATGGTAATTGGCGGCCATCTTGGAGCTGCAGCAAGTGCTACTCTTACACAGACGTTCCTGTTTTTAGTTTTCTACACCACCTTACAACTGAGCTCTTTTTCACTATTTTCCTTTTAATTATCCTTTTAATTACAATTTTATTTTCACTTATTTAAAAAAGTGTACTCATCCTTTATGATTGTCTATTATTGTCGTTTTTGTCCACTATTGTTATCACTCTTTGTTGAAATCTCTTGTAAATGAGTCCCCGAGGCTCAGTGGGATTAACCTGTCTCAATAAAGGTTGAATGATTGTTGCCACTGTGACAAATAAGACTTGATTTTCACATTTTGGGGGAAACATTCACAACATTTGTATACAAAGTAAATGTAAAATGTTGGCACTTTAGGGGCCAAACAGTTCTGAGACAAGCTGAAGAAAACGGAAAAACAACAGCAACAAGCAAAGAAAACTAGGGAAAAATAATCTGCAAAATTGTTATGAGAGTGGTGGTGCAGAGGTTGGAGAAGGTGGGTCCGTGATCAGAAGGTCGACTCCCCGGATCGACAACATCAAAATGTGGGTGGAAAAGGTGAAGTACTCACACTTGCCTCCACCCTCATTTGCCCCACTCTGGGCCCTTTAGCAAAGTCCCTTACCACCACCGTCTGTTGGTCTCTGTTGAAAATGAGTCCTCATGGCTCAATGAGACAACCCTATATAAATATATGTTAAAAAAATACATAAAATTAAAACTTCAAGACTTTTATCCTATTTTCCCCCAAACTTAATCCATTTTTTATTCCCATCTTAACTAAATGGTTATAAACTGTAAAACCAAACAAGAAGAGTCAAAAATATGTCTTATTCTGTTTGTCAAGAGCCTCAACTCAAATACAACCTAAACAAACAAACTAAAGGTGTGATTTATACACTAACATAAATTATTTATAAAATAATCATCTGAAAATCTGTTCACAAACATTACCTTAGTTGAAATTAATCAGTGTGAGCTTTCAATTTGATTAACTACCCCCATTGTCTCTTAAATTTAAAAAAACAAATTAAAGGTTGGTTTGGCGAGATGATAATCAAATAATTAAACGGCAGCGTGAGGCGCGATGGTAGTTTGCTGCTTCCCAACCAGACAGTGACATTTAATCACAATTGTGGCGCTCGCTATAGCTGCTATAACCTTATTCTGTATCTGAAAACGAGGAAAATACAATTCAGCTGCCCAGCAGTGGCATTGTAAACACGGGCCTCGCTCTGATCACTCTGTTTGTATCTCACAGGTGAGATCTAATGGTCTGAGTGTTTTATCCTTGAGTGCACAGCAAGAATTGTTATTTTCAGTCAATGACCAGATGCACTCAAACTGATGCAGACTGCAGCCAGAATTGAATTAGTCAAGTCCCATCTCACAACTTAATCAGCTGCACTTTTAGACCACTAATTAAGAAGAATAATTACATATACCCGTCCCCTGTGGGGCAGGGTACTCTTTAGGTTTGTGTTTCAGAGAGGACAATAATGAGTGTGGTGGCTAAGGACTGAAATTGTATTGCTTTTCTGCATTGTCACATCAAGTGCGACGTGACTGAGGGCATAATAGATTTGGGCTGCTCCACTGCATATGAAATCTCAAGTTATTTTGATAAACAACTCAGCAATGTTGAGCTGTAATTGCATTGTCAAATTGTTACTTCTCAAGTGTCTCTTAAATTAAGCAACAATAAATAAATAAATAAATAAATACAGCTTTTCTTTCCAAACACATGAGCTTCTTCTTCTCATTATTTTTACGCCATCATCCTGGCCTATAATATGCAATCATGACAAGAGCTAATCCACTTTCAACTTCTAAAGGGATCGGTTTGAATGAATCTCTGAATTTTGGGATCTAAGAGATAGCACTTGGTCAATATCAGATACTTTATGTTGACAATATCTGAGGGAAGAGAAGAGGGATGGGAGCTCCTGTGATCATTGGGATTATTGGCTCAAGTGCAATAAATGTACCTCTTGATAGAGCAAATGAAGTGGAAGCCGTTCAAACAAGGATTTACAAAGCAACCACTTTTCACTAATCCTTATGAAGTGAGCCAATTAAAAATACATCTGAATCCAACTGCTTTAACATATTATGGCTGATGATGTTTAAACAAATCATGGTACAGTATTTGTTAGGTAAAAGACTGATGAAAAGAAGGGGAAAAGTCCTTTATCCACATTAATGCTCTCCATAGAGCAGGAATACGTAGCCTTAAAGGATTATTTAATATCTTTTGAAGTGGGGTTTTGTGGAAAGGTTAGCAACAATTTCTATCTTACCTGCCATAGATAGCTTCTAGTACAACCTTGATTTACAAGAAGAGTTTGATTCTGATGGGACTGGCTATAATCAATGTGACAGAAAGGATTGTTCCTTTTTAAAGCAAATCTAAAAAAATAAAAATAAAAAAATGTATAGTGATCCAGCCTTTATACACCTTTAAACCACCTTCAGTTTACAGTGCATGGTTTTCCAAAAGAAAATCAATACATTTCTTCAGGAAGTGACACAACTAGCTGCTGCTGCCACCACTGCATCTGCAAATAAACAAATATTTTAATATCAAATGTAAACGATGTTATGCACAATTTCTGGTGATATTCAGGTGACATCTCTTTAGATGTTATAGCATTTAGATAATGTTTTGAGAATAACTCAGTTACTACCACATCTAGTCTGGCTCTATCTGTTAAACTGACTGAGTTATCCCTTGGAGGAACAATTCAATTAAATTCAGTTTATTTATATAGCTCCAAGTCACAACAGAAGTCATCTCGGCACTGAACAAAAACATTCAAATATATTATAAATGCCAATTAATAATGTCATTTATATATGGAATGAAAGAAGTCAGGAGATTGTGTTGTCTTCAATGTGGTGCAGTCTAAATTAAATTTCAGTTCAGTTTATTTATATATAGGAGTTGTGGGTTTGTCCCTAGTTTCATGTTTATGTCTGTGTTCCCCTGATTCTCTGTTTCTCTTATAGGGTTTGTGTTTCTTTATCAAGTCCCATCTTGTGTCATGTTCATGTCTTGCATTCTCTTTCTCTGGCATCTGTGATTACTCACAGGTGTTATCACTTGGTCTAATTGGTGTTTCCTGTATAAAAGTCTGTGTCTCTGTGTTAGTCCTTGTACTGGAATTGTCTACTGTTCACTGGTAATGACTGGTCTGTATCGTAAGTACCCCCCTGATTGTTACATCTTTGTTTTACTGTCCTGTCAGCTCCTTGTTTTGTTAATAAATCTCTTTTTTTATATGTATACATCCTGAGTCCTTGCCTGCCTACCAGCACCAGCTGTTTGTGACAATATAGTGCCTACTCACAACTGAAGTCATCTCAGGGCACTGAACTGAAACATTGGTTTGTGTGTGTGTGTGTGTGTGTGCGCATGCGTGTGTGTAAAGTAAGTTACCACTATTTTGAGGAGCAGACTGCTTTGAATTCAAATCCATCACAGAACTCTCATCTTGAGTAAGCATGAAGGTGACAGTGGAAAGGAAAAATTCCCTCATGAGGAAGAAACATTAGCAGAACCTGGCTCAGGACCGTAGGTTTTCTTGGGTTTTGTCTTGTCTTTTCCATTTCTTCATGTTTCAGTCACCCCTGTGTTTCTCCTTCTCATGTTCAGCACTTGTCTCACCTGTGTCCAATGCCAATCAACAAAGGTGTCTGTTATTTGTCCTCATCAGTATCTGCATATATTCATCTCCCTTTGTGTCTTGTCATTTGTCTCTGGATTGCCCTTCATGGCTGTTGTGATCTGTCTCCCCATGGTCTGCCTTAGAGGAGTTGATGGGGGAGAGGGTGGGCCTTGGAGACCATATTATCACCAGCAAACTTTTTTTTTCACTCTGTGAGTGAGCTGTTTATGGGATTCAGTTTGGTTTGGTAGGTTCCTCAGACTGAAGAAGTTCTTCGGAAGAAGGACGAAATGTCTCAGCGACAACGGCGACGACAACAACAACGAAAAAACATACAGATGAACTGACTGAACATTTTTGGATTTGTACCTGGATTAATGAGCATTAACTTTGATCACTTAGTAAACTTAAATTATTGTAGAACAATATGTGCAAGGTCAAGAGTCTTTTTGCCTATGCAAAGAGGAGCCTTCTATAGACAAATGAAGAAACAGACATTGTCAGTAACATTTTTGCTCCTCGCCCTTTGCAACAGGCAATAATAACATTAAATATGAAATTTACCTCTGGAAAATTTGTTAATTTAGGTTGTACTAAGACAACTGTAATCTCTTTTTGTTTAAGGCAAGCACAGTTTGTTGTCTGTCTTTAAAGTTTACAGTTTTACTCCTTCTACTTATTGCATTAATAGAAAATGTGTTTCTCTGTCTCTCAGTAAATACAGTACATGTCAAGTGTACCGACAGCAAATTAACTTCTCCAAACATCCGTCTGCCACGTGGAAACGTAATTGCTTTAGTAGCATGTCATACCACTAAGGGACAATGAATCCTCAAAACTCAAGGGCTCAGACAAGGGTCACATGTAAATGATTTGTGTGAAGAATTAGATTTATAATGCAACAAGACAGAATTCAGACATCCTTTTCTCGTCATGCATAATTGGTTCAGGCACAGATTCTGTAATGTGCTTATAAGATTAAGAGTCGCAGAATGAAAGTGTCGTCGGCAATTCGGAAAAAAGATGGACATTTTCCTGATTAGCAATGACAAGAAGTTAGGAAACATTTAGTCCATTCGGTCCAATATTCTCAAACAAACAAACTTCCAGAAGAGCACTCTGTCTCACTCTGATACATTTTCAGAAATCATCTTCAAGTCCATGAGGTCTGTGTTTGTAGGTAGCTCAAAGAAAAGAAGAAGAAGAGCGCGTAACACAAGCATGAGAGACAACCGATAACCATCTGTTCTTCACAGATGACACACTGGCATTGGTTCTGTAGATACAAGCATCTCCTTCCTGTTCTTTGAGTGTCATAAGAGTATTAAGGAATCAATAGAACCATGCAGATAAGAGTTCTGATCCGATAAGAGCTTAAAAAAAAAACAGGATATCTGAGGTTTTTATCTTTAGAATAATCAATGATAAAAGACACTTAGAAAAACGTTAAATTAGCTTTAACGTATGGTTGTAATGCTCAAGTTTGCTTATTTTAAGAACGTAAAGGCTGCAATGAATTGAAAGTGTCATTCTAGAAAAAAAAGTTTGTCATTCCATCTGAATGCAGTTCATACTGCTTTAATAAATCTATTATTCAAAGTAGAAAATTCACGGCCAAACTATTATCTGTTGTTGGAGAAAAAAAAAAAGGCACAGTTTTCTGTTGGAATGGCACTTTCATTCATTCCTACACACAAATCCGTGTTTTACTTTCATATATATATATTTTTTTTTTTTTCTAAATCAGGGAGTGTGAAATAAATTCACTAACAAGGTAACATAATTTATCAAGTTTCTGCTTTTTATTTTGTAAAAGTTGTCCTATGAGATAGGGCTGGTAAACCAGTAGAAACCAAACTTGCAAACAGCATTACTAATAATATTAACAACAGCGTTATTAATAACATTAACAGTGTTATTAATAATAACACTGTTCTCAACAACATTACCAACAATGTTATTAATAATATTAATAACAGCATTATTAGCAACAGCATTATTAATAACAGTGTTATTAATAACATTAACAAAAGTGTTATTAATAACAGTGTTATTAAGAACAGTAGCAACAGGTTTATTAACATTGACAACAGCATTACTGATATTAACAACAGCATTATTGCAACAGCATTATTGATACTATTAACAACAATGTTAATAACATTAACATTATTAATAGCATGTACGACAGCATTATTAATAACATTAACAACAGCATTATTAACAACAGCATTAATAATAACAGCGTTGTTATTAACATTAGCAATAAAATTAACAACAATGTTGTTGATAAAAAAGTGATGATGATGATGATAAATGTTCTATTCAGTATCTTATAGTTTTAATTAAAAGAGATGTCCCTACAGCATCACATGACTGGGATTGATGTGAGGTTTTGTGGTGTAGTGCTGAGCAGGCAGTATCTTACCTGCAGCATACAGCAATCAAAGCAAAATTGGTTTGAAGAACCTAAGTCAAACTTTTATAGAAGAGTTACAAGAAAGTTAACTTCTCAGAATGTTCATTTAAGGCCAGATTTCCACCATTTCAAATGACTTCACCATCAAACTTTGTAAAGCCATTTGAGTTAAATGTCATTTTGAAGATCTTCAGGCATCACTCCTCCATCACATCGTAACTGTATGTGACCAAGTGTGCTTAAACTGTGTTGCGGCAGATTGTGTTCCAACCATAAACACTAACGTTTAGTGTAAATCACTGTCTACTGTGAACTCCACAAAAATACTTGTTCAGGAACTCTAAAATATCCCTTTAGATGTTGCACACTCACAAGTTTATTTCAGTAAGTAGATATTTGAGCTGAAAACTCTGATCAGAACACAAACATGCAGTAACAAGTTGTTAAAACACGAGCTGCACGCCATTACAGTTTTATGTTTTCAGTATGATTTTGTTTTTTGTAAATTGAGAAGAATTTAAGAATTTAATTACCTCAAATAGATATTTTTAACTGTTTTCAAAGATGCACTTTAAGTCTTTCTCAGACAGATTTAGAAACACATATTTACTTAATTAAAGATGTTTTACTGTCAGACAGGAGCAAGTATGTGTATAATATTGAAAACTTTAAATAAACGATTTTGCTTCAGTCTAATTTCACAGAAAAACTCCCAAAAGGAGAGAACAGTGATGATAACTATTCAGTATTATCTTCGTAAATGAATCTGCATAATCTGAATTTCTGTACAGCTGATAGCTGTGCAAACTGTATATGAAGAGGTGCAGAAATTTCCCTTTGCTCCCACATAAAAGTCCAGAATAACAAAAGATTAGTCTTTACATCAAACCCTTTTGTGTTTGCACAAGACGTCGCATGTAAGAGTGGCTTTAAATTTGCATTAACAAATGAAATAAGGCAGATTTATTCTGTTGGAACTGTGAGCGTTCCGTACCTTTGGAATTTTAGAGTTGATTTATAAGTAGAGGTCACGAAACTGTGTCCACCCAGAGAAGAAACTCGTGTCAGCTGTAATAAATCCAGAAGGCGAATCTCATTATGTTCAACCTTGTCACTGGATCTCAACTTCTATACAGCGGTTATTATGAAACAGTGGCCAAGTGTATAAAATGTGAAAAGTCAAGTTAAAACATTATGAAGAGACGGCGGCGCCCAGTCAAGGGCTTTTCATCCTCAGTTACATAACTCTAGATGTCCTGTTTGTAACATGTGTCACATAGCCGGGTATTTTGAAGGCAAGATTTGCTCTCAGCAGCACGGCGGTGACATTTGCTTTGCTATATGAGAGGAAATTGTCAGAACAATGTCAAACCCCTCACTTACAGAGTTATATTTAATATAAAGTGCATGTCATCCTAATGCATCCACTTTATAGTTTGTCTGTGAGCCTCGAGTTAGCATTTACTATCCTGAGATCCAACACATGCTAATGAACAAATGGGCATGCTGTTTAGCCAATAATCAGCACCTCTGATCCTAATATTCTACAGATAAAAAACAAACTACACACAGAAACATTTATCAGCATCCATTTGCCAAAAAAAAAAAAAAAGGGTAATGAAATACTCATGTATTTTTTTTTTTCCACTCTTAAGCGCCAAGTTGTCTGGCGTGACCATCTGTTAGCATCTTTTCTGAGGGGTCAGCACAGCGAGCAGAGAGATGTAAACCAGAGATGATCAGTGACGGATGTAACAGGGTGTTACCACCGGTTTTAGACGATAACCTTGACTCACATGATGGTACAGCATCAAAGCACACGAGGGGGAGGAGGAGCGGAGTGTGGCTGCTCCGCTGCACGTCGTGACGAGAGCGGCACATGGAAGCAGCAGAGTGTACACAAACAGCCATGGAAAGCCAGCAAAACCATAGCAGCCCGTACCGAAAAGCTGAAACTGAAGTATTGATACTATTGCAATGATATTGTTTGATACCAATACTTACAGTAGTATCAATTCAATTCAGTTTATTTATATAGTGCAAAGTCACAACAGAATTTGTCTTATACATAAAACGCCAATTAGTAAAGTTACCTAAGGAAGCCAGCAGATTGTGTTGAATCTTCACTTCATCAGAGTCTGAGCAAGCACAAAGGAGACAGTGGAAATGAACAAACTCATTTTAACAGGAAGAAAGCTCCAGCAGAACCAGGCTCAGGACGAGCGGCCATCTGCTTCGACCGGCTAGTTTGAGAGGACAGGAAGGAGGAACTGACACAGAATGGCAGGTCCAGAATGGAGGTGAGCAGGTATTTCTACAGGAGGAAAGACAAAAATCTCATGTTAAGATATAAATAATTACAAATACAAACTATTCATTTGTAACCGTTTCAGGAAATGTGGTCAATTTGTCCTCCAGCAGTCTAAATCTATAGCAGCATGGGATAAGGGATACCTGCTAACCCAAACTATAGGATTTATCTGAAGAAAAGACTTACGCCTAATCTTCAAACTGAACAATGTGTTAGCCTTATGGACAGAAACTGGAAGTTGGTTCCACAAGAGAGGAGCCTTTCTGGACTTGACAGGGAGCCAGTGGAGAGAAACTAAAACTGGAGAGTTATGATCTCTCCTACCAATTCTCATTAAAACTCTGGCAGCAGCATTTTGAATCAGCTGAAAACTTTTTAAAGAAGTATTTGGACACCCAGATAATGAACAATTGCAATAACACTGGTATTTACTGGTCCACTTCAGGCAACAACTAACCGCCTTTTAACTATTATATCCTCCTCAAAAGTTTCAGGCTTAATGTTCAACACAGGAATGCTTTTGTGTGCTAAAAATCATAATGTTAAGCTGGTTGAGTATGTTAAAAAAAAATTGAAGAATAGAATTGTGAATGAGACAAATTAAGTTTAGAGTGAGGAGAGGGAGTGAATAAAAGTTGTAACTAATTTATGAGTTCACAGCTGCAGAGTTGTTAACGATGTGTGCCTGGTGCAAATTATGTTCCTGCCTGAAAAACTGCATTTTAATTAATGAGCTGAAATGCTAGGTTAGCTTTAAATGGCCAGGACACGATGTTTTTATCGAAGCTTATTAGATAAGATAGTAACAAAATATACATATAAATTATAAGCTGGACAAAATTGAAGTATCCAAAAGACAACATACAGCATTACTCTAAGAAGACAGTCTCCTGTCTTTTTGTTTAACTCCAGATAACTGAGGTAAAGGCAGTATTTCTACAAGAAGTCTTCTTGTGAATGTGTCAGAAACACTCTATTACTACACATCCGAGTCTGTGCTTTCAGCCTCCTCCAGTCCATTTTAGACACTTACTCAGAAGAGAAAATGTTCATTGAACTTCGAGACTCCTTTTGGATTAACATACCAAATACATTTTCCTCCTGCGTATAAAATTGTAAAACGGACCACATAATGACACAAATGTCCTCGTCTACTCTTTGAATAGTGAGAAATTGTCTACTTTGTAGTTTAGGTCATTCTAAGAACTAATGTTAAAGTTCTAATGTAATATAAACGCGTCACTAATGAAAAGCGGGAGCAAGGATGGCTCCTCCAAGGTTAGGCGTGATTAATAGAAATTGCTCGGAGCACTCTGACCTAAGTTGAGCCCTTGACTTGATTGATTGTGGTAGTAGGGATGATGAATTGAGAGATTGGATGAAATATTTTAGAATGTGTTAAACCACATATGTCAAAGTCAAGGCCTGCAGGCCAAATCTGGCCCGCAAATTAATTATCTATGGCCCCCTGGATGATATTTAATTACTATTAGAAACGGCTCGCAGGCCATAGCCACCCACTGGTGTTTTGCATGCACCAACACTGCATTCCCCACAATGCAACGGTAGTAGGGATGGGGCCGATCCGATCCGGAGTCGTGTCTCATGAACCCAGAGTAATAA
>JARVGS010000760.1:8160698-8173339 GCA_031762315.1 Hypsolebias antenori | reverse complement strand
CTGAGCCTGGTTCTGCTAAAGGTTTCTTCCTCATGAGGGAGTTTTTCCTTTCCACTGTCGCCTTCATGCTTGCTCAAAACGAGAGTTCTGCGATGGAGTTAAATTCAAAGCGGTCTGCTCCTCAGATAAATAATGTTTAATTATTATTTTTATATATGAATGTTTCTATTCAGTGCCCTGAGATTACTTCTGTTGTGACTTGGCGCTATATAAATACAAAGTAAGCGGAACTGAACTGAGTCCAATCTTTTTGCTGCTATGCAACACAACTAAAAGTGGATCCTTTAAATTGACCTTTCATGTGTAAAATTCTTAATTTGTCAACAGAATGTCTAATATATTTAAAGAATCTACCTTTTAAATCAATGTAATATTTGAAGGTGGAGCCATCACAACATCGTAGGGTAGATTTATAACAGTGATCCAGTGGCGTTTAACATTGCAACTAGCAAAAGTCGTTTTACTTCAGGATTGTTTTTTTACATTGGAAATATAAAAAACATTTTCATGCAAGTATCTTTATATAAATTAAAGAGCAACATGATAAGACTGATGCACTTTAAGAATACATGGCTTGTTTATAGTAACAAAATCACTGCTACTTTAAATGCAATTCATTAAGAGCTACTGTTTTTGGTATGTTAGTTTAGTTTTTGTCAAATTTAAGCATTCCAATTCACGGTACCTTACTTCTTGTTCTGAAAAATATGAGAGGTTAAAGAAAAAAAATGTTTTTTTTTGTCTTTTATTTGTTAAAAGTGAGTCAAATGCTGTGACAAGATGATCCTTAAATCACATTACTTGAATCTTTTTCTCGGTTTAACATGTCTCATTACCATGCATGATGTAAGATGAGCTCCTTCCACTTGGTGCGTCGCAGGTGGTTGTGTGAATTTCCACACCAGTCAGCTGTGATGGCGGATGGATGCTTCTCGAGCTGCACACATGACAGGAAGTGAAAAGTGCTGCTGCTTACCTGTTGAGCTTCGACACATGGAACACGATGAAAAGATTTTCACTCAAGTGAGCACACAGCTGGGCTCTTTATGCAGCTTTAAAAAGGAGAAAAAACTCAAATTATTACCTTGAAATAAACAAAGCAGACATAGCTCAATAATCATCTAATTCAGTATGAGGAAGTGCTTTGAACACGGTAGGTTGCATGCAAAGTACACCTGCACGCTCAACCCTGAAATTACATTTCTATACAAACCTAATTGTTTACCCAATTCTATTTTAGGTGCAACATAATCCCTGACTGGATTACATGCAGACACTTTTCTTTCTTAATGTCTGAAGCTATAAATTCATGACCTGCACTGAAGTAAGTGGGATGTGGCTGTGAAACCAAAAACACAGTTAATAGTCCAAAGTGCAACATTTAGTGTCATCTACTGGCAGAAATACATAATATAACTATTAGTAATTCAATTCAGTTGAATTAAATTCAATTCAGTTTTTGTATAGCGCCAAGTCACGACAGAAGTCATCTCAGGGCGCTGAACAGAAACATTAATTTATAAAAATAATAATTTAATATTTGTCTGCGGAGCTAACTGCTTTGAATTTAACTCCATCGCAGAACTCTCATCTTGAGCAAGCAAGAAGGTGACAGTGGAAAGTAAAAACTCCATCATGAGGAAGAATTCTTTAGCAGAACCAGGCTCAGGACAAGCAACATCTGCTTCGACCGACTGGTAGGAACAGATACACAATGACAGGTTGAGAATCACATGTTAAGATAGAAATAGTATCAAAGGAAAACTATAATTTTAGCAAATATTTTCAAGAAATGAGGTCAATCTGTCCTCTACTAGTGTAAGCCTATAGTAGCATAACAAGCTGACCCTAACTATATGATTTATCGAAAAGGAAAGTCTTGATTCCAGTCTTAAAACTGGACAATGTGTCCGCCTCACGGACAGAAACTGGAAGTTGGTTCCACACCTGTGGGGCGAGCAGGTCAGATTACAGCTGACCCTTCTCACCCTGAATAGGAACTAATTGAACCACTCCCCTTGGGCAGGAGGCTTCAGTCCATTCGGACCAGAACCTCTCGCCATAAGAACAGTTTCTTCCCATCTGCCATCGGACTCTTGAACACACATTATCCCATTACTGTTTAACTCCGCTTTGGTCACTTTATCACTGTATTTTAACTGCACTACTCCACTTGCACATTTTTTTCTGAAGATTGTATATTGAATATTGTATTCTATTGGTTGATGTGTACATATGTTTTATTTTATCCTTTATATTTCTATTTGCTCCTTTATGCCGAAGCAAGTTCCTAGTCTGTGAATTATGTTCATTGACAATGGCAATAATAAACTGACTAACTCTGACAAGAGAGGAGCCTGATAGCTGAAAGATCTTCCTCCCATTCTGCTTTTGGAAACTCTAGAAACCGCGAGTAAGCCTGCAGTCTGAGAGTGAAGTGCTTTGTTAGGAAAATATGGAACAATTACTATTTCAAACATAAGATGGAGCTAGGTTCTTGAGAGCTTTGTAGGTTAGAAGTAGGATTTTGAATTATATTCTGGACTTGACAGGGAGCCGATGGAGAGAAGCTAAAACTGGAGAGATATGATCTGTCCTACTAACTCCAGTTAAGACTCTGGCAGCAGCATTTTGGATCAACTGAAGACTTTTAAAAGAAATATTTGGACACCCAGACAGTAAACCATTGCAATAGTCCAGTCTAGACGTGGCAAATCTGTAGGAGAAGAGGCTGCTCAAACCTTTCACCTGTCAATAATTATACAAGACTCGTTCGAGTCTCCAAAGGATAATTATTGATTTAAAACGGGTTCACTTCTTTTTAGGTTAAACATATTTAGATTACTACAAATCCATGAACCAGTTTTTTCTGCATCATTTTTAGATAAGATGCTTCTGATTTTAGTGATATTACGCAGGTGGAAGAAGGCAGTTCGAGTAACGTTTTTAATGTGGGGGATGAAAGGCACGTCCTGATCAAATATAACACAAAGATTTTTAAATATCAGAGCTGGACGTCAGATTAATGCCATCTAATGGGGGTGAAAGACTGAAAAACTAGTAAATTTGTCCGATACCATAAAAGGCAGGTGACCACATGACTGCATGAGTTATAGTTTGTGTGGGTTTGCTTTTCTCTCCATCTGTTAGCAAAATATTGCATGAACCACAAGCTTTTAATGAAATTGTTGGAAAGTACTTATTGGATGCACATCTTGCAATGTTTTGGAGTCAACTTGATCCAAAATGGCAGAAATAGCTAATAAATTTAATCAAACACAAACATGGTTCTGTCAGTCAATTTTAGACATTAATCTAAAATTTAGTACAATTGTGGCAGAGAGTACTCTGAGCTCTAACAGATTACCCAATATTTAGTTTAAACTTTGAAGCCATTTAGGAATAACCATGTTTTCAGTTGCCTGTGGCAGCCATCTTGAATAAAAGTTTGCTCCAAATGTTATAGACGAACATTCAATTATTACTTTTTTAATAAAATCTGTCCAGTGGTTCATTAAATATTGAAGTAACACACATCTGTGATCATTTTCACATGTTGTACATCTAATGTCTCAGAACTGCTCAGTATCACAGCATTAATCAACATTATTCCTGTGCTTTTTAACATGGAGATGAATTTTCATAGATTCGTTGAACTTTTCAATTGGCAAAAATTGATCATATAACTGAAGAGGAAGAGAAGCTTGTTACAAACAACACTTTAAGCCAAAAACATGGATTTGGCTAAAACCTGCATCATAACAAAGAGGAACTGAGGCATGTGAAAGGACTGAGGGGAGAAAGAAATGGTTGTTTTATTTCACATCAACTCTGGCTGCTGTTCATAGGCTCATCTTTTGTAACCAGTGTTTGCAACAAGCATTGATGCTAAATAAAACAGACTTTTTTCTTGTAGCAACTTTGTTACTCTCGTAAAGCCCCCAAAATATAAGCCGAAGAAATCAAAGTGTATAAATATAGGCCCCTCCTCTTTGAACTAACTGAACTGGTTCTTGTGCTTGTTGGATTTGGCTCAGAGAGTTCAGCTGAACTGGTACCAGCAGCAACTTATTAAACACTTAGATGTTGGGAGCAGAAGTATGCAGGGAGAAATAGAGCTTTCCATCTGAATGCTCAGAGTTTCAAAAAAATTTTTAGAAGTGTCAAGGAAAATAAATTAAATGAAATCCTGAGTGAATTTTGTGAGTGAACAGATTGTTACAAGATATGAACAACTAAAAATAGATTAAAGACTTCTTTCTTTGAAGGGATGCATGTCAGCCGCATGCTCCACTCCAGAGTTTAAAAAAATACATTTTGTGATGAGAATTGTTAAGGTTGGAGCCATTACTGTCACACCTTGAAAATAATTCACACAATATCGTGCGATTTCACTCTCAGAGTATGGGATGGGGATGACTACCAGCTACTACCATATCCAAGTTTAGCTCAGTATATGTAAAATTAACTGAGATATAACCAGTTTTGTGTTAGCTAGTGTTCATTAGGTGTGGCAGCCATCTTGAATTGGAATGACACTAAAAGGTAATCAGTGACAGACGCATTTCCTGATTTATTTATTTAGTTATATGAAAAACTCAAATAGTGGTCTACAAGATATTTTGCTAACATGGCAAAGGAACACACAAGCCACCTTTTGCAATTCTTTCAAATAGTTTTAACTTTGGGTGATCCTTTCAGCCTTTCAGCAGAAGAATACCTGAAAAAGCTGAATTTAAAAGAAAAGGCTGAAAAAAAGCTAAACCAAAACTAAAGCTGAAATGAGCCTTTTTTACCTTCAGTGGCAGCTGACAAAAAACATTTACCATTATAAAAAAAGATTATAGGCCGTGTCCATTCTTTGTAGTCAAGTGTAATATGACGTAGAGGAATTGCATTTCCTGAGAAAATGTAGTGTGAATGATTATTGTTAACTGATGGAGTTGAAATCAAGCTGAAATTTCAACAACACACTTAAATTTGAACAGCTGCCATTAAAGCAGGAAAATAAAAGTGAAAAGCAGCAGAAAGATGGAAGGAACATGAAGAAAAGGCTGAATAGAGCAGAAATAGAGCAGAAACCTCAGGAAGGAAGTTGAGGAGCATAAAGTGTGGAACCACTAGACTGAGGAACAGCTTCTACCCTGAAGCTGTTAGACTCATGAATATCTAAAATCACTGTGAAATATCACATCATGTTGCTGCTGATCTGTTTGCATGTTGCTGTGTTCATCTGCTCATACAAACTCATGTTCGTGCTGCTGTTGGAGTAATGTTATTCTATGAAAATAGTGTTTAGTGTATTTTTAGTTGATGTTTTTCTTAGTTCACATCTTAGATCTTAGTAATGTTTTCTTCTGCATTTTATTGTTGGATGTAAATGGGACCCTGTGTACATAATTTTGTTTAATCACATGTACCACATGTGGTGCAAATGACAATAAAGACTTTCTGACTCTGACTCTGAAATGTAACAGAAATTAGCAAAGAAGTTGAATAGATAAAAAAAAAATTAAATGAGCAAAAATATGCTGCAAAAATAGACTGAAATGAGCAAAACATAAAAAGCTTAATAAAAATAAGCTGACATTAGTAGAAAAAGGCTGAAAGGATCACCTAAAGTTGAAACTATTTGGAAGAATTACAAAAAGGTGGAAATTAGCAACAAAAAATTAAAAAGGCAAAAGAACACCTGATAAGTAGCTAATAAAAGCTGAAAGCTGAACCAAAACAGCTGAAATGAGCAGTAAGATGCTTTCAACAGCACAAAGTGTTTGAAGGATGTGAAGAGAGCTCCATTTTGGATGAGAAAACACAGCTGAAAAAGCTAAATACTTAAAATAGTAAAAATTGCACGAGTCATGGCAAGAATGTTGATACATGAATTGTTGAAAAAAATTACGGAACGAGTCACATCCCAAAAATCATATAGATGAAAAACCGATCTCAAAAGCGTTCACATTATTTAAAGTTTTTCTTGATTCCTGCATTACAACACAGTATAAACAATACAGATAGGAAGTAAATGTATCAAAGGAATTATAGCCCCGTATATGCCAACAAACTGGATCAAAACTGCCTCTGCTGATAAATAGTTTACACAGCATGAAGTAAACTTGCAGCCATTTGTGAAACTTTTGCCTTAGCAGAAAGTTTTGTTTCCTGCACTTTCATCTAAACAAAGAGTTACTGCCTCCTCTTTTTCTGCAGTGCACAGCAAGCGTTCACAAAACTGCTCTCCTCAGAAACAACCAAAAAAAAGACAATTTAAATGGGCGAGTGTGAGCAGTAATCATTGACTAACTGCGAGATGTTTGAATTTATCACACCAGACCAAACAAGTATGAGAAATACAACTGGGGGGGAATGAACAAACAAATAGAATGACCACAGTTCTTATTTAGTGTTCAATTGAGGAGTAATATTAGCTCCATTTGTTCTCGGCAGCCACGCAGGTTTCACTCATCGGCTTCAATCAGACGGTCATAAAATGAGAGACGGCGCAGTCAGCGTGCTAAACGTGGGCTGCTCTGAGTCAGAACAGCAAGAAGTGTCGGCAAAGATTTTTATTTTGTCTTTCATTCTTTTTGAAAAACTGGTTAAAACATGGAGAGAAAAGGAGTCTTGTAGAAATCCCATTATATTATTAAAAAAGGCAAGGACAGGGCAGAAACGTTTCTGCCCGTGTGCTTGTCTCTACTTCAAGTCCTAATGCTGCTCAACAATCCAGGTGGATAAATTGGAAAAGGTGGAGTCAGGTCCTCTGGACAGATTCTACATTGCGTCTTTCATCCAACCCTAACTCAACCTTGTTAAACTTGTCTGTACTGTTAGCAAAATATCTCATGAATCACTGAATGGACTTTAATGAATCTCTCAGATGGCTGTCACAACCAACTTGCATCAGAAAACACCAAAATGTGTGCATTTCTGTCAGAATTATAGATATTGAAGTAAAACTGGATGTGGTCAATGAGACTGATTATTTTTTGTCATGATCTCAGTTTATTGTTTGTTCATCTGCTTTAGTACATTTTTTTATGGTTGATATTTTTACGTTTCCTGTGTTCTCTCTGCCATATCTCACTCCTCAGTCACCTCTGGAGGGTTCAGCCTGTCACTCTCACCTGTTCCCAGTCTGTAATCATATCATAATTAAAAGTCCCATCTCTGTTGAACCATATATCCCTTCAACTATAAGTAGTGATGACTTTATGAGATTATTTATAAATAAAATTATTTCAATTTGAGAGAAAATTCAAACCATCCTTCCTTCTACTATCCTTAGTCCCCTGTCAAATGAGACAAGTTTAAAAATTTTCACTAGAGCCTGATTTGTGTTTGGACTGTTCTTGTCCTGTTGAGCTCTCTGAATTGTCAAAAATAATAGCCTCATCCAAACCATCCACGGGTCTGCTAGATCTCGTATAAGTGAATTCCATTCGCCGTTCAACTCTGCTTGTCTGTTAGCAAAATAATCCATGAACAACTGAACAGCTTTCGGTGAAAATTTCAGAAAGCGGTCTTTAGATGTGCATATCTACAACTGATTAACCCAATTGACTACACAAACATGGTTATTTCTCAGTGATTTTAATAATAATGAGCTAAAGTTTGTTGTGGTAGTAGCTGACAGTCATTCAAAACCACTATGATAACAGATCACAATATTGCATGACATTGTGCATAATGTTATTTGCAAAGTTTGACTAGTTTTGACTAAATTAGCAGGAATTGGGTCAGGTGATATGCATTCCTTCAAGGAATCCTCGGGCTTGTTCTGCTTTTATTTTCTGCCGTTTCCTTTATACATAGCTCTCAACATCTACAACCAAAATCTGATCCTGTCTGTTGTTGGATCAGCCAAAAAAAAAAAAACTGCTGGTTACACCACTGAACTCAGTCACTGAAGCCCACTGGCAGCCCAAATCAAATTCAAGTCACTAATGCTTTCCTACAGAGTGACTTCAGGATCTACAGCCAGCTATCTAAACTTAATCATACAGGCTCATTCTCCTTCTCGACCACTGAACTCCCCTCCGGAACAACTTCTTCCTGCACGCAAGGCAGGATCAGAACAGGCTGTCCTCCTTCAAGGAATCACAACAAGCGCTCCACAACTATCAGGACACAGGCATCCCTCTCTATACTTTAAAAAACTCTTATGAAGACTCGTTTCTGCGATTACGTCCACGTTTTAACATCTCTGCAGGCATCAGGAAGAGTCAGGAACACTGGTAAACTTCTGCTACTAAGGTCACGTCGGTGTGTAAATCAGTGTCGGCGTAGTTGGAAACAGTCAAAATGTTAGCGGCGGGTGTTACAATACAAACAATAAAACAACATGTCATGCACAATGTTTTCTCCTTTGTCATCATCATTTCTAAAACAATCTCTAAACAGCACAAACACGTTTGAGTGCTTTTATTTCAGATTGTGGGGAGACATGTTGGTTTGGGTTTTTTTTTTTTTTATGCTACAGGTAGTCCTCGACTTATGACGTAGATCCGTTCTCACGCGGCGTCGTAAACCGAATTTGACGTAAGTCGGAACATGCATGGTATGCATTCTACGCAGTGTAGTAAACCCAGTTTTTTTCAAGGTAAGACAAAACCAGAGTGCATATGTACCATTAACATGTACAGTACTGTATTTCCAAGCAGTTAGCTAACACAGTACCCTACATAATTATCAAAAAACACATACAAAATACTGCACAGTACGTTTCATAATGAAATAAAACCGTAAAAAAACAGTACAGTACGTACCTGTATTCCTCCGCCACTTGTGCGCAGCTGGTTCTGCAATCCACCTCGGTCACGAGTGTTTACAGGTAAAATACTGTAATGACGCCAACACTGCAGGTGAAGTCCAACCAATGGAATTTACAGTATTAGAACAAACAAGAGCTGCTATTTTAGAGGCTACAGCTCACGCCTTTTCAAGAGCACGAACACAGCCGACAACAACTTCCCTCCCGACTGACCGCACCACCTGCCCCCTTTCCCACAACAAGCTTGATGCCAGAGAGCGGGAGACAACTGGGTCCTAAAGGGAAAGGTGTTAACACCCCACACACAAAAGAAACGCTTGGATTCCTCCGCTACGTAACTCGAAATAAGGCTGTTCATAGTCAATGGGAGATGCATCGTAACCACGAAATATCATAACTCGAGACCGTTGTAACCCGAGGACACCTGTATTCCTTTTAATTTTAGACTTTATTTTGAGGGTAGAACACATTTTTATAAAGCTGTCTGTCAACAAACAAACAAAGTGTTACTGAAAGGCATTTACTGGTGCATCTAAAAAAAATGACTATTGTGAAAACGTTCAATTTTTTTAGTCAGTCACTTCAGAAAGTCTTTTTCATCTTTATCTTCTACCGCTTAACTGTAATTGAGTTATGGAGGCAACAGGTCCAGGAGAGAAACCCAAACATCCCTCTCCCCAGCAATACTTTCTAGCTCGTTCTGGTGGACCCTAAGGCGTTCCCAGGTATAAGAGAAGATACACAATCCCTTCAGCATTTTCTGGGTCTTCCTCAGGGCCTCCTACCAGTGGGACGTGCCCAGAAAACCTGTAAAGGGAGGCGTCCATGATGCATCCTAATCAGATACCTGAACCACTCAACTGACTCCTTTTGTTGTGGAGGAACAATGGCTCTTCTTCAAGCTCCCCTAGGATCATGGAGTGCCTCACCCTGTCTCTATAAGGCTGAGCCTGGCCACCCTGTGAAGGGAGCTCATTTTGGCCGTTTGTATCCAGGATCTTGTTCTTTCTGTCCTGATCCAAATCTCTATCATAGATGAGAGTTGGAACGATGATAGACCAGTAAATTTGCTTTGACTTTTGACTCGGCTCTTTCTTCATCATGACAGACTAAAGCAATGCCCTCATTACTGAGGACAAGACTCCAACCTGTCAATCCATCTCTCGCTCCATTCTGTTATCACTCATGAACAAGATGCACAGATCTTTACACTCCTCCACCTGAGGCAAAGTCTCTCCCTGACCCGGAGGTGGCATTCCATCTGTTTCCGGGTGAGGACCATGAATTTGAGGAGCTGACTCATCCCATCTGCTTCACACTCTGCTGTGAACCACTCCAATGCATGTTGAAGGTCTTGGCCTGAAGATGCCAATAGAACCACATCTGTGTAAAGTAAAGATGAGACCCTGAGGTTCCCAAACCAGACACCCTCCTCTCCCGGACTGTGTCTTAAGATCCTGTCCATGAACACCACAAACAGGATTGGAGACAAAGGACAGCCCTGGCGGAGTCCATCCCACAATGGAAACAAGCTTGATTTTGTGCCAAGAATACAAAACACAGCTCCTGTTCTGGTTTTACAAGGACCGGATAGCCTTTAGTAGCAACCCAGGTATCCTATACTCCCACAGCATACCCCTCAGAATGTCTTGCAGAACACAGTCATAAGCTTTCTCCAGATCCACAAAACTGATTTAGACCAGAGAAGCAAACTCCCATGACCCTCTTAGCAACCCGGCAAGGGTAAAAATCTGGTCTACTGTTCTACAACCAGGGTGGAAGCCACACTGTTCCTCCTGAATCTGTGGTTTGACAATTGATTAGAGCCTCCCTTCCAATGCCCTGGAGTAAGATTTCTAGGGGAGGGCAATAAGTGTGATCCCATGATAGTTGGAACCTCTGGTCTCCCTTTTTAAAAATGAGAACCACCACCCTAGTCTGCCATTACACAAGCGTTGTCCCAGTCCTCCATACAATATTGAAGAGACATATCAACCATAACAGCCCCACAACATGCAGATCCTTCAGCATCTCAGGGCAAATCTCATCCTCCCAGGCTCCCTGCCTCAGAGGAGATTTTGATTACCTTTATGAGCTCTGCCATGGTAATAGACTCATCTTCCCCTGAGTCCTCAGGCTGTGCCTCCTCAAAGGTGTACATGGTGGGTGGATTTAGGAGATCCTCAAAGTGCTCCTTCCACCACTCAGCAGTATCCTCAGTCCATGTCAGCAGTCCTCTGCCAACTAGTCTTTGCTTCTGAGAATTGGCATGGCTGCCGGTGAGATCCCCCATCCCCCTCCAGGTCTGGCGCCAGGAATGTGCCCCGGTTTCCCTCTTCCAGGCAAGGTATCCTGATGCCTCTGTTGTTGAGCCAACAAGATTTTTGAATCACTCTTAGTCTGACCCCCCTCCAAGGTATGTTTGCCATAGGAGACCTTACTGGAGGCTATTGCCCCAGACAACATAGCGCTCAGGAGCAGCGGTACTCAAACCCCTCTGCTACATTAAGGTGGCAATTTGGCGGAGAAGACTAGAAACTCATAAATTCATTACACATCGAGTATTTCAAGCCTTTATTTCTTGTAATTTTGATGATTATGGCTTACAAATATTGAAAAAGCAAAATTCAGTCACTCAGAAAATTGGAATAAAGTGATAAAGTTCCATATTGGAAACTCATGCACACTATGCATGCACAGAAAAATACTAGACATGGACTACAAATGTGACATTCCTCAAGTCAAGACACTCCTGACTCAAAAGTGTCTTACCTGCTGAAGAGGAGAAGAACTGGACTGTTGCTCAGTGGTCCAATGTCCTCTTTTCAGATTAAAGTTACCGTATTTTCCGCCGTACACGTCACACCGCCATATTAGTCGCATCAGTCCAATTATGTCCAATAATGTGGAAAAATCCATAAACATGTCGCACCGCCGTATAAGTCGCATCTATTATGCGTCAACGCTGACGCGTAGCGTTTGTTACGCATCACCGCTGACAACCCGGAAATGTGGGCCGGTGTTTTGCCAAAAAATGGATTGGCTGACAAATGGCCACAGGAGCGTGCACGGAAGGACTTTAACAAGATTTACACTTAAAAAGAATTATTTGTCTGCTGAAAATTAGAGTAAAGATATGTCTAAGCTGAACTTTTCCTTAATAAATGCACATAATGGTCAAATCAGCTGAATTTAAAAAAACTGTAGTTTCACTTCCACAGTTCTGCTAAACGTGCACACGCAGCGAGTGGAAAGGCTGCATTTCATTAAAATTTAACAAGATAAACACCCTAAAAATATATATTTGTTTGCTGACATTATAGTAAAGGTGTGTCTGAGCTGAACTTTTCCGTAATAAATGAACGTAATGGTCAAATCAGCTGAATTTAAAAAAAAAATATGGTAGTGTCGCTTCCTCAGTTCTGTGAATCGTGGACGCGCAGCGAGTGTAAAGGCTGCATTTGTTTAAAATTTAACAAGATAAACACCTAAAAAATATATTTGCTGACATTATAGTAAAGTTGTCTCAGCTGAACTTTTCTTAATAAATGCACTTTGACGGTTAAAACATGCAAAAGGAAGCCGACGAAATAAACAGCTTTAAAATTACTACACGCTCACCCACCTATAATGATGACAGAAACACCTATTTATTTATTTATTTTTATTCATACCCGTTGAATTCTTCATCCTCTGTGTTGCTGGTGAAGAGTTCTGCCAACTCCTAAGGTACCGGTAGTTGATACAGCTCAGAGCACTGCCTCCTCTTCCTCCTTCACGTCCAGCAAACATCTTGGCCTTCCTGAACCCCGACTGGATGGAGTCTTCAGTGACTGAGGTCCATGCTTTATCCATCCATCTGAGGACC
>JARVGS010000760.1:8131929-8146207 GCA_031762315.1 Hypsolebias antenori | reverse complement strand
GGTGGTGGGGGTGGGGGGGTGGGGGTTTGCTGGAACCTAACCATCTTGATAAACGAGGGACACTACAGTACATTCCCCCCTTTATTTTTTTACACACACACCTACAGTAATTGCCAAGCCTTTGTGTTGAGTTTGCTTGCTGTAGCAACCCCTGAATAAGGAAGCAGCCAAAAGAGAAAAAATATACGCACTGAGTGTCTATTACGTACATTTATTTTATTATGGTTCACGTAAACTTTTGACACTTTTTTGAATGAAGAAGAAAACTAAATCTTTGTTGTAAACTTTATCAGTTAAATTGAGTGCTTGCTCCCAAACAAAAAACTTTTTCCACTTGCCTCTGTTGGATCAAGAGGGTTTGTTTGTGAAGAAAAGTATTAAATCGCCTCCTCACTTCCAGCATTACAATTCATCTGAAACATACCAATAAGTTGACTCAACAAGCTGCATGCAGTCCATTAAATGCACCCGTATCTACACCCCCACTGGATCAAATACCCCTGAATATTGGTAAAAACATGATGCGCCTACTACTGCAATTTAAAATCAACTCTACTTAAATAATCTTGACTCGCCACAATCCCAGGAGTTATAATTTTCTTCTCGAGGGGACCAAAATCTTTTCCAAAAAACACCCGAGTTGTTTATTTTCTCTGTTCCAAAGCCATACTGGTTTTTGATTTAGAAAAATCAAACACAAACAGACTTAAACAATTGCTCCCAGTTGGACTTTTTTGTTTGTTTTACCCACATGGTATCTGAAGCGGCGCTGAACTGGGTCACCTTTATGTTTAGCTGCTCGTCTGAAATCACCTTCCTGATGTATAATTCATATGGGAAGATATTCGAGGGACACGTCCTCGGTAATTAAGTTGTGTAAATGACAAGGTCATTAACAAAATTTATATGGTAATGCCGTGGCCCAGAAGGAAATGGGCAGCGGGACCTGTCGTGTGGCGGATGCTGACTTCAGCAGCAGCGGGGGCTGATGAGGCTTCCAGTGTTGCATTAGTAAGAAAAATGTTAAACAGCAGGATTTACATCGACGCCACATCATTCATGAGTTAAGACTGCAACCCCATTTTTATTTAAACATATTCAAAAAACAAAACATTTACATTTTATCCCTTCCGCTTGGTTTATTTTATTATTTTTCTTTGGCTAAAAATAACTCCCCATTTTACTAAGCCAGAGGTCTGCCACACCCTCGAGGTTCCTTATAACAAAATACATAACATGAACCCGAGTAATTTTTTGTATAAAAGAACATGAGGAATAATATTTTAGCACCTTACCTGTCCAAACCTTTTCCATTATATGCATGATATCTGCAGCACAAATAGACCAATGATAAAATATTGGGCAACCTGTGTGAGTATTTTTTTTTTATATATATAAATAGACGTTATCAGTTTCTATCATATTTGTTTACCTTTACAGAAAAGGTCAGACTAATCATGTGACTCGAGCTTCCATGTGGTTTTATGTTGGATTCAGCCTGTTTTGGTCCATGTATCTAAGAGTGGTTTAAAGGTTCCTTAACATATGGGGTCCAGGGGATTGTACCATTTTAAAAACTTTAATCAACACACACAAATGGAAGAGAGAGTTTGATACGGGACAAAACAAACAAAAGGACGGAGAATCCTTGAACCAGCCAGCAGCTGACAGTCGGGTTTGGGCTGCCCCCCTCCTGCTATGGTCCAGGAAAAAAAAAATGCCCGTAAACACACACTAAAAAAAAGGAGGACTGCCAGTAACAAAAAGTGACAATGCACAAGGCAGGCATTTACAAGGGAAGGAGCGAGAGCAAGCTGTGACATGGAGAGCAGAACCAGCAATCACCAGACACTGACCCCAATACCTTCGGCCTCTCCTTTCTGCCCCTAGCTCCTCTAGCAGGGGGAGGTTGTTCCTTTAAACACACACACTCCATGAGGCAGTGTCAGTAAAGCCTGCTTAAAAGATAAGTGTCTCCCAACTTGCTGATCTAGACATGGATGAATAGGCATAATACACTTTTAAACAGGCATGATCTGTGCCCTTCTTGTTTGGGGCCAGATCATCTGGGGGAGGCCTTGATGGAAGCAGCCTGCCCCAACTGCTCCGTTCTGCCCTTGTCCCTGCAAACTGCTCGTTTGGCTGGTTTTGAAGGTGCGAGCCAGCCTGTAAAGCGTGTGGCCCCAGAGGCCCCTCGAGCTCAAGGGGCTCAGAAGGACTATCTGGGCAGGTGGCCCATCTCACCGCTGAGTTGTAACAGATGAAGACGCTACTCGAGTCCCTCGGGTTGGGGGGTAGTGCAGGTCCGACTGGGAACCTTGACCCCAGGAAGAGCATGAGTTTGGGTGCCTCTGCTTTTGAAGAGGAGGCCATCTCCCTGACAGCAGCTGGAAGTGATTTTCCAGCGCAGTTTGAACTGGCAGCCGAGACACATGAGCCAGACTCATACACCTCCTCCTGCTCTCGGTCGGAGGAGGATGGTTCCATCGTGGGTGCTTTGAGAACTGCTCTTGCTCGGTTGCAGCTTGATGTTACACCAGCTGGTGTCAGGAAAATAACTTCTCTAAATGTCAGCAAAACTAAAGAGATGATAGTGGACTTCAGGAAACAACGTGGAGGCCAGCACTCTACCATCAACATAAAGAATGCTGAGGTGGATCAAGTTAGCAGCTTTAAGTTCCTTGGCATTCACATTACTGAGGATATCTGTCCTGGACATTACGTACAGACACTGTGGTCAAGAAAGCCCAACAATGACTCTACTTCCCAAGAAGACTAAAGAAGTTTGGTATGAACACCAGCATCCTCACAAACTTCTATAGGTGCACCACTGAGCGCCTGCTGACAGGCTGCATCACAGCGTGGTATGGGAACTGCACCAGTCAGAGCCAGAAAGCACTATGGAAGGTGGTGACAAACAGCAAAGGACATCACTGGTAGCAGTCTCCACACCATTCAAGACATTTACCACAGCCAATGTCTGCGTAAAGCACGCAGCATCACTGAGGACCACACCCACCCTGCACAAGGACTCTTCCATCTACTACCCTCAGGCAGACGATACAGGAGTCTGCCATTGCGTACAAAGACGAAAGGACAGCTATTATCAATAAGCTGTCAGATTACGAAACTTTCAATAAATAACACTGAACTGGCAGTAACATTGCACCAAGCCACATCTGTGACAACTAACATGATTAATAATAGCTTGTGACAGCTAATTTGTTTATTACTACTGCACTATGTGGCTGTATCAGGTATGATCCCATATGCGTCTAACTTGCCATCATAATTCAATCTCAATGTCACTCAGTACCTGTGCAATAACCTGTCACACAACCTGTGTAGTGTGCAATATCTATCATGTGCATTTTAACTTATATTACTACCTTGAGATACTTATTCATACAAATTCATCTTTCTTGCACAGTTATAGTCTACCATGTTTACCACCTCTTTAGGACCTTGTAAATATTATTACTTTTTGGCATTTTATTTTTGTACCCTGTTGCATGCTTTAATAGTTCTTGTTTGTTTGTGTTTTTAGCAAGCCAAAATTGGTTCTTGTCATACTGAGCATTTCAATGTACTAACAAAAATGTTTAAATCATGTCATCTGGACATGTTTATTTAAGTGAAGAAACGTTTCTTCACTTAAAGAAACATGTCCAGAGCTACCTGGATGATTTGAGCTTACAAACCTATTTCATTGTACTGTTAACCTTGTGTTAACCTTGCATGTGACAAATAAACACAACTTGCACTCTTATTACTGTTTTTCTTTACAATTTATACTCTTGGTGGATGTAACTGGGACCCTGTGGACACAGTTTCATTCCACCAGATGTACCACATATGAAGTGAATGGCAAAGAAACCTTGACCTTGATGATGGTCCCTGTTTCGAGGAGTATCTGTCCAAATTATTTGTGCTGCAGTTAGCTGGGCCAGACCGCATATGTTTTACAGGCTGAATGTGGCTCAGCCATCCAAAGCTCATGCGGCACTGGTCGCCGGAACTTGCATCCTCGGTCTGGGTTCAGGATAGCAGTTGACTTTGGAACTTTCTTGCAATATGGGAGTGGACCATATCTCTCACTGAACAAAGTTAGAAAAAAGAATGTTAGGTTGCTTAATGCAACCTTGGTTCTTTGATAACAGAGTGAGGTGTTTCACCAACACTTCCCTCCTTGCATGGTCACGTAAAGAAACCGCCCTAGAATGAGTAAGAGGTGGTCAGATGACTGTGGTATCATGATGGGGGGTGGAACTCTGAGCACAGCTTAACCGGTCTGTCTTTGACAGACATAATGTCATTGGAGCTTCCGTAGTTGGTCATGCTGGAGCGTTTCCCATAGTGAAACACCTGTTATCAAGGAACTGGAGTTACGTTAAATTACTTAAATCATTGTTAAAGTACAATAAGAAGACACTGGTTTATGTTTTTCTCGATGACACAGGTTGATCATACGTGGCTTTCACTTGGGACAAAGTTTTTACGGGACAGAAGAGAGTGCCTTAGTTGTGCAGCAGCAGAAGTCCGGGATATTGATGATCAAACCCTTAATTCACAGGTCTGGTTCCCTCATCGTTTTTCCTTCTCCTGGCACTGATGGCCTTACATTGACAAATCTAAAGCAACAGAGGGGTGACAGAGGAGCAGATACTGCCGTTAAGTGGATGTAAGTCAAACTGCCAATGAAGGGTGTTCCTTAATTGCACTACTTGTGAGACAAATCAACATAAATGGCTCTGGAAATGTGGTCCTGAAAGCCAAAGTGGCATCACTGAATCACACCTCCAAACACGGGATTAACAAAATGTGCAACCGGGGCTACGTCAGTTCATGTGAGACAAAAATAGAGAAAACAGAGTGGGATGCTGAATATATTCCCTAATTAACCTTGCTAATCCTATTCCTTATATGCAGATTGTTTTTCCTTGTTGTACCCGAGTATTTTTATTTGCTAAATATGGAACACAGGGTTTCACTTGAGTAAAACTGCATGTCAAGCAAGTTAAAGTCGATTTTCCCTCTCTGGTGAGAAAACTAATGAAAACTAATGACTACACTTATTTGGTAAAATGATATGTCTGATTACCCTCCTTTGCAAAGATTTTATAAAGTCTCCGAATGAGCCATCACCTGCAAAGTTCCTGATAAATATATGTCAGGCAACACCCCCAATGCCCCTGTTTGTAGGATTTTGTAGAAATTTTTGATCTTGTTCCATTTGTATCAAAGTGGGGAAAAAAGAAAAATATTCCCTTTAATTGAACATTTCACAACTTTTACAGAACCGAGAATTTCAAAATTCTGCTTTACAACAGAAAGTCAGCGGGATGAACACCAACAGTTTGCAGGGGCGGAAATAAAAATAAAAAAACACCAAAGCAGAACATTTTTATCCATGTTTTATAAAATCCGATGTCATTACAGTTATGTTTCATTATATCAGTTTGATTTATTTATTTTTTATTTTTTAACCTTTGCAATTATAGTCAAATAAAAAAAAGGTTTCATCTTGAGACTGGCAGAAGTGCATATGCGAGTACAACAAATAATCTGTATCTGTTGTAAATCACACACTGGTCATGGATTTGTTTAGTTAAAAATTCAGTCAAAAATATTTTATTGTTAAACTTATTGATGGGGTAATTTTCTACTTTGACAGCACAGTGGAGTATTTTACCCTCACAGCAAGAGCGTTTTTAAAACTTTTCCATGAATGTTAGAATTATTTTTAACTCAGACAAAGGAAGAGAAAACTGTTTTTTGTGTTTGTGTTTGCTGAACTAACAGATAAGGTTATTGCTGTGCTTAAACTGCTTGTTTTAGAAGTTTAAAATGTTTTACAAGAATAATTTTAAAACGCTCTTCTTAAAAATGCTTTTTTTTTTTTTTTTTTTTTTTTTTTTTTTTTTTTTTTTTTTTTTTTTTTTTTTTTTTTTTTAGGTGTTTCTGTAGAAAAATCTTCAGTCACACCAGTTCAGGCTTTCATCATCATCTGAGGGAATGAAGCTCATGTTGGGGAGTAAAAACAGAACCATAACCAGATACACGGAGTCTATTTTTTCACATCACATTTAATTAAGTCAACTGTTAATGCAAACAAAAATCTCTGATGTTTTTCTGTGTGAAATTTATCTTCTGCCAATAATTAAAACTACAGTACTCATTGCTTTGATTCAATGCACTTTTGCAGGTGGAGCTCAAAATCAGTGTTTCAGATCAAAACAAAGTCAAGATCTGCGTTCAGGCCAAGTTGCCTTTTTAGAAATTCTGATTTATTGTTGATCATTTATTAAAAGTAAGAATAAGTGATCATTAAGCCTTTAGAGATATAATAAAAATAAGTAAAGTCAAAATGTTGAGGTGCAACAGTCTGATTCTGCTCTTCTTCATTCTTGCAGTTTAATATCATTGTTCAGCAGTGTGAGTAATATTTTCTCTGATGGGAAAAAAAAAGTTTTGCTCTACTCCACTCATGACTCAGTCTTTCAAACAAACTCCTCACAGCTACAGAGTCTGAAATTCTTTGTTGTTGTTTTTACCCAATTAAGATTTTTTTCTGTAATTTCAAGGTGAAATGTTACAGCTGTTTGAATCTGAGTGCTTTTAAGTGGTTTTGATTACTTTTAGTAAAAGGTTTTCATTAGAAAGAGTACTAAATGTGGTTGTTGGTTACTAGGGCCCCAGATGTGCAAGCAGAAGGTATCAAGCAGGCAGAATTCATAAAAAAAATAAAATAAAGAAACGGGAACAAACGCAGGTGTTGGGGAGATAAACAAGCCAGGACTAAATAAGAGGGTTACTCATGTGAGAATCTGACAGACAAGAAGAATCAAGGAGCTTATTTCAGCTGGGAGGGGCAATGACTAAATGAGGACATCTGTCAGGAACTGATTGACAACAGGTGTGATGATTGAGGGATGAGAACGTTGAGGAAACAATACTAAAAAAAAAGTTTGTTTGTTTTATCGTAAAACAAGTGAAATCTACTGAACATATTGAGTAAAATGAATTAAAGGTAAATATAAAAAAGAAAAAAAATAAGGGGGAAAAAAGAAAAGCCTGAAACTGACAATCGATGAATGAACAAACATAAATGAGAGAGAGACACAGAGATAGACAGACAGACATGGTATTAACGCAGCAAATGGTTAATGCCAACAATTATTTTAACATGCTCTAATACTGTTGGGTTTAATTTTCCTCATTAATTTCTCTTCTCAGTGTCTATGAACTCACACTCACAGCACTCCGGCCAGGGGCTGACTGCGCAAATGTGTGTTGCCTGTTTGTTTGTACACCACTTTGGTTGACCTTGTCGCTGTTTTAAGTGCTCTATAAATAAAATGGTATGGTGTAGTAAATCCCAAGGAACTTGAATTTTTCAAGATTACTTTTAAAAAGGCAGGGTGTCCAAGATTTTCTTTTCTATAGAGACCACAGGCAGCATCTCGCTCTTTTAAAGGTTAAACTTATAGCCATATATTTTCCCAAATTTTTGAAGCAAGTAATACAGGAATGCTGGTAAGCGGGTCTGATATGTACAAAAGCATGTCATCCGCATATAAAGAAACTTTATTCTCTGTACCTAGTTGATTTATCACCTTAATGATGGGAGTTTTGCTGTAAAGCTAGAGCTAGTTCCATTGCTAACGTAAATAGAAGTGATTAAAGAAGACACCCGTCTCATACCTAGTTGCAGTTAGAAATGGGAAGATACTGTATGTTACAGTTGGTGTGGACTGCCGCTATTGGTGATGTATATATATCAGCCTCACCCACAATATGAATTTGGGACTAACTTTTGCATGGTCACGGAAACCAACGCATCTTGGTATCTTAAAGTTATAACCAAGCTCTGTCCTTCTTTTGATGTAGATTCCAAATGGTGCCTTTTCATCATTTGTCTCCTCAGGAAGAACAGTTAATGACCAAAGAGGGTTTGGTTGATTAACATATAGTCAAGTCTCCAAGGCCCGATCCTAATGTTTTAGTCTGATGAATGTAGGACACTACAACTACTTAGACATTGACACCTACATCTACAAAAAAGTTATGCGTTGACATATTCGGTATGCATGAGTAGAGGTTAATAAAAAAATGTAGAAACGTCCCAGTCTGGAGCATATACTGAAACCATGATCACTGGCAACATGTATAACCTTCCCACCACTACAACATACTGCGCAGCATTTTCAACATGTACCCTCGAGGCTGTAAATTGTACCTGTCTACAAAACTATAGCTACCCCTCCTGATTTGAATTGAAAATTTGACTGAAACACCTGACCAGACCATTTTTTAACAACATTTCCACTATCTGTAGAATGTACATGGGTCTCCTGTAATAAGGCAATATCAGTGCTCAGCTGCTTTAGGTGAAACATAATTTTTACAGGACCATTAAGGGATTTCACATTCCAGCTTACACATTTATCTGGGGAGCCACTAGAGTGATCAACATCCTTATCACTGGTCATAATTTAACAGCAAGAAATAATTTACAAACAATATCACAAGCCAGTACCTGATAAAATTAACAAAATAACAAAAGACTGATCCTGTATAAACCCAACCCTCTCTCCTACCCGAACACGGAGAGAACAAAAATCACTACCAACTGAAAATCCACACATTAGTGTTTACCTAGAGAACACAATCCAACCATCTGAGCTCCCGTCTGCCCACATACGATATAACAGTAATTAAAAAACACAAAAGTAAGCACAACAAAGATTACTTTAAATATCAAACATGTGCAGCAATCAACTCAGAGCATTAACACTGTGGAATCGCTCTCCCAGTACAAAAAACAACAAAGAAGTAAAAAGAACAAAAAGAGAAGTAGGGTATTTGCCAGAATTTACGTAATCAATTCAAAGTGTTAACACTGTACACTTGCCCTCCAATACAAATAAAATGTACATACTGCCACCAAAGGACCACAGCCAAATTTTGAGTCAAACATAAGCTTAAGAAAAAATGCTGGTTGAGAGAGGCTGGTCCTGTGATTTATTTTGATCTATTTTGACCCTCGCCGCCTGTTGATGGAATGACATTTTTCTTGATGTACTCCATCATTTTAATAGAGTCTACAAAACCTTGTCCGTCCCTCCATGCATGATGCAAAGCTGTGCAGGAAATAGACGACCATACCGGACACCCGGTCTGTTCTGCAGAAGTCGCCTCACTGCCATGAATGCTGCTCATTCCCTCACCACTCCTGAGGTGTAATCCACTGCGATGAATATGGATGATTTTTTGAAGTGGATTGGGCCAATGCTGCACGCTCATTGTAATATCTCCACACACTCTTGATCATAAATAAAGGTTGAATGAATGAATGAATGATAATGCAGTCTGGCCATGGTAACTCCCTATCTCCCATCCGGGCCTCTTCTGCCTGGTGTCCGGTACACGTGATCAGTCAGTGGCAACTTGTTCATCTTCATCACCTCCGTTAGTATTGTCGCAATCACCGTGGGCATGTAAGGCTGGGCGACATAACAAATATACTCGGCCCCTCCTTCTCCCTCACGGAATACAAATCCAGCCCCTTACCAACGGGTGATATTTATTTTGTAAAGTTACAGCTGTTTGCTAATAAATGTGCCTGTGTGACAATTGGGACAAAGTTTTGACTCATAAATATATTTTTATTATTACTTTATGGAAAGAAAAAAATAGAGTTATATATTGTGTATTGCGATTTATCTGAAAAATACTGAGATATTAATTTTGGCCCCATTCGCCCAGCCCTATAGGCGTGCATTTGCCCACTGACTCAGGAACTCCAATTGTCACATTTCACATTTCCCTCCATGCATTCAAGCTGTTTTTTCATCCCATCAATTTCAGTTTTTAATTCAACCACGGTTTCACGCAGACTCCATCTCATCCGAGCCCATTTTCAGTCTCTGAAGTACATAATTTGACCCGGTCAAGCTCTGCTCTGATGCCTACAGTGGAATTAGCCAGTTTTGCTCGGACCGTCTACAATTTGCTCTTAATAAAATTAAAATTATCTGTCAGAGCTGCTCTTATCTCCATCCTAATTATCACTATGACTTTAGATTTAATTGAAGCCAGAATGTCTGACTTCAGAGCCGACTCATCCCTCCCTCCAGAGCCTGGCGAAGCCGGGGCCAATGCACCTGCAGGACCACCCGCTTCTCCATCATGGCGATCCAAGGCTGCAGCTGTGATGACAAGCCATGCAGGGGAAGACGCCGTTGCCTTCGATAGTTTTATCTTGGAGGCCATATCACAGATCTGTCAAGTCAGATATGGGGCAACAACAGTGTCAGAGACAAAATCCAGCGGGGGTAGCGAGGATATAATTATATAAGGTAATTTTTCAGTGGAGCCGACAGGAACTCAGCAAAACACAGTTTACCAGTCCACCGCCATGTTGATCTGAAAGGTTGGCTTTTGATCAGGTTTTTAATATTTGTCTGAAAATGGATCCCCTCTGAGTTCAAACGTCACACGTACAGCTTTACTGAGACATGAAAAGGTTGTGTAAAATCAAAGAGCTGTTCGAAAGTCTTCTGAGGTGAGAGACCACTCAGTTGAGTTTGTGGCAAACCCATTTTTTCTTAAAATACATTGTAATGTCTCGTTCTCATGGACCCAGCACTAAGTATCGTCCTGTCGTGCGAGACAGGCGTCTTGTCGTTTGTCCCTGAATTCTGCTGAGATAAACTGAAGTCAGTCATGCAGCAAAGCAAGAAACATGAGGATTAAAATGCAGGTCACCTTTTGAGTGACAGCTAGCTTCAAACAGACCAACACGTCCTTACAACCCGTTGATTCTGTGCAGTTGGCGGGGTGGGGGTGGGGGGGTCATTCATCTGCAAAATAAATGATCAATCGAAAAGTCAAACAGTTGGATTCCTCCTCTTCTGTGGTGAAGTTTTTTGTTTCATTTCGGTGGTTGAAGCACTTGCTTATAGACACAATGTCATGCTTTCCTGCTTTTATTCCTCACATCATTATTTTCACAGCCATGTAAGGCCCCTGTCAGAAAAATGGAGGCGTATGTCAAGTGAAGTGTTTGAACAAACATCCAGCGCTCTTGTTTTATACACAGGTCCAGATCTGTGTGTGCTGCGCATCAGGAAATATAAACACTTCCGGTTTAAAAAAAAAAAAAAACTTCACCACTTCAAATGATGCACAGTAATTTAATAATTAATTAATAATTTAACTTCACCATTGCTGAGTGACATTTGCTAATTTTGTTTTCACCATGTCATCATGTGAGCTCTGAGGCAGTAAAATAGAAAACAAACTGTTAAAATGCAAAATAAAATCCTGTTTTTTGCCTATTCCAAAATCCCCTAACAATTTATTGTGCTCATGTTTGCTTAGAGCATTTCATGAAGATGACTCAGCTACCCGTAAACTATATAATATACATAAAACTGACTAAATTAATTGTCAGTTGTAGACGTGCATCTAATAGGTCACTTTCAGAGATTTTCATTTAAATCCACCCTCTAAAAATAATGCCAATACTTTACATCAAAATACATTGTGTTTTCAAACAAGAGGGAAAAGTCCTGTTTTTATAAATACTGATCATTTCTCTTCACATCAAAAGTTTCAGATTTTCTTGTTCTGTAGTGTTTCCTGAAGCCCAGTAAATCCAAGTATCCTGTTAAGAAAGTCACACTGCAGATGGGACAGTCTCTCTCGCACCAGTACTGTTAGACAATAAATCATCAGAACAACCGAAGAAAAAGAAGAAGAAAAAAAAAATCAGACATCATGAGTTCCAGTTGGTTTAAAGACACACAGTTAAATAAATATAAAATACATTTAAAAAAATACATCATAAGTAGAAGAAATGTTTGGAATGGAGAAACTAGGTCCTGGTGACTGGATACAGTCTGAGCACAGGAGACATTCTGTCCCCTAGTGGACATCAGGGGACACTGTCTTCTAATCTCAACTGTGAACTTTGCGCCTGCTCACTGACAAACAGACGAAGGTGCTGACATGTTTCACACCACGTGATGAACTTTACAGAAAATAACATTAAATGACGACAAAGAGACTGAAGAACAGTGAGCTGATGTGCTACTATACAGGGAATGGGTCTGTGGAATGGTTTGGAAGATTATGCTAAAATGGTGAAGTCAAGTCAATGTTTATACTGTATTTAAGAAAAAGATAAAAATATATCTGATGTCGCTTTTGTTAAGTATGAAATTTTGATGAGTTATGTACTGTATTTTGCTGTATTATATGACTATGTTTAAATTGATGGTTTGAATTGATTTGTTTAAGAGGGAGCAGATATAATAAGAAATTTTCTTCTTCTGCTTCCTTTCATTTTTTGTATTTTTTTTTTATTGTATTTGTGGTTTTTTTTGGAAATTAAATGAAATGAATAAATAAATAAATAAAATAAAAATAAATATGGATTTAGCAGAACTCTGTATTATTCGAATTTATTCTAAAGACAATAAATAGATTTTTAAATAAATAAACATATGAAACAATATGCAATTTGCAGCTAATCAACCTCAGTAAACAAAAAAAGTCTATATTTAAGTTGGACTTACTTGACCAAAAAAATGATGTGGTAGAAGCTGAGATTAATTTTAAAATTATATTTCAAGCTTTACACATTATGCATCAGCTTGCTTAAATACATGCCATTAACTACAAACAACACTGTTTGTTAGCAAAATATCTGTGGAACCACTGGACATTTTAATAAAACTCACAGGAAGTGATTATTGTAAGTGCTGCTAGATTTGATGAAATTTTGAAGTCAGTCTAGTTTATTATGAATTACGGTACATGGCCAAGCTCGTAAAGCAAACAGTAAAATTACTATATTCTAGTCAAATTTACAGATATTGAGCTGCAGTTTGGCATGGTAGTAGCTGAGAGTAATCCTCAGCATGTAGCCTGAGGGCTGTCACACATCTCATGAAATTGTCCCTAAAAATGTTTTCAAAATTTGACTAAAACCAATATTTCTCATCATAAAAACGGCCTCAGTTTGAAACTCTTTGGTGGCAGGTGATGTGCATTTCTTCAAGAAATGTTAAACTATTACCAAGAAAAATAAAAGCCTATGTATAAATACTTTTCTAAATAAATACTAGCTACTTCGAGAGTTTAAAGAAGCCTGTATTCAGACCTCTGAAAAGTCACTCGTTCCTATTTTGAGAACGTGTTCAGATACATCCAGCATTGTGCTCATTAGTGTCTGTTTTTTCAACCAGAACAAACAAAAAATACAGAACCAGTTGGAAGTTTAAAGGGAACAATAAAAAAAAAAAAATTAGAAGCAGATTAAGCTTCAAACAGCCAGCAGCAGCGGTGCGGAGGAGAGCGGCGCAGCTGCTGCAACCTGCCTTCCAGAAATAACGACTTTGTTCAACCTCCAACACAACTGTCAGACACAATCTCGCCCGAGCCCACTGGACAAATTATCAAAGCATCCCTCTCAACTCACACAAGGATCATTTCTGTTTCCTTCCTCACATCAGCTCCTCTGTTCTTGTCCAGGACCAGCTTGTGTCTGACTAACACAACGCCCTGACGGTAGAGGGGACGTTACAAGCTGCTCATAGATGCTTCACTTCCAGTGGACTCTGAAGTCATGAAGATAAAAACAGTCAATGGTCGGAAAGAGAGACGACGCGAGAGCCAGCTGTTTTATTTAAGGGTTTGTAATTTAGAAATATTAATACAATTTTTAAAAAATCCTGTAATCTTCAGTTTGGAATCAAAGTGAACAAGCCTAAAGCTATTTTTACTATAATTGTCATTTAAAACAACAACAACAACAAAATGAAGTAAAGAGTAATTTTTCTGTTCTGTATGTCCAAATCACTCTCTTTCTTCATGTTTTTATGAATGAACAATAATTGTCTTAAATTAAAATTATCTTAAATAAAACGTTGAAAAAATAAAAACCTATCATTAGTTTACAATCTAGAATTTTTGGAGTTTTCAGACATTTTTGTATTAGATCTGTAAAACTTCAGTTCTAAGACAGATCCGATAAGATTAAATGTTAAATCACTTTCTCCCCTGGCTCTCTCTCAAGGTGGATGCAGTCTCCTCTCCCTCCCCTGTTCTCGCCCTCCTGCTTTGCTCTCTGTGTTTGGAGCTCCTGGTGCACATCTCTCAATTAAAAAATGCAATTATGGATCTGGTGAGCTGGACTTTCAATGAAATGGACAAAACCTTTTCAACAAAACGACAGGATCCTGGAGAACCCTCTTGTCCAACTGAGACT
>JARVGS010000760.1:8096381-8107944 GCA_031762315.1 Hypsolebias antenori | reverse complement strand
TCCAGCCACTTATTGCTACTTGTCCCAACTTTTTGGGGATTTGTTGACACTGTGAAATTTTGAATCAACATATTTTTTTCCTTTGGATTTACTCCGATTAAACTTTTGATCTGTCATCTATGTTCTATTATGAATAAAATATTGACATTTGCCATCTCCACATCATTGCACTCAGTTTTTATTCACAATTTGTTTAGTGTCCAACTTTTTTGGAATCCGGTTTGTAATGTGAATAAAATAAAGTTACATCAAAAAGTTCAACATAATTTTTAACTTAAGCATATTAAAAAAAAGGTTTTCGTTTTTCCTAAGTCCATACTGTGTAATAATTCCTAGTACGGTAAGTATTATCTACATTATGGTTAATATTATGGGTGTAATGATGCACCTGAGTCGTATCAGGGTCATGAAATATGACTGCAGGATAGACAAATAACTCACACAGTTTGATTTGTTTTTACAGACAATAACTGTCCCAGAAACAGACAGAATAACTAACCAGTCTTTTTTGTGGGGAGGTTTAAGGTAGGTAGTCGTGCACAGTAAGGTAGAATTTGTCAGCTAGTGTCTTTACTAAAAAACAACAAATAAATCAAACAAAATTAAACAAGTCACATTGAATAGTGTTTTTCACCCCAAACATGTGTTAACCAAAATGTTACAAACATAACAAAAAATTTTTTTATAAATCAATCAATTCAAACATGGAGGCTTTTCTTCAATTAATTTTACCTAGATGATGCAAATTAAAAAAAAAAGGTGATGCACCATCCCCTAATCTTAAAATACAAGAAGAAAAGAAGTGAAACCATCACACTACAGCTGTGATTTCTAACCCGGGCCCAGCCCGACCTGATCCGAAATTAGCGACAGGTCAGGTCAAAATAATGTGCTTGGTGGGCGGGCCGGGTCGTCTCGGGCTTTTGATACAGTTTTATGAATCATACAGTACAAATCAAACTAAATAAGAATACACAATACAGGATTAAATTGTGTTAATCTACTGGATGAGGAGGAGGCAGGTCTGACCGGCTGGTGGAAATAGGTTAAAAAAAAAAAAAAAGTCTTAAGCTTCAGATCACCGGCCTCACGTGTCTCTGCGCCAGCTGTTATCTGCGGTGAAGGAAGTAGCAGCATCTACAAAAGCTGAAGCGAGCAGCGCGTTCAATTAAAATAGTCTTGTTCTATATTTTTCCAAATAATTTAGCTCTAAAAATATTTTTGTTCATCTGTATCTACCTATCTTTATTGATTTTTCAGGCTATTTGTTTAGTATGTTAATATCCATTTGGTGAAACAAGAAATCTTATACCTTCCTTTCTTTGAAATACTGTATTGTTAAAAAAAAAAAGGTATTTTTTTTTTTTTTTTTTTTTTTTTTTGGTTCAGGCCTTCAGGACTAACAAATTCATTGTACTTTAAATTGCCTGTGCCAAACAGCTGTACTGTGAAAGGTCAAATACATGTACTTGTAGTCAAAAATAACATCACAGTTTAGAAGAACAAAGGTTCTTCAAAGTAGTGCAGCTTGATAAAGGAGATTCTCAGAACTAAAAATAAACAACTTAAAGCTTTGATGTCACAGTTTGATATGTGTCTGCCAGTAAATATTAAACTAGTCAGTGAAAAAGAAAGAAAAAAGTGTTTAAAAGGGGAGATGTTTAAGCTCTCCTCCTGGCTTCTTACCTTCTGCATCCTTCCCTGCAGGCCTGTGGACGAGGAGCGGTTACGGCCGGTCACCCAGCTGGACCTCCTCTTCGGCCTGGACAAGATGCAGGAATCCAAGCAGGCCACGGCCTCCGTGTTGCCCAGCGTATCAGAGGTTCCTCTGGACTGAACGCTGTGTGTGCCCCACTGACAGGAAACACACTCTTCACCCTTCTGCACACTATTTGTTCCAACTCCGCTAGCATAGACCAACATACCAAGAGGTGTCGTTAAAAAATAATAAAAAAATAAATCCAAGAGGCACCCCTACTGTTCTTTGATTTAGTGGAGTTCTGAGCATGCTCGTTTTCAGCACGGCTTCTCACCACGTGTACACGTACATCGTTTCACCATCTGCTGACGTCTGCCAGAGAACTGCGAGGATTCGTCTGGAGCAGAACAAGCATTGATCAAAAATGTTTCTTTGCTGTGACGCATGAGGACTTGAACTGCAGAGCTGTCAGACATTCTCTACTTCTTAAATTTTAAAAATGTATCGAATCAAAACAACGTTTTAAAATGTCTTTTGAAAATCAGCCTTTTTTAACCATTACATAGAACTTTATTTTCTTTCCTCCAACATTTTCCAGGTTACATCTCTTTTTTATATAGTGGATGAAGTCAACATCTAATATTTTCTTGTCAACTTGTACACAATGCACATAAAGTAGAATTGCTGCTCCTAAGAAATGCTGATTCTGAATATGTATTTAAAATGACAGTATGTAAAATAGAAATGTGTTATCTGTAAGCATCAGGTAATAGTACTGAAAGTGTATTTTTCATCCAGGGGTGAAATGAAATATTTAATAATTTGAGGTCCAGTTAATCTGTTTTAAAAACCCTACTGTAGTCCGAGTGCTTCATGGTACAATCCTGAATGTTTGGGTTGTGTTTTATTATTTTTATTTTTTTGTGTGTGTGTAATATAATAAAGTGGAAAGAGGGTTTGCACTTAAAGACTTGAAGATAAACATTGATTCGAGTTTATGAACACATTCTGTTAATCAGTCAGAAACTGGCAGCTGCTGATCATATATCATTTTTTTTTCTTTTTAAAGGAGCATGGCTTTAAAATCCTCGTGCTTTAATCAGATGTTGACATGCTTTTTGCAGCCTCAATATTTTGCATTTGCTCAGACTTTATGCTAAGGGGAGGTATCCAGACGTTCTTCCAGTCTGAGCCAGCTGAGTGGTGTGCACCTTCCACCCATGAGGTGGCGCTGTAGCTTCAGTTGTCTCCAGTTGCTTTTACCTGGAGCCATTGTACTGTAGTGCATTATGGTAAAAGATAAGAACACTGATGCAATTTTTTTTTAATCTCTTACTGGTTTATGTGGTGATGTTCAGGCGTCTTACTCGTCATCAGAGTACTTCAGGTGACAGGTAAAGGTCAGGACATTTCCATGTAAACCAGTGGTGTTTCTTGGAGCATGGTAACATGATTGATCAGCTCCCTCATCCTCTTTGTGCAGCACTGACACAGTGCCCTTTTGTTAAGTTTTATTGTCAAAAATGTGTTTGTGTTGAATGTGCTGAAATAAATATGTCCTGTAAACTTAATTTATTAAACTACACAAAACAATGCATCCTTTTACAATTATTAGTTTGTTTTTCAGCAATCAGCTTGTTGGAGTCTATCCCAGAATGTGTTTGTTGGAAGAAAACGCTTTTATTTAAACTACAACTCATAATATACTGCAAAAATAACATCTCCCCATCGGTGTGTTAGCAAAATATTTTTTACTGTATGTATGTTAATTAAGTTTTCAAGAAGTATGGATGCACATCAACTGATGAAGCTTTGGAGTCAACCCCATTCAAGATGGTGACCACAGCTAGCAAGCCATACAAAACACAAATATGTCCATGACTCAGTTTTGCATGTAGGCTACTGACATAGAATTAGGTGCTGTGGTAGCTGAGAGTCATCCCAACACATCTTCAGAAGGCTAATAAATTGCACTTGATCTTGACTTTAAATTTGGCCAATAATGATGTGGCATCAACCCTGTCTGTTTACTGTATTTCAACCTGGAGAGACTCACACAAAGAGACAGGAAAACAATTAGAGTGTTTGATTGATGAGTTTCTTTGGCGCTCGGGCCCTGGCGGGGACGTGCATGCCAAACTCCTGAGAGCATGCGTGTTCGGCGTAGGGAGATGGATCATGCATATCTACCCCCCGGGACCCGAACCTGGCGGTGGAGTCAGGACGAAGGAGAGGAGACCCGAAGACCTCCGGACATCGGGCGGAGACGGGGAGGTGGTGGGACGCGGCGTGGCTGGCAAACAGGAAGAGCCCGGGACCGAGGGCCTTATATCCGGATCGGCTGGCTGATGACTGATGCGCTGCAGCTGGGTGAGTCTGCCATTATGAATTTTCGGCTAGCCTCCATTTGTCATTGTTTTTATATTAAATGAATAAATTATACAATACAATATTAAAGACAATTAAGGAGGTACAGAAATTAAATGGATGGGTTAAAAAGAATTTGTAAACAATTTTGGTTAAATTCAAAAAACTTTGAATACAAAAACAACTGGTCTTTATTTGTAACAGAAGACGTTTCACTCCTTATCGGTGAAGCAACCAACAATCTGGGTTAAACTTTCCCAGACTACAATTATTAAACACACACACACACACACACAAAGTTAAGGAAAATTACTCAGACTTAATCTTTGTAACTCAGTGTAACTTAATGAGGAGCGGTGGCACAGAGATTTGGAACATAGGCCTCTGAGCAGAAGGTCCCCGGTACGACTCCCTGGACCAACAATGTCAAAATGTGGGGGGAAAAGGTGAAGCACCCACACCTGCCTCCATCCTCATTTGCCTCACTCTGGGCACTTGAGCAAGGCCATTAACCCCCGCCATTTGCTCCACCAGGCACCCTAGATGGCAGCTCTCTGCTCCACACAGAGGGCTGTGGTAGCTCAGTGGTCGCGTCAGGAAGGGCATCAGGCGTAAAAATAAATGCCAAATCTTCGAGGAACAGAGTTCACTGAAGCGACCCCTAAAGAACTAAATATTTAATTTACTAACTAAATATTCAACTTGCAAATTGAATACTTAGTAAACTAAATATTTGGGTGTAAATTAAATATTTAATTTTTAAACTAAACATTTCCAAAATGAATATTTAATTTATTAACTAAATATTCAACTTGCAAATTGAATACTTAGTAAACTTAATATTTGGGTGTAAATTAAATATCTAATTTTTAAACTAAACATTTCCAAAATAAATATTTAATTTACTAATAAAACTATTTAGCTTTTACCTAAATATTTAACTTGCACATTAAATATTTAGCTAGCAAGCTAAATATTTAGCTAAAAAGTTAAATATCTAATTCTTTAGTTAGCAAAAGTTTCTAATAAAGATCTTAAGCAGATTTCAGGCCTCCCAGCCTCTGATCATACTGAACTATCTGTTGTCTGGGTGATGTAAACAGTTTTGCAAACATGCAGTATTTAGCAGACAGTACTGGTCTCCATTTCTGGATCATACAGCTGCTATGGATGCTCTGCCTCTCACTAAAATCCACGCGATGTAGAAAATTGAACCCATTTCAGGCACTGAAACACTGCACACACACTCAAACATCCACTACCTGATCATCAGAACACATTTGGAGGCAAAATGGAGAAAGATAAAGCTGCAACTTTCTGTGCTACAGCAGGAGAGAGAGGCGGATGGTAATCACACAAAATGTACACATTCCCACAAGGAAGACGTGTAATTAGGAGAGATAAGTGTGGGTGTATTACGGGTGTGAGGAGGTCTATAACAAGCTTTCCTCACAGCAGACCATTCGAGATGTCGGCCACAGATATAATTAATGATGTTAAAAATCGTTGCATCCCATTGTGGTATCTCTTTGAGATACCTGGCCATGCGTATGTCTGCCCACTGCTAATGGCCCGCTGGGACACACAAACAGAACAGAGCCATTATTAATATTATTCGTGGAGCCCGCCTCGAGAAATCAAAATATTTATTGGGAGCAACATCTGGCGCACGATTCAGTCGAGAACTGTTGCAATGGATGCTTATCTTGTGATAAAATTCATTTAAACAGATATCGTGCCTCATTTGTTTTAAGTAGTATAATTTCACAAAGAGGCCAGGTGCTTCTTGTTGTGCTGCTGGAATCAAATTCAAACTGTCAAAGTTTATCTAGCAGTAATAACCAGCATGCAGAACATCATAATGGAAGTCATACTGCAGCTAATGGCTTTCTTTGCCTCTCTGTCGTCTCCGTTGGTTTCTTTGTATTCATGCTTCTTGAATCTATACTGACTGGTTTTTTTTTTTTTTTATAAATGCTTGTGATTTTTTTAGTCTCAGGGAAAAACATTGTAAACACTAATGGTTCTGTGAACAAATATAGTTATTTGTTTTCTCGAACCATGTATAAGAAAATGTTGCCTACAGAGCAGGAACAAGACCGGGTTGTTTGTGATTTTATATTTAGAGAATAACGATCAAAATGTGTTAAAAATTCTTAAAAAGGAGTGCAAAGTGAGTCTGTCCAGCTGTACTCTGACAAATGCTCTATAAAATATTCTTGTGGCTTCATAAACTCCATTTTATTCACTAACTCCAGATGTGAGCACATGATAAGTGAAAAGCAGCACTGACACTTTATTAAAAAGAGGAAGTTCTAATGAAAGGTATGGGGTACCGTTTGTAAAGTTACACAGTCAAAAATGAACGTCAATAATTTGGTTTATCCTTTCTTCGAAAACAAAGTTTTTTTTAAAGTCGTATTTTCACCCCGTTATTCATACATTTAAAATGTCATAATTCCAAACTAAATATTTAATTTACAAACTAAGTATTTGTTTTGAAGTAAATATTTAGTTCACAAACTAAATGTTTATGTCCAAGCTAAATATTTACTTTACTTACTAAATAGTCAACTTGCAAATTGAATACTGTACTTAGTAAACTAAATATTTGGGTGTAAATTAAATATTTAATTTTTAAACTAAACATTTCCAAAATAAATATTTAATTTACTAACTAAATATTTAGCTCTTACCTAAATATTTAACTTGCAAATTAAATATTTAGCTAGCAAGCTAGATATTTAACTAAAAAGTTAAAAATGTAGGTCCTATCTAATTATTTAGTTGGCAAAATAAATATTTATTTTGGAAATTAAATGTTTAGTTTTGGAAAATAAATATTTAGGTCCAAGCTTAATATTTAGTTAGCAAATAAATGTTTAATTTAGGAATTAAATATTTAGCTTGGACAATAAATGTTTAGTTTGGAACTATGTCATTTATAAATGTATGAATGACAGTGAAAATATGACTTTGATGAAATGCTAAAAGCCAAAATATTGCTGTTAATTTTAGACTGTTACTTTACCAATGGCACCCCTTAGAAAGGAGTGTAAATTTAGAGTCAAATTAATCTAAATGCCCCGCATGAGAAACAAAACTTCCAGGCTGGTATAATAGTTATTTTGAGTTTGATTTTGTTTTTCTATTTCCAGTGTTTTTATTCTCATTTATTCATCTTTTATTTGATCAGGAAGGTCCCTTTGAGATCAATACTCTCCTTCTTCCAGAGCATCCTGGTCAAGATGGTGGCATAAATACAAAATCCAGAACAGTCTTGTAAAAAAATCTCATTGCAGGACAAAAAGACATCAGTGTTCCTGATGTGTTTTTTTTTAATAAAACATTAGCTGTTTACAACCACCTTACAACAATAGTCATTGTTAAAATTCACACTCTTGTCAAAAAGATCTCACGTTCACTAAAAACTGAGCTTTCCTAAATGCCAGTTTAAAATGCGGGCATGCAGAAACAAAATTAATGTCAAAGAATAAAGTGAGTCACTTCACTCGGTGTTTTCACTTTCTACACTTCCAAAAAAATAAAAATAAAAACCTCTCACAGGACTGTTAAGTTCTCAAACTCCTGATCATCCTGAGCGGCCGTTCTCAGAGCCTCACAGGAGTAAACACTCATAATCATTGACCTGAATCCACCCTGGCACAACAAAGGTACTTCCTCTGCTTGCTTGTTCAGACTGCTCTATTGATCCGTACAAACAACCCATCCGGAGTGTGTGGCAGTCATTCAACACCATCTCTCTTCTTCTGTTACTTCCAAGTTACCTCTATCAACAGATCCATTCTTTGTGCTGCAACACAAACACTCGGTGAGGTTCAATGAGCGGAGCTGTAACAAGTCGCTGTTTGTTCAAACACAAGATGGGGAGAGAGGCACAGCAGAGGAGGAGGGAGGGAGAGAAGGAGGCATTGATGATAAATCACCAGCGAGGACTATGTGACGCTGACAGTATTACATCCTTGGACTGTTCCTCAGTAGGCAAGGTTAGGCTGTCTATTGGTGGGTTGTAGCTCCCTCCGAGCCTGCAGGAAAGGCAAAATTAGGCAATTACAGGCAAATAAATCTTATATCCCTTGACAGGAGCTTTCAGAGTCTGAGTGTAAAATGGTGTTAGGATTCAGATGGAGTGCCTCTGTGCAGCAGGACTTAGAGGCTAGAGTACATCATGCACATCTATGAAGAAAGGTCCTTTTTGTACCAAGGCCGGCTGGGACAAATTCTGCATGCTGCAGAGCAATGAAAATATAACAGAGTTTGAATTTGGAAAAGGCATGGGAGCCTAACATGTTTTTTTTTTGGTCACAGATTGTGGAGTCTGTGGCTTGATGTTGCAAATATTTGTATCTGCTGGGTGCACTGTGTGGTGAAATCCACATGTCTGCACAGCAGGTCTTGGTTTTCAGGATGTATTGCATGCCATGAATCTGTTTAGCTGCCAGTGAAATGCCAGCGTAGCATCAAACTGAGTCAAACTAGCCAGCAGCAGAAGTACAGAAGTAAACTGGATACATTCAGAGCTGACAGTTTTACTACAGACGCTTCATCTCACATTTACTCCACTAACCTGGAGTTTATTGCATCACAGAGGTTTTTACACAATCGTATTTACAGAAACATGAGTGAGCATATCATTGGTGGTTTTAGGTGGAGTATTTAAGCTCAGTGGTTTCCAAAACACAGACTAAAAAGTCTTGCAAATTAAAGATTTACCTACGTGCACTTATTGAAACGTTGAAGTCTGAATAACTACATCATTTTAACTGTAATATATGTTTTAGATTCTCAGTAAAAAGCACGGAGTTGCTTTATGAATGAAATGTGTTATATAGATAAAGCTTGATTTTTAGTTTTGAGCTTCAAATATGGTGTAGGTTAGCCAACGCAGCAAATGGTCTCTGGTTGAAATCGCAGCCGAGGCCGAGTCTGCAAGTTTCCACAGTGCATGAGTCAATTTCATCTGATATTCTCTGGGGCAGAGGGTGGAGGCAGGTGTGGGTGCTTCACCTATCCCACCCACATTTTGATGATGTCAGTGCCGGGAGTTGAACTTCCGATGATCTCCTGATCACATGCCCACCTTCTCTAACCTCTGCGCCACCACTCCCCCTGATATGTTATCAGCATGAGCTGATAACTGATTATTCTAAATTAACCTTATGCGTTCATGTACAGCGTGTACCTCACCTCTCAACTGTTGACTAAGTAGGTGGAAATGCTTACTTGAAGAGGCAGATCATATGTGATATTCAGAAGTTGTAAGTGGCTGTTGTGTTTAAAATGAGCGTTTATACAATTATTTTCAGTGTCCATATAAATTATAAGTTTTATTCATTTAAAGCAGTCATATTTGTTCATAACTTTATTATTAGTAAGTCTGAGCATTACTGGATCCAAGCAAAGCGTTATCGGAATGTACCCAGTCAAAATAAGAGAGTTCCCAGATCCAGTTCTGGGAGGATCTGACACAGATTAAGCACTGGCCATCACCATTTACATATGTAAACTCACAGCCCTGATCATTCGAAGAAAACTATTCTAGTTTTTATGTTGCTTAAAAGTATGGTTTCCTCAAATGATTGGGGTGGGCAAGGCCACCATTGCCCACCCATTGGCTGCACCATTGCACCTGGAGGTGAATAAAATTGCTCCCTTCGCCTACTAGGATCAACCACTCTGCACTGCCTTGGACAAACAAAAATTAAATAAATAAAACCTACCTCTATACACAGTGCAACTTCTACCCACTTGAATATCTTGCACCAAAAACATTAAGGTTTACTCGCATTTTCTGTTCAACTCCAGTCCAGGAAAGCACCTCAAAAACTACAAACACTGATTTTAAATCCCTCAGCGACAGGAGACATATTTTCTTAGCTGAAGGCTCAAAATGTAAACACACGGCTTGCTGGTCACTTAGTCACAAACACTCAAATCAGTGACAGCTCTACAGAAAAAGTTGGCAACTCAAAATGTGAGAAAAGACAACAGTTCAACTCCAGTAAGATATGACGTTCGATACAGAACCAGTTTTAAACATGATCTTTTGACACTATTAACAGCTTGTAACAAAGACACAATTCACTTCCATTTTTAACCTAAAAATAACAGTTTGGCACATAAAATAGTGTTTTAGCACCAGCAAAGTGATTCCCAAAGAGCTCAAAGCTGAAAACCTGTCGTGTGATAGATCAGCTTTTTCCGTTCCTGTGTGAAGAAAGATATTTTTCTTTTTTTTTTTATAGACTAACTTTCAGATACTATTCATGTCCTGTGTATTTTTTTATTTAGGTCTGATGCTTCTTTTTTTTGTCCCCTACTTGTCCACCTTCATCATGTTTCATGGGAAAATGAGTGGACAGAAAAAGCTCTTTTAAAAGGGATTACAAGAAGATTTGGAAGCAAATAGTGAAGAAACTAAAAAATATTTTATTTAAATCAAATTGGATTTAAGTAGCTTGGACATTTTAACTTTTAAACAAATGCTAATATGGGTTATTTTTATTTTATATTAATTGCCTTTTTCAAGTGCTTCAGTAAATGTTCTAAGCTACAATCCCCTACTGACTGAGAGACAGGCCTACAAGGCAAAAGAGTTAAATGAACTGTGTTTATGTAATATGTTCTCGGGCTTAATGAGCACTCAGAGCTCTTTACACTTCAAACCTTTCTCCCAGTCACACAGCACTTCTTTTTCTAAACAAGCAGCACATTTGTCATACACGCTCAACACACCAGTGAGCACATCGGGGGCGACGTGGGTTTCAGTATGTTGGCCAGCAGCACTTCAACATGTGGACTGCAGAAGGATTGATGCCCTGACCTTCCAGCTGATGGATGACCTCTGCCTCGTAAGTCACAAGCGCCGAGTGTTACAAGACCAAAGGGGAAGGCATCAACAGGCTGGATTTACTAACTTAATGGAAACGTCTTGAAAATAAAAATTAAATTAAATTAAATTAAAAAAAAGGGAAATTAGATTTTTGTTTCTGTTCAGTTCACAGTGCATATAAAAAGTATTGACCCCCCCCTTGGATGCCTTGTGCTTTTATTGCTGCCATAAATCAATCACAGTCAATATAAATTGACCTTTTTGACAAAAAAAAAAACCTCAATGTCTAACTTCAATCAAATTTCTACAAAGTGATGTCAATCAAACAAAAAACATGCCATATAAAAAGCATAAATATTCACCCCATTTAAAGTGACAGTCTAAACTCAACTCAGTTCAAGTTCAAGAGTCTTTCATATCCCCAAGGGAGAATTTGTTTCACTGTCGGTAGACACACAAAACATCCATACTAGACACTGAGCCATTAAAATAACAGAAATCATCATTGTTCCTTGAGAAGCCTGATCACTACACAGATGAGTGAGTTTTTCAGTCAGTTTGTTCTAAATCTGGGCAGCAGATACCTGCGTCCAGATGGAAGCAACCTGAACTCACCATGGAGTGGATGATCAGGATCTGCCAGA
>JARVGS010000760.1:8070152-8082652 GCA_031762315.1 Hypsolebias antenori | reverse complement strand
GTCCTGTGGTTCAGTAGTTCATACCTCCAGAGCAGGAGGCCGGGATGCCACAGAGTTAGTCCGACGAGGAGGCTGCCGTCGTCGGACACATGAGCTGGAAACGGTCGGTGGACTCTCTGGAAATGTCAAACCTCCAGAGCAGGAGGCCGGGATGCCACAGAGTTAGTCCGACGAGGAGGCTTCTGTCGGACACATGAGCTGGGAATGGTCGGTGGACCCTAGCGGCCGAAAGTGGTACTGCACATCTAGCGGCCAAAAGTGGTACTACACCATTTTTGCCAAAATGAAAAACTGTCATATCTCAGCCAAAAATTGGTTTAAAAATATGGGGGAAAAGCCATAAATATGTCGCTTCGCTCTATAAGTCGCAGAGCATGCAAATTGGGAAAAAACTGCGACTTATAGTCCGGAAAATACGGTAAGTTTCATTAAACTCCGTCCAGTGGTTCAAGACGTTTGGCTCTTGATTTGCCAGCAGCTACAGCATGAGTTGAGGATGATTCTCAGCGACTACCACACTAAATTGTAGTTTAATATGTAAAAAAAAATAGTTCTTACCATTTATTTGTTTGCTAAGTTTGCTCAGCTGTGGCAGCCATCTTGACTGTAAAGGACTCCAAATGATAATCAGATGTAGATGTACTTTCTAAGAGTAAAACAAAATCCATCCACTGTTTCATGAGATATTTTGCCAACTGTGCAAACAAATGAACATAAACACATGGGCAAAAACATTATCACAACTGAATGCACACTCGTTTTATTCTTAGTCCTCTGGTTTTATTAAAAAACGGAGGAGTTATGAAACATACGTAAACACCAAACCAATCGTTTCAATCGACATCGTTTCAACGTCTCGTCTTTTCTCAGCTTGTCTTGTAGCTCAGCTTAGTGAATTATGGACATTATTCTAACGGGGAATTATGAGAAATGGATTTTCTGGTTGAGCTTCTCCCCACAGGCGAGGCTCCACACTAAAACCAAATCTCCTTCTTGTATTGGCCGACACTTCGGGGCTGCCGCCGTGCTGGACAGCTTGGGAGGATTAGTATCTGAAAGTGAAACACGAGCATGTCAGACATCGAGCATGACTTTCTCCATGCTTTGCTTATTTGGGGAAATTAAAGGACTAGCACTTCAATTGTGTATTTTTGTAGTGAGAGACTTTATATAATAATAAAGCATGGATCGTAAAATAGACCATTACATCATATGTTTATTTCTATGTATTTAGTAGCTAAAAGGAATAACACAGCAAAACAACCTCTGTGGCTCATTTGTCTAAGAAGGCTGTAAAATGTCTTTAAAATGAAGCTAAATCTAGAAGTTGTATTATATTAAATCACAGTGCAGAAGTCAGCAATGTGAAATTCTAAAACACAGATTGGGAATAACGGTATTTTACCCAAATTATGATGATGTTTAAGGAGTTTTGACATTTTTCCACATATATCATGAATTGAAGGAGGTTGGACCATGAATTCAGGCTGACACTAAGAGCTGTTGTAAACGAGGCATGGCATAATATCTGCACACACTGAACAATAAATGGATGCAAAGTGACTGTATGGACAGGGGCTGCAGAGAGGAGGGGACACACCTGCAGAAAAGATAACTGGGGACAGGAGGCAATGAAAATTACTTCATCATAAACAAAAAGCAGAAACCAAACTTCAAAGAAATTACTGTTAAAATAAAATCTCAAAGTAAAAAAAAAAAATACACAATAAATTTTACACAAAAGCACAGGAACTTATGCATAGTGCAAATTTGTAATTACCGGTATATTTGTATTTTTTAATAAAATTGCTCATGACTTAGAACTTTTAGGGGCGGAGATTTTTTTTTTTTTTTTTTTTTTTTTAGCAGAAGCAGAAATGCAAGAACAGCTACGATGTGAATTCAAAAAAGTTCAAGACAAAACGTGCTATGTGATATTAGGAAGCTTTGTTTAAAATTATAGTTTTTATTTATTTAATAGTTTTAGAGTCCCTCTTTGTCAGGCAGGTTGAAAAATATGCAGAGTAATCCTTCAAATGCGCAGACACGGCCGCACGCCTCCTCTTGTCTGCTCCAGACCACGCAGCTAAATTACTCCACACGAACGGGCAATGTAGAACCAATCTGCGCATGTTTTTCTGAGAGGCCCAGTAAAAATTGACCCACGGCCCAGTACCAGTCCGCGGCCCTGTGGTTTGGGACAACTGATCTAAAAAACACAGATTATGATAATTTGGACCTGCACCTGATGACAACCGGACAAAAACTAAAGTGTTTCTGCAATCGTTATTTGTTTGGGGTTTTTTTTGTTTGTTTGTTTGTTTGTTTGTTTGTTTGTTTGTTTGTTTGTTTGTTTGCAAATTACACATTTTTTTAATTATTTTATGTAGTTCATTTCACTAAACTAAGTCCAAACCAGATGTAATTTAGAGACTAATCCACCCCCCACACTCACAAAATAAGTTTTGTTTTATTCTTTTTTCTTTGTCTTATTAAAGTTTTTCCAAATTTTGCAAATAAGCCGTCTGTCTTCTTTTGTTGCACTCTTTTCCTTGCAGGGTGGTGGGGACGTGGTGCCTGTCCCCAGTAGTCAACGTGTGAGAGGCGAGGGACTCACTGGGCAGGACCCAAGTCCATCACAGGGACACATGGAGACAAATGAGACAACCGTCCACACCGTCGCTCACACCTGGAGACAATGAAGAAAAACCAAGTAAACTAACATGTTGTGGGTGTGTGGGAGGAATATGGAGTACCGGAGAAAACCCACACACAGAGAATATGTAAGCACCACCCATGGCCACAGGTGGGGGAGGGGAACATTCAACCTTCTTGCTGTGAGGCGACAGCCCTAACCACTGTACCACAATGCCACCATGCTGCTCAGCAAATAAGCTTCCAGCTACAAATCTTATGATAATTTAACAGGAGAAGTAATTTTCTAAAAATTATTCTGCTGGTTCTCTGAGTGACAACAACTACAGCTTTGGTAGTTTTTCTTTACTAATATAGCGGGGTGGGGGGCGTATGTTTTTTTTTTTTTATTGAATGTCTTTGTTACTACTTTGCAATAAATTGAAATGCTCTTTCATGTTTATCTTGATCAAAAGCTTTTCTGTTGCTACATTGTGAATTTCCCTGCAGAGGGACGATTAAAGCTTGATTCTAGTTCAGAGCTTTTGAAGTGGGTTGTGCGGAAAGTTTATCAACAATTAATATCTTACCTGTTGTAGATAGCTCTTCAAATGATCTCAGTTTTAAAATTGAGTTTAATTCTTACCAAAGTGGTGAGCTAAAAGCTAGTTTGAGCAGAACCAAGACTAAAGTGAATGTCTGCCATCTTAAAACAACTCTAATCTAGAAAAATTGATTTAACTTTGTGCAATTTGTTTATAAACTTTTAAGTTTGTAAATTTTTACATTGCATGATCCAATGTGGTACATTTCTGCATGAACTGATTGTTTATGTTTTAAGTTCTTAATGGAAAGCTCTTTGGGTTTTTTGTGGATGAAATGGGAGTATATCAGTAAAGTTTGGTTTGATGTCCTTCACTTCCTAGTATTTTTTTCTGGGTCATTGGGCAAAGGGCACCTTGGACAAGTCACCATCTATCACTGAGCCACATAAAGACTAATAAAACTAGGGATGCATGATATTATCAGCATGGTATTGGTATCGGCCAATATTAACATTTAATTTCAATATCGGACATCAGCCATTCCATTAAAATAACTCGCCGACATAAAAGGTGCTGTTTTTGCCTGCAGCGGAAGCGCAACGTGATGACATCACGGGCACTTTCCCGATCTCACGGCGGACAGGAAAAATCAAAATGTCAGCGGTGTGGAAGTTTTGTTTTGTTGTTGTTTGTGAGGATGTTGGATTTTGAAGATTTATGAACAATGTTGAGCCTCACTACATCGTCCGCAGTCTGAGACATTTTTCCGCCGTATCGTTACCAGAGTTACAAGCCATCATTTCCGCCGCCATTGAACTTAAAAGGTTGTCCTTCATGCACAGGAGTGCAGAAGATCCCACACTGCAGCTAGGAACCTGGAACAAGCCTCCGCAAGTGAGACAGCATCACAGGTGATTAATGCTAATAAACAACATTTAACACTTTTCATTTAATACAAGTTAAAGTGTTATGCATAGCACATGGTTTACTGAATATGTCACCAGCTCTTACAGCTGTTGCAGAATTTTTGTAGCAAATAAGCCTAAATAAGAGGGCTATGTTCTGACAAAGGAACATATATAAAATATCGGTATTAGCATCAGTTATCAGCCAATTAATTTTGAACATATCGGCATATCAGATATTGGCCAAAAATCCAATATTGTGCATCCTTAAATAAAACCATATGCACACCCAGAAGAGACAGTTAATATGTTAAACATGCATGTTTTGGGATTGTGGGAAAGAAAAAAGAAAAAAAAAAAACACAGAGAACCACTAGGATTGGAACCTGCAAACTTTTTGCTGCAAGACAACAGAGCAGAGCCAGCATTATGATTTGTTACATGAGATTGTTACAAAGTCTTTCTTAAGGGGATACTTTATATTTTCTTCCAGAATAATCATCTAGTGTGAGATTTGTAAAATAAGAATTCCATGAAACGCTGCTGTCCTTGGTTTTGCTCGAGGCGCCTCGTTAATCTGTTCAAAACCAGATTTTGTTTCTCCAGACTGAGTTTAAAATGCTATCAACAGGTAAGATAATAATCGTTCAATCCACAGTAAGCTGCTTCAAAAAGATCTGAACCGTCCCTTTACATGAACTGCTTCTGTGCAATTAAATAGAAAAATAGTTTATATTTTGGTGTCTGTCTCGTAAGGTTTTTACTACGACCCGTCTCTTTTAGGAGACAGCATTTATTCAAGTAAGACAAGTGATCATGATTTTAACGTTTACCTCGGCTGCTTTCCTACACCAATAAAATCTAATGACGCACGCCCCAATCTATTTTCATTTGTCTGCACAACAGCCACAAATCTTTGGCTGCACCCATATCGCACTCTTAGGAGACAGCAAGTGAAAGGCATTTCATCACAGCAGCTTGTGAGGCATTATCTTTGGAGTGTAGAGCAACTACCCCACACAGATGCAATGATTAGACCAATCAAATTATAATGGGTGGATTAAAATTTCTGTGAAACCACGGCGGGAGGGATATGCATTCATGTCTTATCCCTCACCCCTCCTGATTCTGATTCTGAGGGATGGCGTCAGATTTCACTAAAGAGTTTTTTTTTGGTTCTTTTGAGCTATTAAGAATTAGTGGAAATCACATTTAGTTTAAACACTAACGTATGGAATCTGTTGAAATTACTCATTTTAAACTAGAAAAATCAAACATGAACAGAATATTCTGATCTATATCGAATGGTGCAGTTTTACAGAGTGATTTAGTGATTTTCCAGACATGCATCTACCGGTATGTGCAATTCTGAAATACAGGTATCAGTGTAAACAAAGTGCTTAACGGAATTTGTCCAAAACCTACGTTAGGCTGACCGTGATACATGTAGGTAAACAATATGATGGAATGGGACAAGCGTAGAATCGAGAAGACGTTTAGGTGGAAATTTGAAAGTGAATCTGCTGCTAAACGTGAAAGATAAATAAGAGAGTTGTCAATAAGAGCTACAAACAGCCTCACAATGACAGGGTTGTGTATTTAAACACACTTTTGTGAACCTTCTAAACAGGTAAGTTTAGAGTTTAAACTTTTGTTTCTTTTCTAACTCAAACATTTTCCAACACATTTCAATAATATTTAGTGCTTAGAACACCCAAAAGTTTCTAAAACAAGAAAAATGGATTCTGTTTCTGTAGCTGATGTTTCTCTTCTTATCTGACAAGATTTTCCAATGCAAAGGACAAGTGAGGAGTTCCAAACTTTTTAAATGCAGTGGGGTCCTCTCACACCCCAGCCAGTAAAGCTAGTGGCTGTCTATCCTGAGCCCACTTCTTCTGGAAGTTTTTTCCCTGTTAAAAGGGAGTTTTTCCTTTCCACTGTCTCCTGGGTGCTGCTCAAGATAGAAGATTGCGATAAAATGGGGATTTGACACAATCTGCTGGCTTCCATAGAAATAATGTTTCCTAATCAGCATTTCACGATGAACATGAATGCTTTTGTAGAGTGTCCTGACGTTTGTTGTGAATTGACGCTTTAGAAATAAACAGAACTAATGCAAGCTGAAACCACATGCAGATAACTACCTTTTTATTCTCTTAAAACAAGCCAACTGGACTTTGATTTTGAAACTTTTAGGGTTTGCCTATGCCTGGATTACTGAGAATCTAAACAAATAATTAATTATTCAAATTTAGCTTACCGCCAGTTTGTGATACGCTTGTACTGTATATATCGCCTACTAGATTGGATTAGGACAGGGTAAAGTTGGCCCAGGATTCAAATTTTAGTATTGCTTATCTTCCATGCACATCATAGCTTGTACCATTGTGGTGTTGCACAACCAACTTTAACGGGTTCCTGGTACATAATTGGTACTCATTTGATATGAATTGGGTACTTATCTGGTACGTACTGAGTACATAACTGGTACGCACTTGGTACTTTGGTCTGTACTCAGTACCTACTGGCACCTATTGGTTATATACATATCTAAGTATTAAGTACCAAGTATTTACTATAGATATTCTGGGTACACATCTTGAGCTAGACACCAACTTACATACTTTACCGAACAAATCTGAGTATGAATACATCAAAAATCATGCAAAAGCACGCCGCATCATTAAGGACCATACCCACCCAGCACAAGGACTTTTCCATCCACTACCATCCGGCAGATGGTACAGAAATCTGCCATCATGCACAAAAAGACTCCAAGACAGTTATTACCTACAAGTTGTCAGATTACTGACTTCTTGATAATACTTTGTAGTACTTGCGCTAAGCCACATCTGTGATGCCTAATATTTATTGCTGCTGTATCATGTATGTCACTGCCTTACCATCATAATTCAATTCATCTAAATGTTACTCACTACCTGGGCAATAACATGTCACACAACCTGTGTAGTTATTTTCATTCAACCTTGAGTTGTACAGATTAGTCTCATTGACCCTCGAGGACACATTTACAAGGGAGACCTGTTTTTAACAAAGAATGATGACAACAGTAGACAATCATTTGAAAAAGCATATAAATTTGAAAAATAAATGGAAGAAAATATTTAAAAAATGAAACAAAAACAGCTACATTATAAAGCGATGTAAAATACTAAAGCAGGAACATGTCTGTGTTGGTTGTTGCCATGAACTTAGCAGTTGTTTGAAGCCTCTTAGAGACGTCAAGGTTGAGAGCTTCAGATCTTTTTGGAAGGAAACAGAAGAGGAGTAGAAGGCCCTTTTTGCCTAGTTCGGTCCTCACTGAGGGGACACTGCATGTAATAATGTCCTGAGAGCGCACCCTGTAGCTGCACTCACGTAGTGACATGTAGGAGGAGATGTATGAAGGCAACAGACCAAGAAATGATTTAAAGATAAAAATGTACCAGTGAGAGAGTCTGCATGAAGATAATGATGTCCAATTAACCATGAATACAGGGTGCAGTGATGGGTACGATAGTTACAATAGTTATGGTAGTTAGTTAGTTCGGCATATTGTTTTTGTACTGTTAAGCGTATTTCTTAGATCTTATTACAGTTTTTCTTTTACAATTTATACTTTTGTTGGCAGTAAATGGGACTCTATGTACACAAATGTGTTCCACTACATGTACCACATGCAACGTGAATGACAATAGACACCTTGACCTTACAGCCAGTTATGAATCTTAGTGCACCATGATAGACAGCATCCAACATCTGCAGGTTGCTTGTAGGAGCGTTCATATGAATAATGTCACCGTAGTCAACAGAGAGAAGGAAAGTTGCAGTTACAAGGTGTTTCCTAGTTAGACAGGATCTGTTTCTGAAAAATAAACCCAATTTTACACCAGAGTTCATGCTCAATAATCCAGGTATAAAATCCAACAATGTTCAGTCAGGTTATCTGGATGACTTATTCTTGAAGCTGATACATTTTGTCCTTCACCCAAAGGACTTCTTCAGTTTGAGGAGTCCCCAAACAAAACTGTTTCCCACAACAACAGCATGGTTCTCTTGTTAATGCAATTGGTACTTTTACATTGCCCATTTGAATACAAAGTATAAAAATGTGCTTTAATTATAAAGTAGTTTGTCTGAAACATGAGTTTTACTTTCATATTTTTACCAAGTTTCCAACATGGGGCTTAAAAGAGAGATGTGTGTCAACCAAGATGCCCAAGTATTTGTAAGAATCGACAAACTCAATAGGAACACCATTCAAAGATAAAATCGAGGGAAGAACTGCTGGGACCGACTTCCTCTTTGAAAACAATATCCCTTTGTTTTTGTTGGCGTTTAGGACAAGTTTGAGACGGAAGAAATCTGACTGGATGATGTCAAATGCAGACTGTAAAAGCTGGAAAATCTTAGCAACTGTTAGATGCTTAAAGTTACAGTATGTGCTATACATATCATGCACTGAAGCTTATATTATTACTTGTGAAATACACTGTTATATTCTACCATGTTGTTGTTAAATATATGTCTCTTGGATCTTGTAAATATTTCTTTTTCACTTTTTGTACTTTATTTTGTACCCTTATTGCATGCTTCAGTATTTCTTGCCCGTTTGTTCTTTGTTTTTAGCGAGTCGAATTGGTTCTTCTCATCCTGAACATTTCATTTCATTGTTGACCTTGTGTTAACCTGCGTATGACAAATAAACAACAACAAATCATGAAACGTCTCTATCCCAAACAGCTCTTCCATAGTTGTCACCATCGTTGACCTATTTTCAGTCACGGACACTTTATGTAGGTAAACAATTCATACAGTCTTCTTTCAAGTTCTTAATTGAAACCGCACATTAGTAATCCACATGAGAAAAAACTGTAGATTGTTTTTTCTTTGGGATTTTTCCCTTGACCTGTTCTCTTGATATTACAATGGGTACCTTTCCGTTGCCCATTTGAATACCAAGTATAAAAATGCAATTAGTTATAAAGAAGTTTGTTTCAACTCAAAACAACTCAATGCATTTTTTTAATCAATCAATTTTAGCTACAGAAGAGATGACAATATTACATTTTGGTGTGAAGGTCATAAGGTTGTCAGATGCAACACACAGCTGCAGTTACTGAATTCATCCATGAAAATTGCTTTTGGATCATTTTTTGTCAGGATGTCAACATGGCCATCAGGGGATGACAGAAACATGACAAGTGAACCTTTAACACACCGCTCTGACACATCACCAACAGACCTCACAAAAGTGTAGCTTCCACTGTTTTTGATTGCACAGGTGTGCATGATAACGGGTCCACCGTTACAAATCAAATTGGCTCGTTAGAATTATGTGCTGACAGAGAAATATTGGCTAATTAATGCATGAATTATTTTAATTATGACCTCATTAGCACACCTGATTAGGTTTAATATATCATGGTAATTATAGCAGGACATGCTTGTTAAGACATTGAGCGAGCTCAAAGGGAAACGGGCAGCACGGGAGTCAGAGGACACGGCTCTGTGGGATTTTCACCCAACGCTATTGGGGTTAACAGTGTACAGCCTCTCTTAGCTGAGGGCAAAGGATTCTTTTTTACTGGTTAGTCCACTGACTTTGAATCAGTTTAAAGAAATCTTTTTAGGGTCTGTGAGCTTTTAGACTTGCTTATTTGTTGCTACTGACCTGACCTAACATCAGTAGCTCGGAAAAAGAGGTAGATCAGGTCCGGTCATTTCATGATGTAGACTACAGGTAGTCCTCAACTTAAGGCGCCCTCGACTTACGGCAACTCAGACTTAAGAACGGGTGTGCGGTGCAGCATTAACATACATTTTACATGTATTTCCTCGACTTACAGCAAAAATCCGGACTTACGAACAGGTTTGCGGCGCAGTATGATGAGTTCCAACTTACGTTAAAATCGGGTTACGAACGGTTTGTAGGTACGGAACCCGTTCGTAAGTCGAGGACTGCCTGTACACATCTGCCTCATACAAACTGAACAGAAAAATGTCTCTGAGTGCATATTCTTAAAACACATAAAAGTGAAAATGAGCAAAAACTGTGATTATAATACTACTGAAAAAGAAAATGCTTGGTTTACAATTAATAGTCAGTGTCAGAGTTGCCTTTTAGCACACAATTTGTTTTAAAAACTCAAATGCAGGACTCGTTACAGGCAGCCAGGCAAAACAAAACTAAATTAACAAAGACCAACAAATAAACAGTAATCCAGAGCAATCAATAGCTAGAAATTAAAAGCAAGGCAGAATATAGTGAAACATTGGTGAGAAATTAACAGATGAGGAGCAAATGGTACAAAAACGAGGTGTAACACAGTATATTTAATAAATATACAATAAAATAGGGATGCACGATACTGGATTTTTGGCCGATATCCGATATGTTAAAACTTATTTGTCCGATAACCAATGTTGATACAGATATTTTATATACGTCCTTTTGTCAGAACAGAGCCCTCTAATTTGGGCTTATTTGCTAAAAAACTGTGCAAGTATATTCAGTAACAGCCATATAATTTGCATAGCACTTTAACTATATTAAATGAAAAGTGTTAAATGTTATTTATTAGCAGTAGTCACCTGATGTACTGTCTCACTTGTGGAGGTTTGTTCCAGGTTCCTAGCTGCAGTGTGGGATCCTCTGCACTCCCGTGTATGAAGGACAGACTTTTTAAGTTCAAAGTTTTTGTCTATCCATTGTGCTGTAAGACTAATCATGCTAATGGGGCTAACACAATGTCCAAATGTCTGTGGTAAAGCTCACTCAGCAAGTTGTGCTATCGGCTATTAGCTTCTCAATGATGGCGGAAATGACGGCTTGTATCTCGGGTAACGTTACATTGAAAACATATGTCCGACTGCGGAAGATATAACAAGGCTCATCCATGAATTTTCGGAATCCGACAGCCTCACCAACGAAAAATAAAACTTCCGCACTGCCAACATTTTGAAATCGGGTATGGCGCACGTGACGTCATTGTGTTGCGCTGCCACTGCAAGTCATCACGTTGTGCTGCAACGTAAGTACGTTGTGCTGCCGCTGCAGGCAAAAACAGCGCCTTTTACTATCTGCAAGTTATTTTAATGGAATGGCCTATGTCCGATATTGAATTTTAACACTAATATTGTCCGATACCATGCTGATAACATCGTGCATCCCTACAATAAACTAAGCTTAATTGTTTATTTTCAAACTAAATTTTAAACCATTAAACACATTTTAAAACTTTTTTTTTTTTTTTTCAGAAAATACTATTAAAAAGGAGAAGGGGTAGGAATAAACCTTAGAATCTGGTATTTAATGGCCTTTTAAAGAGTACTTACCAGGTACATATTGTAATATGAAGTAACTTGTTACCTCATATTTATCAATCCCTACCTTGTACTGGGTACTGTCAATCTTAAACGGTTATTGTAACACTCAGAGTAGTAAGACTGAAAACTGAGACAGCAGTCAGGTAAGTAAAAGGTAAGTGGATTATTTACAAGGCAAATCTTCAGGGGAACAGGAAGGATCTGCCGGAGATATGAGATGGTGAGTATGGGTCAATTTAGATTATTCTTGATGCCACAGGGGGTATACATTGAGGCTTTCTGTATCTTTGTTGTTTGCAGGCTTAGAGAGGAGGATGATTCCAGGATGAAGATGACGGTAGAGCACAGGTTAGTGGTTTTGTTTGTTGGTTGGAAAGTGGCAGGACGGAATACAAAGCTGAGTGGTTTGCTGGTGAGTCATGGTTCTTGCAGAGTTTGTTGATGTTTTCCTGTAGGAGAATCCACAGGGAGGAATGAGCTTCAAGGGAGACACTGAGAAGTTCAAAGTGATAAGAAACTAGGAGGGAGGCCCAAGGACCATAGACTGAAGGCAGACTTCTTCAGTCTGAGGAACCACCAAACAAAACTGCTTCTCCACCAACAGCATATTCTAAAGTGGAAACAAATTAAGAAGTCTATTGGATGATGGACAAATTGGCTCAGCACAAAAAATAAACCGTCCAGATGACCTGACTGAACATTGTTGGAAACAACAAGCTTACATTGAACCTGCAAACCTTTTTTCTGAACCATTTTGGTCTTAGTGTCCTCAGGCTGTTTCTGTGAGTAGCAAGTCGGCCATCTGGCCTAAAACATTTGATTGTTTGACATGACAATTGATTGTTTTTGACAGATGGACCCTTTTGTATGTGTTAAAGGTAGGGATGGGGCCGATCCAATCTAGTATTGGCCTCCGATACCAGCATAATTTACATATCGGATTATCGGATCCATCCTGCTGTCAAGTTAGGTGGATGAAAAGAGGTTTTGAGGTCAGACAGACTGCACATGTCTGGTGGAGATGGACATTTAATATCAAGCAGTCTTACTGAATGAATGATCAATAAAAGTGATTTTATGGGTGTGT
>JARVGS010000760.1:8059377-8070052 GCA_031762315.1 Hypsolebias antenori | reverse complement strand
ATATATATATATATATATCTTCTGTAAACAAAACACACTTCAAAAGCCCTGACACATCAACCAGATCATTCATGTACAAAATAAACAATGTTGGTCCCAACACACAACCCTGAGGAACACCACATTCATTAACACAAAATTAAAATCTTACATTGTTTACCTGTTGTTACGACCCGGCTCAGCCAGGACCACTAGCCATAACACCTGTACAAACTGTATCCTACAAAGTATTATTCAAATAACTGGACACCCACTGTAGTGCTTATCCTATAATGCCATATTTATTCAGTTTTTCAAGGAGAATGATGTGGTCAATAGTGTCAAAGGCCTTTTTTTAAGTCAACAAAAATGCTAACGCAATACTGTTTTTGTTCAACAACAGTATTATTACTTGTAGTTTGTGAAAACTGGGTTCTGTGAGAATTGTTTCTCAATTGTAACAAATACCTTTTTTTTTTTTTAATCAATACAACAAGCTATTTTGCTGTTAAAAGCTTGTTATTAGCTTACCACAAAGGCCAACATGGAAAGGATGCACTGGATGAAAGAAAAGATGGACAACGAAATGGGCGATAACAACAGGATGTGCTTTTGACCGAATGGGAGGAGGGAACAGGAAGGTCAATACTACAGTAACAGAATATGACTTTGGGGACAAAGTTCTTACTACCAAAGCTGTTATGCTTAGACAGAGTTGCACCATTGATCCAGTCCTCTAATATCAATTAGCCATGCCTTATTAAAAGAGCTTTACCACAATGTCATTTTGACAGTGTTATATTCTGTCTGCATATTCTGAGCTATATTTATATACAGAGAGGTGACACATACAGGCGTGCACCTCCACATTCACCAATTACTTTTTAGCTGCACGATAAATCAGTGATAGGAAAAATAAATTAGTGTAACAAATTATTACATTTATCATAATAGCTTTTGCTTTTTATCTACCACATTTGCTTACTTTTTTATAATAAGAACACAAATGACATTTCCAAGCAATTATGCGATTTAGTGCTGGGGTGATGGCCGTCTGGTATTTCTCATCAGCATCAGCACCACTGCTGCTGATTTCACAGAGCTAATATTCAGTGTGGTAAAATACATGCATCTTACACTTTTAGATGGAATTGAACCTGAACATAGATTAGTAGGTTTGAATGATTTCATGATATTGATGCACAACAGTATATATAATATTTTTAATAAAGTCTTAGGACATTTTTTTTCTTCCTGTCGCTAGTGCTTACGTTTGGGCTGCTTTCATTGAGTTTACTTGGATGACAAATGCTTCTGGCCAGAACTTTACTTGTATGACTGCATACTTTGACCCTAAGACTCTGTGGACCAGTGAAGCTTGAAAGATAATTGACCACTGGCGCCTTTTCAAATGCTCTGTTGTGGTCAAACTGCTAGCTATATCATGATATAGTATGTGCAACAATTTCAGCTTATAGCAGATCAAAGCTTTGAGTCCCTGCCTTCTTCCCTTTGTTTCCAAAGTTTATGGATCTCCAGTATGAACACAGTAATGGGTATCATGTGTGTATGTTAGCCCTTCTTTGAACTCAGAGGCACGACTCACAAAGGCGATTAAAGCTTCTGACAGCTTGCCGGCATATGGGTCCAGCATCCTTTAACGCTTTAAAACCACCCCCAACTATCCCACAGATAAAATGCAATTGATAAATGAATTCTGTGTCACTGAATAATCACATGAATCAGCAAGAAAAGCAAAAGGCTGGCAAAAACCAAAAATAATAATCTAGAGCAGTGTACTGGACAGAGGTACTCTCCTTTGCTAATGGCTTCGGCAAATAAAATGGACCTCGAGGGATTTAAAGGGCTGCCGCTGACAGTTAAAGCAGTCTAACGCTGATCTACAACAAAGTGAGAATGCGATGCTTCCACACGGCACCAACTGAGGAAGCATAAGAGGGCGTAAATAACAAGCGCTCCCCAGAGATGTGAGCCACATCCCACAAAGATTCCCTGGTTTGAGTGTTTGATTTGTTTGAAAGTTATCTGACATTTACTTAACCGACTGTTTGAAAAGTACCTTTAAGCGTTCTCCTTTTTGGCTCAATGGTACATCGTCTCTGTTTGAGGTGACAACTAAAATTCTGCAATTGTATACGTTCAATCAAGATACGGCACACGTTGTGTATTATTCACTGCACATACTTTGCCTGTATTTGGGCAGTAATGCATCTTTATGTTGTAAACAAACCTCAGACAGAAAGCACTGCCTCAAGATAAGCATTTGAAGTCACAGTTAAATCATACTAGCCCGAGGTTACTCAGGAGGAAAAAAAAAAAAACAGTGGACATTTCCATTTATGTCTCCCTATGTTCTTATCTGGTCAAACATCCCTGCCATCATATCTCTTTTAACTTAATGGAAAACAGTAGAGATGCCCTTCTAATGTTTCACTCTTCAGATACACTGCTCTCGTTCTGCCTCTTTTTGTCTTCTCCTACCTCCGGACCACCCAGACAATTGGCGCGTGACGTGAGTGAGGAACTGTGCATGTGCTGCCCAGCTCAGCTAGTATTACAGCTCAGATCACGGCCCACTGCTCATCTGAACACCCCCGTTTTCAATTGTCCATTGAGTGGTGGAAGGGCGGCGACTTGCCGTCTCAGATCTGCTGTTACACGATGTACCTGCCACCGGTTTACAACAAAGTGTGACACTCAACAGGAAAAGGCAAATTATTCCAGTCAAATGACATATTTTGTGTCTGTAACCTTAACTGACTGCTGCATCAATTTACTGACCAATAAACTGCTCAGCTGATTACGTTATTGGCAAAACTATTGATTTGTTTTCTTCACCATTTTCATAAGTTTCCTATCCTGTAATAGATCCTGAGATGCATCAATATTTCATCAACAAAAGACAGATATGTAAATTCAATGAAACTGAGAAACCAGAACAATAAGATCACATTTTGATTCTGTGTGTGTTGTCAAAGCATATTATCTCTAACCAGCTCCACAGAAGTGATCCAGCCCGTAAAGCCCATAACCACCAGAAGCAGGTAGATTTACAGCACAAAGGAGAGTAGAACAAAACACACTCTGATGGTGCTGCTGATAAATTCATGGGTAAAACTGGTATTACTAACAACTCACTGCAACCGATGCCTGAGAAGATGCAAGTATTTGTGCCTTCACGGTATATTATTCTGTAAGAACTAAAGCTTGTTTTAAAAGGATACAAGTTATCACCACAAAACAACTAAACACACAGTAAAAAATGCATCAAATGCCATAAAATATACATGGAAAAAAGTAACGTTTTGCACTAATCAGATTATCCATTTATCACCTCCAAAGTCATTTTGACATGCAAAACCTCTTTAAAGAGCCAGATGGTTCAGCCCTGATGTACATGAACCGTTAAATTTTAAAGGTTGAGATGGTGCCACGGGTGGCAAAGCTGCATCTGGCGTGGTACTGCGAGGCCTGTGTGGTACGTCGACCACATCCATTCCTGATGGCATCCTTCAGACTGGGTGGGGGTGGCGGGGGTCTGTGATGCCCAATGAAATTTAAAGCTGTAAACTGATAAAAGAAAATAAAAAATAAAAAGTTTCTGCAAAATATCATATGTGCAAAAAAAAAAAAAAAAAAGAAATGCAGCCTTCCTTTAACCCACTTTCTCGTAATTTGTAGTTTTGTGGTAAACATGGTGATGTGGTTACTGTGCAGACAGAGATCTGAATTATATCAGAATCAGACACATTGACGCCTCCTGCAACCTAAAATAATCCACAGCGTCTGCGAAGCCTAACTGCTGTTAAAAGATTTTAAGGGGCAACTCAAAATTCAACAGAGCTGCACACTGATGTGTTGGCAAACAATTTTTTTACTGGCAGAGACCTGCAAGCTTGGCACATATACGACCCTAAATACCTGCATGACTAGATTTAAAAGGCAAAAATTATCTTTGTTTGTACTGTGGATGAACTGACATTGGTTGTAGTCTTTATTGTGCACCTGTATCCTAATTTTATTTATATTATTTTGGCACATTAAACCGACTACAAGAACTTTCCCTTGGGGAGCACACTGCACTCAACAGACAATTGCCTGTTGTCACACTGAGGTTATGTAGGCCAGGATACGTTTGCTGGTGAGTACAAAGGAGAGCACTCAGCGCCAACCCCTAAAAACTGTTCATAAATACTGCAGAGTGACGCTTTGTCCTTCTGCTGCACTGAACCTGACTTCGCTTACAAGACAGCTGTGCTTTGGCAACGTGCTTCCCAGCCAAACACAAAGCCTACAGCCTGACAGGTCCCATATACTCTGATGTATTGTTGTTAATGTTTAAATGCTTTTACTACCATGCCAATACAAAACACAGTAATGTACTTCCCCCGCAAGCATGAGATGCTGAAATGGAAAAATGTGGTGTGCAAAACTTTTAGAGATAAAAACTGGAGTGAGACTGATCAGACTGCACAGCCCTGCAAATCTGACGTCTTTATGTGTGGAGCTTCAGCCTTTCCAGGTGCGATTTATCAAGTCTGCGCAGCTGACAGCATAGATTTGCATACACACTAAGGCTGTACGGTGGAAGTTGTGATGTTGCTCTAAGCTGTTAAGGTCACAGTTTTAATAGCAAAGAAGGTGAATCACACACACGATTAAAAACTTAAACCTCTCCGCAAGTAGATGTTGCTTCGTTACAGCGGAAAAAAAAAAAAAAGTCCTCACACCTGACAGCAAATGTTGAGGAGGTTTCCATTTCAGCATGAAACCTGACACTTGTTTACGTGGTAAATTCAAACCTGTCCGGCTTACAACCTGATGTGGCTGCTTACTTGGATGAAAAGTGCCTCGTAAAAGCCCCTGCATTTGCATAAAACCTTTGATTTAACTCAGATGAATGCGTAGGAAAAAGCAGCAGCCGCTTTGTTGAGATTAGAAGAGTTTATTTGTCACATTAGTCAGAATTACCTATGTTGGTGTCAGTCGTGTGCAATGGGAGCAGTGCAGGAGGCATTAGGAGAGGAAAGGTGAATAGAGGAGCACAGCAAGGGTAGACACAAAGAAGAAAGAAAGAAAGAGATGCATTCATTCGACACCTCATTGCCTCATAAGGTGCCTCTCACCTCCTTCTGCTGATAATAACTATCTTTGCACAGTGTGAGCCATGGGAGAGAGGGAACGCTCCCTTTGCTCCTGCTTCCTGCTTCCTAGGAGGTCTTGATGTATTACAGATGTACCCAAGCAGCTCTGTTGGACTGAACTCTTCTCCTCGCAGTATGTTGGCTGGAAGGATGACTACTGTGACAGCTGGTGGTCTGTTGTGATGAAGGAGAGCTGTGGAGTTATATAAACTACCCGCTGAAGTCGGCTTTAGAAGGCTCTGTTGTTACAGGCACCCATGCAAAAGGACTGAAACGCGACTGAGAGAGAGGCAACGAGATTAAAAGGGGGCGAGACGTGTGACAGGATCATGTCGGCCATATGTCGTCTTGCCTTTTGGTGTAACCTCTGCCTCTTTCGTTGGATTAAGTGGTCTTAAAGCTCACTGTACCACAATCAAAGGGGTCATCCCAAACCCGCCGTGTGAACAAATTGGAGAGACAGGGAGAGATAAACAACACGTTGGCTCCACAAGTCCTATGTTTTTGTTTCTCACTTTGCAGTTTTGTCCAAGAACAGATGCTGGAACAGATGAACAACATGCCATCAAAAGAGGTCATGCTACTTTGGCCTCTCCTCTAAAACTGGAAACGTCTTTTTGACCAACAAGGCCAAGAACCAATGTAGAGATTACTGTAAATGATGTCCACATCTGTTGATTGGATGTTGTCCCTCTTTTTTGCAAAAAGATGATAAAAAAAAAAATAAAAAAAAACATCTTGCTGTTAACCTGGACCTAGCAAGTCTTTTTGGCACAAAACTCCAATCTTCCTGACCCGGTTTGCTCACCGCTGTGCCACTCATCACTTCTCGGATCTTGCAGAAAAAAGGAAAGAAAAATCAAACATTTTCCTGCACCTGTTTATTTCACCTTTTCTTTTGCTATGGGTCAATTGGTTATCTAAGGTCCGCAAACACAAAGGGAGCCTCAAAAGTGTTTTTTTTTTTTCTGTTCTCACTTTTCCTGGTTATGTGTTTGTTTGCTTCTGTCTAGACATTTACCTTCTTGTGTACAAAGTAATGAAAATTAAACACTATAGTAAACTGAGCAAGATGCATTAGACTACTGATTCACACTCCAACTATTGCAACAACTCATCCTTCCTTCCTATTTTTCCTCTCTTATCATACTTTTTGTATCAGCCTGCTTTATGTTAAAACTCTTTTATCAACTTTTCACTCATCTCGTGTTCCTTTGTTCTCACCTTGTGCAAATTGGCTATGCTTCATGAATTTCAATGCATCCCCCCCCCAGAAATTAGAATCACATAACACCTCTTATCCAAATACAAGTATCTGGCAAGCCTTCAAATGTAGTTATCAGTCAAAACTACAAGTCTCCACTCATCGCTGTGTCATAGGTGTTGATGAGAAAAGGCATGTAACCTCTACTCTTGTTCACGTGTTCTGCAAAAGCTCAGCGGCCCCATCAATCCCGCCTCCATCAGCCTGACAGAGCCATAATAACACAAATCGCTGTGACTTTCAAAATGCAAAACGAAGGTAAATCAACAGTCAGCTCACATCCTCTTTCATTCTTACTATAATACAAAGAAAGAAGCAAGGTGATCTTGTGAATAACAATATATGCTTTCATTGTTACAGCTTATTATTCAGAAATGGCCCTTTTTTCTTATATTTTTATCAGATTTTCTGATGTTGACTTAACGGAAAAGGTTCATGTAATAGCTAAAACAAGCATCTAAAAGCTAAAGTGTCTAACGCCCACGCAGGGTTTTATACTGGTGCTTTGGCTCAGTTATTTTGGCCTTTTCTTTCTGGCTAACTGCGGCAGCACCAGAACCACTGATGGTTCAGTGCCACACTCTGATGGTTATCTTTCTGGTGAAAAAGGTTGTATTCACTTGTGTATTTCTATTCAGACAGCATCGGAAAAATACTCCGTCTGGATGCCATTTCTCTAACTACCCCCGGAAAGTAACGAGTAAACAAATCTCTCAAACCAGCAAGGCTTGTTTTAAAATGTTTCAGTTTGTTTCGAGGCTGGATGCTGAGTAAAGTTAGATTTAGATTTCCACTGCTGAAGTCAACTAACGTTGAGATACACATTTATTCATTTGCACTGTCTGTCATCTCATTTGCTCTAATGAGCTTATTTATTTTTCTTTTCTTTCTGTTTAGGTTTTTTTTTTTTTTCCACTGCAGCATCGTCTCAGATGGTTTTGTTTATCACTGGAACTTCTTTGAATGATGTATATGAACTTTTACAGTATTTCTTTTGCTTTAAGTAGCCACAAATTAAACTACTTCAATAATCAATATGTTTCTGTTGGCTTCTGTATCACTATAGAAGCTGTTTGTAAGCATGCTGAAGAATCCAGCCTGAGGGCCGTCCTTGGGATGTTTTACCACAACTGTATATAGATATTATTGCAGCAATGTAATGCATACTGACCATTGTTTCACAAAGTGCAAAATAGGACTCATAGTAGATTAGCTTTAAAAAAAAAAAAATCAGAAGAAATAGCATAACAGCTACTCAGCAGCACATCTATCGTATTTTTTTTTTAAGTGAAAATTTTCAAAACATTTAGAACATCACACAATCCCAGTTTTGTAATATGTAATTAAAAGGAGAGTGCAATGATTTGCAAATTTCTTACACCCATCATTTAATCACAGTAAGAAACATATCAATTGTTAAAATCAAGATTTTGTACCGTTTTGTGGGGATTCCAGTGTTGTCTACACAAACCACTTCTTGCAGCTCTTGAGTGGCAGGGCAGACCTAATTGATCCCAGCTGTTATCAGTACAGCTGATGAGGCTTAACAGCACATATTGCTTTGATTTGTTGTTTATATTTTTGGTATTTTGCGGTGTAACTAGGACCTTGAGCGCATGATTTCATTCTACATCATGTTCCACATGTGATGTGAATGACAATAAAATCACCTTGAACCTTGAACATAATACTGAGTTGCACCAGAAATCAGCGCTGCAACATTGGTTACCATATGCATTTTACTCCTGTTCATCCTCTTCCATATGAGCATCAAGACTCCTTGTGTCTTCTCGTCTCTGCAGTCTGTGCCTCTTGTGATTCCTGCCTTGGGAGTCCTCGACTGCAAATCCTCCAATAACCAAAACCAAGCATCGACTCCGCCTTAGTGTCTGACTTGCTACACTCCAACTCAATGACTCATTGTCTTACCCGATAACAGCCATTGTCCTCATGGTCCTGGAATCCTCTGGCCTCCTCTCCAAGCCTGTGAATGACAGCAACACAGTAAGATAAACTAACACTGAGAAGAACTGAGGAATTAGACAGATACTCACCATTTCTTATTTAACACAGATCTTCCCACTCCACCCGATGAACTTCATCCACCCATCCATTATCTTTTACCCTCTTCTTCCATTTCGGATCATGGTGGTTACTGGTGCCCATGTCCAACTATCAATGTGCGAGAAGTGAGGGACACTGGACAGGTGTCAAGTCCATCATAGGGACACATAGAGACAATAGAGATAAACAACTATTCACTCTCTCACTCACACCTAGGGATAATTTAGTTACCAATCAGCCTAATGTGCATGTATCTGGTCTGTGGGAGGAAACCGGAGTACCCGGAGAAACCCACACACGCACGGCAAGAACATACAAACTCCACCCTGAAAGGTGTCTGACCGGGATTTGAACCTGCGACCTTCTCGCTGAGAGGCAACAGCTCTAACTGAGCCACCACAATGAACTTAATATTGTAAATATACAACTTATATTTTATTACCTACAAGTCTCTTGGATTTCATTGTTTCAAATTTGGGGTTTATAAAATACATTTTTTACTGAAAATAGCATATTGTACAAAGTAGATGAAGCTAAGATAATTTGAATTTTAAAGCAGCTATTTATCTCAAAACCAAAATGAAACAGGGTCAAATTTACCTGAACAGTGTGTGAACATGTAGGAACACAGGAGATCAGTTATATATGTTTAAAATCCCACTAATCCTATAAATGACCTTGTTGTTTCTATGACAGGCAATGACTCAAGTTGACTCCATAGGCATGCAGAGTGCTGCTTCCACAGCCATGTTGGTGCATTCCTTAGCTAGAATGAAGAGGCCATCTCTCTTTTTTTATAGCATGATAATGTCACATAGCACACGGCTCCGGCCGGTCAGGAACGTGCCCACAAACATGACTTCTCTGTCAGGAGATTCTATTCAATAAGCAGCTGGTTTGTGTAAGCAGAGATAAAACTCCTCATCTGTAGGGCGAATGGGACTGAGGAGCGCTTATCTCCTGCGTCTGTCCTCAAAGGCAGAGCAACTGGCAACCCACTGCAGAAAAACATAAACATCATTTTATAACCTCATTAGAACATGACCAACACTGACATTATGTTACAATGAATCACTAAACTTACATCTATTTTATATTACTCAGCTGCTTTCAAAAACGTTCCTTTTCTTTGTCATCAAAACCTGCAATTTTAGATGTTAAAATTTTGTGATTTTACAACATGTACTAACACAATACTTTGTGATGGTCTTGCATCACAGCAGATTAGTTTACAAAAAAATACTCCAAGAAACTTCAAACTTTAAAGATGACTATCATAAACTACAATATATTCTATATCAGCAAAACCCATGTTCAAAGACCATATACCAAAAGAAAGAAAGAAAATAAACAAAATAAAATAAAAACAATATATGTATAATAAGCTTTTTTTTATTTATTTTAGTCTTCTTTTTTCTTCTTTCAGCTGCTCCTTTCTTCAGGGGTTGCCACAGCAAACTAACTTGTACAAAGGTATGACTTTTTTTTTTGCCGGGTGCCCTTCTTAACTCAACCACAGACCATGGAGCTACCACAGCCCTCTGTGTGGAGCAGAGAGCTGACATCTAGGGTGCCTGTGGGAGCACATGGTGGAGCTTAGGCCCTTGCTCATGGGCCCCAGAGTGGAGCAAGTGAGGGTGGAGGCAGTGTGAACGTTTGACCTTTCCCACTCAATTTTTTTCTGTTTTCAGTCCAGAGATTTGAACCAGCATGCAGTCCCACCTGCTCTAACCTCTATACCACCACTCCCCTAATAACATAATAAGCAGATGATGGTGTTCAAACTTTGTTAATGTTCCATGTTTGGTTTCAGGACTGAATGATGATCAAAAGCATGCTGTCTCAAGTCACGGAGAGAAAAAGGGGAGTTAGGAATACCCGTTCCTGCATGGTGTGAGCATGATAACTTGTAAAATAAGTAAGATACCAACTTCTATTTTGGTGTGTGGCTACATCTGCATGTAAAAAAGATGGGGCCGAGATGGGGTAGAGGAAGGGCGGCCAACCTGACACCAGGATGTTCGACTCTCAGTCATTCCCACATGTCGTGGTGTCTCTGAGCAAGACACCCAACCTCTAATTGGCTCTCCGGGCACCCAACTGCTGCCCACTGATCCACCTGGATGTATCCCAGGTGTGATGGGTAAAATGCAGGGAACCAGTTTTGTCATCGAATGGAACAGACAACAATGACAACATACAG
>JARVGS010000760.1:7919601-7933281 GCA_031762315.1 Hypsolebias antenori | reverse complement strand
TATATATATATCTATATATATATATATATATATATATCTATATATATATATATATATATATAAAATAAACTACTGCTTCCTACTTTGCAGTTTTTCACTTATTGCAGGTCTTCAGGGTACAGATCCCCCACGATAAACAAGGACTACTGTAGTAAAGTAAATAAATAAAGTACTTTGTGTTGTCATCATCGAATGTTCCCATAAAATGATTAAATTAGTTCTCTGCATTTAACCCATCACACCTGAGATACACCTAGGTGGAGCAGTGGACAGCTATGTAAGCACCCGGGGAGCAGTTAGAGATTAGATGTCTTGCTCGGACACCACGACATGTGGGAATGGCTCTGAGTCGAACCTGTGACTTTCTGGTCCCAGGTCGGCTGCCCTACCTCTACCCCATCATTTAGTAATCAGATGGACTCCCAGTGCCAAGAAAACCTACCATTGTTTTAATGATGGGGTCAAAATGTTAACAGTTAAAATGAGGCAAAAGAGACAGGTCACAACTGATGACATCATGGCAACATTTAACGATTATTGACATATTTTCTCAATATGCCGCTTTGTCGTTTCTAAATACAAACGGATGCAGTGGTTTAAATGTTTTGTGACAGAGAATGGTTTATCTTTATTTTCCCGGCTAAAAACAGTGCAAAATGAAAAATGTTATACTTTTTTTTTTTTTTTTTGGAACTGACCCTTCAACCGTCCACCTCTGGCAGCTGTGGGAGTGCGATTGTTTTAAGCGCCTCCCAAATATCTTTGTGTGTTTGTGGGGCCCTCCTTCACTGTAAAACAACTCCCACAGTCTTGAGCAGTACGAAGGAACATTTTCTCAGTCCACACATCTTGTTGGGCAAAACAAACTAAACAAGCTGAAGAATATTTGACATTTTTCTCCATTGTCTCCAACTTATCGCTCCCTTTTTTGTTTGGCCTACTTTCATGCCTGGTGGAGTGCTTGAAGTTATACGCAACGTGTTTGAGTTTTTATCTTTTGTGGTTATGTCAGTATTCTCTCTTAACTTTCACCTGAATACAAAGTATGCAAAGTTTTCTTTTTGTGAAGTCAGTGGCAGAACAATGGAAAGAGTTTTTGATGTTAAAAAAAAAAAAAACAAGGAATAAAAATCAGTGTATACACATTTTTTTTCTGGACATCATTGTAATGTAAACTCAGCTGAATCCATAGCTCAAATAATCGTTATTTTATGTTTGCTGCCTGTTCTGAGCAGGTTTTGGTTTGGTTTTTATTTTTAATATAAAATACATTCCCCAGAACTCAATGAGGCCTTAGATCTGGCTGCACTTTACATAAAACTCTGTTCCGCATGATGCTTCCTTTGTGCAATCTGTCATTTTATGATGTAATGTCACTTTGCCTATTTACACAGATTATAAATAAACTTCATTGCCTCTGTCTCAACAACGCTTGATGAGAATCTGATCATTTTGTTTGAGAAATCCCTGGTCTTTTTGTTCATTGCAATTTGCTCCATTTATAGAGCTTTTTGACAAATTTGAAGCAACAATGCATCTTTTGTGGGTGAGCTTTTTTTGTTTGTTTTTTACGTCCTCACACACGACTTTCATGCTTAAACTCATAAAAACTAGAGTCCACCTTTTGCCACTTGTTGCTTTGACGTGAAAGAGACATGCGCACGTGTCATCAGGTGTTCAGTAAAGACCGAGCATCGTTCTCAGCAGCACCTGAAACACTTTCAAACGGTTTGATCTGAAAAATCATCAGGAAGCAGCTTTCCCTCCGACTGGGAAATTCCCACTGAATTAGGCTGAAAAGCTGTTGGCGTTCCCCGCCATCTCCCCATGTCCAAGTCTGTAAAGTGGTTTTAATTTGTTGGTGTTAAAAGTACAATTACCCAGGAGGCTATTACATGCTTCTGGCTCTCAACTTAGAAAGTCGGGTATGTTTGTGTCTCTCTTTCAAGAGTGAAAATCAGTCAAACAGACTGGGTGTATTCAATTCAATTCAAAAATACTTTATTAATCCCAGAGGGAAATTAATTGTTGTTGTAGCTCCTCATCCTGGTTTCATTAGAGTTGTTATGGATGCTGATGGCTTTGGGCAGGAAGGCTCTCTTGCAGCAGTCCATCCCACAGCAGAACCACAGAAACTGACGGCAGATGCCGATCCGTCCATCCAGACCCAGCAGACCTCTCGGTCCTCTTGGGCAGCAGGACTGCCTGAATGGCGGGGAGAACTCCTCCCCGAGCGATGGCCATGTCTCCCAGCAGCCTGCTGAGCCTTTCATCACTGCATACTTAACTGTCGGTGCCAAGGGACAATCACGGTCCCCCCCGCAGTCAAGAGCGGCATTTCCCACCACCCCTAAGATCTTGGCGGTCAGGCACTCGAGCACTGCCACTAGGTAGACGGGAATGCATCCATGGAACCTCCTTTTCAACTCATCTGGGATTTGGGGCTGTAGTTGAAGTATTATTTGAGCTTTTGAGGTGTTCCTCAACTGCTCCCAGATGTAGAAAACCACCTTGTTGTCATGGTTACAATGTCCAAAAGTAAAAAAAAAAAAAAAAAGTTTCAGTAAAAATCCTTCCAGCTGCACAGCACCTGATACAAGAGGAAGCAATCATCAAAAAAACGATTTAAACCCAGAAAAAAGAGGAATTAAAGTTTCCAAAAGTAAAATCTCAGATGGAATGTAAGAGAGCTACTCCAACATGCAGCCACCTTGAGTGGCACAGTTCTAAAAACAATATAAATATTTTAAGCTAAATCTTTTTATTCCGTAATCCAGAGAAAAGTTGATATTTTAACTCTTGAAATTTATGAACTGGAGAACATCTTTAAAGTGTCTGTCTACCATCAATTTGTTCTGTTGTCTCTGCATGGATAATATTTTTCCTTTACAAGGTTTCTTTGCTCCTAGCTTAAATTAAACCCTCAGGTTTTCTCACTGAATCCTGAGGAAGATGAGAGTTCACTCGTGCGTTGATGAATGCCTCGGACACTCGCTGTGGCTTTTACCAGCTCTTCATTCAAAAGCAACAAACTGGTTTCAATAACGGCACATCATGACTCCCGTCCAGTAGCCAATCTATTCTGACTCATCGCACATGATGGATGACCTCAGTTCTCCTGAGACTCAGCTAAAACAAAACCGACAACGTGAGGATGTGGATAAAAGTTGGGTCGAAGCAGCTTTAACACAAATATCTTTTGAGAATCTGAGCTTGCACTATTTGAACGTTGCTCATCAAGGTTGCTGGGCTCAGAAAATGTGCGCACATTTACTTTTTTACTGTTGGAAGGATAGTAACCACATCTGACTAGCTCAACAGTTTGGTAAAAAAAAAAAAAAAAACTGCATCTCATCTGTTTCTGTTGTTGCCATATGTCACAATCTAGATTTGTTCAGCTCTTCTTGTCTCTGAGTGACTCAAAGATCCTGCGTTGTATGTGTTTGTTGCAGGGGAGCCGGGGACACTACCGGTACCACTGGCAGAGCCACAATGTCAAACAGAGCGGTGTGGATGACATGGTCCTGCTCAGCAAGATCAACGAGGACGCCATTGTGGATAACCTCAAGAAGAGATACATGGATGACTACATCTTTGTATCCTTTGCTCACGTTTTCTGTTCATACCCCAGTGAGGAATGGCTGGGAGACTCATCCCAGCTTGTTCCCAGAAAAGCTGAATGCTCATTCACTGTGAGATATTAGCAGTGAGTAATACGTTGGAAGGTGACAAATTCCCCATAGGGAAAGGGGCCTCTTTGTTTGTACCCTCACCCAGATCTCTTATTACCTGCTCTTTCACATACGTCAGACATGCTGTAGTTTGTTTCACTGTGGTGAGAAACGTGAAAGAAAAAGTCCGAGCTGTCGCAGATAAAATCTGCCATCTCTCTTTTGAACTGTGGTTCTGCTTTCGAGCCATGTCCCAAGAGTTACCGTTTTCCTACAGTACGCTGCACAAACGCCACATTTAGGGTTTTAAATGCAGCTGTGGCTACACACACACACACGAGCCGTTCATGACGTGCAACAAGCTGAATGAATGAATACCCTCTTTGAATGTTCTCAAAGCAGCTCATTGCATGAATTTCATCCCCTTTCAGGCCGTGCGCAGGATTATGAAGTTTAGTAAATGCTGGCAGTTTTAGGTCAGTTAAATAGCTGTAAGTGGGAGGTCTGCCTGCCAAGGCTGTGGGTCACTGTGGGCCACCCACAATAGCAGCTTTATTTGCCGTTAGCGGCCTTCTTATCCTCAATACACAGGAGTTCAACATTACATGTCATTTGTAAGAACTTATTTAGGTTCAAAGTTGCTGCTACTACACTGCTGCACTCGCATTACATCAAAGATGTTAAAGGTTAAGTCCACTGAAAAAGAAATGCGCTGAAATGGCCACTAATCGTTGTTGTAAGTTGCGGCTGCTATCTTGCTAGGTGCTACACTTATTCCTGTGTGTTGTTTATACTGCATGCTGAAGCCACACATTTAGTTTAGCTTCTAATAATTACAGCAGTCAATGGTGGACGTCAGGCTTCTCGGCTCAGCTTTTCTCTCAGAAATCTATGGGCCGTAACTAAGGACGCCACGTAGCACCTGACAACATGGCTGCACAAATTCTAACTTTGTTCTGACTGTTCTGTGGTTTTTCCGTTCTATTGTGCATCTCTTGTGGTTAAGTCTTGAGATGCATGAGATTATCGGCATGGTATCGGTATCAGCCGATATTAGCAATAAAGTTAAATATCGAACATCGGCCATTCCATCAAAATAACTCACCGATATAAAAGGCACTGGTATTTATATAGATTTGATTTGATCATGAAGATTGTATAACCATGTATTGGGCTTCTGCTTTAAGTTATTTTTTTATTTAAGAAACTATCAAGTGTGTCTTTTAATGCACTACTACTTATGCACTTTTCACTTGTCGCTATTGTGAACAGGTTGAGTTTAGATTTGTGAAAATTTACAAATTTGCTCTGTTCGAGTGTTGTCATTGTGTTAGAGAGAGCACATGTCATGAATAAATTTGACATTAAACATAATCCAAGTTGAAGTGTTGCGTCATTTTCAGCCCCCTTGTTGGCATCTGCATTTGGTAGCAGGTCAAATTGACAAAGACCATCCAGGTCTCTCTTGTAAATGAGTCCTCGAGGCTCAATGGGATTAACCTGCCTCAATAAAGGTTGAATGAATGACAAAGACCATGCAGAATAATGTAGTACTTTAATTCCACAGCAGATTAAGATATGTAGACTCTAAGTAAATCTAAGGGAAAAAATATCAGTGTTGGTATCGGTGATCAGCCAAATAAGTTTTAACATATGGGCACATCGGATATCGGCCAAAAATCCAAAATTGTTAAGTAATTTCTCTTTTATACAGCTTCATCATGTTTTTTTTTCAAAGTGTTGTTTTGTTTGAAACCTGGTGTAACTGCTCTTATTTGTTTGTGTAACCTTTAACACATGTTTTTATCAGACATACATCGGTCCTGTGCTCATTTCTGTCAACCCCTTCAAGCAGATGCCGTACTTTGGAGACAAAGAAATCGAGATGTATCAGGGAGCGGTGAGTACACGTCGCCAGCTATGATATAACCAGGAAAACGCAGCAATTACAACATACGGACTTGATATCAGAAAAGTGTCTGCAGATCGAAGGTGGTAAAATGATGCGGTGCAGACTTTCCAGCTGGTTGGCGCAGATGTTTCTGTGAGAAACTCGAGTCGACCATTGAGTGTGCTTGGCAGCACCTTCACAGAACAGCCTGTTCAGGTCTGCCTCTTGTGCTGGCCGGCCCGCGGAGCGTGGGCTCGACTCCTGAAACCACTGAAAGGCTTTGAAAACACACTGTGAGCACATTCAGTGTCACTCATGCTAAAGTCATCAGTTGGCTGTTGCAGACGATTTTACACAATCGAACCATATTTATTTCCACACAGACAAAAACAATAGAAGATGTCTAACCTGGAAACTTTGTGGGCAAGAGGTTTTCCGAACAAAGTATTTTTATGGAAAAGCTTTGTTTTTAGCGAGACTACTGCATTCTGTACGTTTCACATCATCGTGGCTCAACAGTAAGAATTTGGACGCATGTGGCTGAAAGCTGTCACCTTCTGAACACTACTGAGACGCTGAGGTCCTCAAACTAAACGAACTGGTCTCCAGTTCTCAAGCCCTTTGTTTTAATAAGAGGCAATGTAACACAGTGGTTAACATCTGTTTTACTTATTTATTGTATTTATTGCGGGCGTCAGATAAAAACAATGTACAAAAACGTTATTCAGATTTGTAATTTATGGTGCCTTTGAATGAATTGCACTTAAAAACATGCTTTAAGTACTTTGTTGGTAACTATTTTTCACATATTTGCAAAGTATTTAAACTTTATGTCATGTAGTCATGAATAATTAATTATTGGTGCTTTTAATTATTAATGGGAGTTGATCTAAAAGAACAGATGCAAAGTATTTTAAGACTTTCACTTTTCTACACCTTCATTTTTTGTCCCGATTGTTGATTTTAATCAAACTCTTTGTGACTTTCAGGCTCAGTATGAGAACCCTCCTCACATCTATGCGCTGGCAGATAACATGTACAGAAATATGATGATTGACCGGGAGAACCAATGTGTCATCATCAGGTAGGACTTTTCATCCTTTACTATCTTCTTTGGTTTATGAGTTAATGAGATGTAGAGTTGCATTCGGGTCCAGAATATCCGACACGGCCCCAGCCCGTAGCCCTCATTTCCGAACCCCACCCAATCCGACGAATTAACAGTAATTGTAGGTCTGAACCCGACCCCCGCCCCTTCAACATTTTTAATTAAGCTTTGTCTGCTTATATAGTTATCAACGGTCTGTGGACGTGTGCAGCTGAGTAATGAGGGCAGAAGATCAGAGCTGAGGGGTGTTTGTCCTTCATGGCCGTCAAAGCGCATTAAATCCCTGCTTCTGCCTGCATTCTGCATTATTCAGACATGGACCCTGCTTTGACATGTCGGATATTTTGCGATCTCACTTGTTTGGGTTGTCGGCCACCGAGTGTACGCTGAGCGCAGCAGCTGAATGAACATCTATTAGGGCTGTTGGATCACTGGCAGTAGTCCATCTGAATCTTAACTGAACCTTTTACCTCTTTCAAGGCCTTTCGCGGTCAACTGTCAGCGTGCGGCTGGTATGGCAAGCCATGTGGCCATATAAATGGATCATCAGCCACGCGAGTCCACACATTAAGCCCATTATTATGGGCCAGCCCGGCCCTAATCAAAATGACAAGCTCTGAAATGACAGCGCTAATGAGATGTGACAACCGAATTGTGCAACAGATCCTTTACGAGCAGCAATTTACCGTTTTTCCGTAACTTTTATAATTTTATTCTCACTTTTTGTTAAACATCCAGAATGTGAATGTGTTCGACACTCAGTCTGTGAGATCACAAAACTGGCAAACTGTTTAGGTCATCCCAGTGACTGAAGCTGCACCAGGAGAACAGACCCAACAGGTTCCACCACGACTTTTGCTCCATCTGACCGATGGAGACACATGCACCTCTTTCGTGTTCTCCCACTGTGTCGTTTTCAGTTGTAGTTGAATCTGAAATGAGAAATAAAACATGTTAATATTCAAACAAGGAAAAGAATAAAAGAACTGTTGGATCTGGACCGAGTTAGCTCAGGATGTAAGATGGAAACAAAGCAGCTGTTGTGGTGTATTTTTAAAGAACTTCCTGGTTTAAGTAGAAAAACACCTGCAGCTTCTTGGCTCACGTCTACTGGCCTCCTAGGTTTATGAACTTTTTTTTTTTTTTTAAAGCCGTTTGCTGGTGAAAAGTATTGACCTTAAAAACCTACGGAGAAAAATGTGTGCTGTCACGATCGAGGCTTTATTCTGCGTTATCTAAACAGCATGGTTACCTCATGACGTGTGACCCTGCTTCAGCACTCCGGCTTGTTTGGACAGCCAGCAGTTGCTTCATAAAGGCGCTGAGGTGGATTTTATGAGAAACTAAATCAGCAAACAAAGCGTCCAAGTGGTTTTTTTGATGAACTCAGTCTCGGTGAACAAAGACTGCAGTAAACTGCTGGTGGTGCGTTGTGGTTAACATCTGTCTGTGTCGGCTCCTTCTCACAGTTACTGAGAAAATGAGTTGGTTGATGATGAGGGAAGGTCAGCATGAAGTGGTCGGACAGTTGCGAATCCTTGATTCCTGATATGCAACTAGATTATATGTTTATGCAAATACTTGTATACGTTCTCATTTTATCGTACGCGACCAATCTGACTTTCCTTTGACATCTGGCTCATATATCTAAAAGGTGAACTCGAGCAGCTGATGTTCTCGTTTTACAACTTCCACCAAGCTCAGGTTAAATTACACGCATGACTTTTTTTTTTTACTTATTAAGGTTAAACTGAAACATTTTATTTTATTTGCGTCTGTGAAGGTTCTGACTGAAATGCACAAACTGTTGACGGATCTCTCAAGACGTACTGGTGCTTAGAGTATGTGTTGGGGATGACTCTCAGCTTCTACCATTGTATTTTTGCTTGATGTCTATAAATTGGACATTAAAGCCATTTTGGCGGTTGCTAATGTTGATTAGCTGTGGCGGCCATTTTGAATTAAATTGACTCCAAAAGTTAAGCAGTTATAAATGTACAAATTACTGTTGGAAAGCTTCAGTTGATTCAGTGATTCATGGGATAGTTTAACAAACAAGACAAAAACATGTGCACACACAGACATGGGCAAAATATCACTTTTTGACTTTCGCTGATAACAATAATAGAATCACAACCACATACTGCATTTTTCTACTAATTTCCAGCTCTTGCATGAAATAAAATGTTTGTCGTAGCTTACAGACTGCAACAAACAGCATAAATCTGAAGTAATTTTGCAGAGAGTAGGCCTATCGTGATAAACAATAAATCAATTAATCGCATGATAAATGAAAATGATCGACCTCATTCTCATTTATCGGCTTTGTCGTTACTTTGTGTCTCTTTCTACTGAAGACACTGGATGACAAAAGGCTCAGCTCCAGTGCTCTTCACTGACCCCTCCCTTTAAAATCTGTTTTAACCGTCCAAAATTGTGTTTTTGGATCATTAAAAGCAGCTAAGCTAAGAAGCTAAGCTACGAGCTAAGCTAACAGGCTGAGCTCGGGGAAAAAAAACGTTATGTCGAAGCTCCAAAATTCATGATTGAAACCCGTGCTTTCATCTAAAAAGTTGTTTTTCTTTGCAAAAAGATGCTGAGAACTTGTTTACTGATTGTTTTTTTAAAATTAGAAGTTTTGTGTGAAAAATGCTAAAGAGCTCAAACCACACCGAGCGTCTGCGATTTTTGAGAATCGAAAAAAGCAAGAGAAGACAGCCCATGTCATGTTGAGGGGCCTCCCTCCTACTTTTCTTAAAGAGACGCGCTGGTCGCTCCCTCACTGTCCATCCTTTGGTTCAAACAGTTTTATACTGCCATCCAGTGGTCAAAAAAGGTACTACACACAAAACTTCAACATTTCTTCTTAAATATGACAATAATTGCTAATTATTGTCAAATTTCAAACAATATTATCATTTATTGCAATAATTTCTGAGACAATTAATCGCCCAGCAAAATTAGTTATTGTGACAAGCCTAGCAGGGAGGTTGTTTTTTTTCTTGCTGCCACTTGAAGATTTTTACTATATAATTATGGTAGATAAGTCTGAATGTGGAAATTCTTCACTTTCTAAATGATGTATGGTTAATTTTGACAGAGATTTGTTGTTTAAAATTAAGAAACGCACGTCTGTGCTTCAAAAGAACGAGATGATAGAAACTATCAGCACTCAGTCTCAGCTGTCAGCTGTGTCATGATGAAAAACTTAATAACACGAGTAGGAAGATGTTCACTTTGTATAGAAACCTTTCAGTGAGACGTGCTCGACCTTTTCTCCCCACTTTCATCAGTCTTACAGTTAGTTTTGACTCCCGCCGTGGCATTAATTGTTTTTTTGCTTTTCTTTGTCAGGCCACTCCTGTTTTCATAGCACATGTGCATTAAGTCTTTTGTTTCATTGATGTGGCCTTCCTCCTCTTCTTCCTCTCCAAGGAAGTGAGGACAACGAATGAACTATTTGGGGTTGAATGGACAATGCATTGTGTTATTTTCAACAAGCTTATGCCACACTTTAGATAGAGTGTTGTAGCCACAATCAGATGCCTCAGAAGCTCAGTTCAGGAAGCTGTAACCTTTATGATGCATAATATGTTCAACAAAATTACATGGAAGTGAGGTTGACCTCTGGAATGAACTCTGCTGCCACCAAAACCATCTTTGCACTGTATCATTTGTCTTTTTTGCACACTGCACATGAATAGATCTGCATATCTGAAATACCAGATGTTATCGTTCAGATTTGAGCAAACGTGCAGATAAAGATCGTCAGACAATGGTAAATGAGAGGGTGATGTCTTCACATCATTATATTTCCCTCTTTGGTGAAGCAAATGTGTTATTACGGCATTCCGTCAAAAGGCGAAGTTGGACAATAAAGTTTTCTTGCCCTTGTGTGAGTACATGTTTATGTGTCTGTCGGTTACCAAAACATTTCATAAACCACTTGACAAATTGAAATAAACTTGCAGAAAATAGTCATTGGATGCACATCTACAGCCAATTAACTGTTGGAGTCAATGTAGTTGCCTCAGCTATTTGACCTCAAAAACACAAAGCGAGTCATCCTCCTCCAGCTCACTCTGTCCTCTGCATCCTCTGTCCTCACTCCAACTACCTCCATGTCCAAAGGCGACTATAACTCAGCAACAAAAATAAAACAAATATAACTGTCCTTTTGACAGATGTTGACCTAAACTTTGGTAGTAGCTGAGAGTCGTGTATAACACACACTCTGAGCATGACGCTGTGCAGTATTGCAATGAGACGCACGTAATAAATGTGTAAAGTTTGACCAAAACAGCTACGACTCTTAACAGTTCTCAACACAAGATGATCTTGGTTAAAGATTATGTCCTAAAAAGCAGAGGGCAATATGGATTCCTCTTCCAAATTTTATGTTTTTACTTAAAGTTTTGAGCTATTAGGTAAGATTTTTAACGGGGTTCTGGATTATTAATGCAAAAAATACATGTGTTTTTAAAGATTACTGCTGCCAGAAAAACTAGAATCTGGTGTTGGCCACACATTCCTTGCACTGTTTAATTGTATAATAATTTGCAAAAGCTAATCCTGAATACTTCCTTCTGCACGGTATTGAGTAACTTGTGTCCTCATTTGGTTAATAAATTGTTGCAGAATTTAACAGTGGCTTCAGACTTCACTGTTTCTGAGGCCAAAACAGCAGGACTCCCACAGAAGCTTGTGCTTAAAATAACCCCATCAAAGAATAACTTTCATGAGGAGAAACAATACTTTCAGATGGAGATCAGAGTATTTGGTATGGAAAACAAAGCAGACGCTTTTTTCTTGCTTTATTTCGAGATGCATGGAGGAAATCCAGATAAAGCTGAAGGATCTGGTAGGAACGGGGAGGTATTTAGGGGGATGGGAGCCGCCGTACAGAGACTCCAATGTAATAATGCTGCTCCCATGACTTCCTCTGGCAGCCCCTTAACAGTCTGCAGCTGTGTTTCTTACAGTGGCTGCACTAGCTTGACTTTATTTTAAGGCACAGGCGCAAAAAAACAAAATCTTTGTCAGCCGCTGCTAAACCACATGTGGCAACATGAGTAACCATGGCACCATGAGAGGCAAGGAGGAAAATGATCAGGTGATGGACAAAATATGTAAACACAACAGAAGTACCCTGATGCATGCTCAATAATCCAGGTAGAAAAATCTTAAAAAAGCTAAGTCTGGTCCTCTGGACATTCATGTCCAGAATGTCCAGAGGACCAGACTTAGCTTTTTTTAGACACAACAGAAGTGTTCTCCAAAGCTCTTCTTATCTTCATCGCTGCATGGATCTGAAAATTAGCCCAGTGGTAGAGAGGCTCTAAATATGTAAATGAACCATTTAAATTTGTCTCTAAAAGATTGTTTGAGAAAATACAGTAAACTATTTGTTTTTCAGTGGGGAGAGTGGAGCTGGGAAGACCGTGGCAGCCAAATACATCATGGGATACATCTCCAAAGTGTCGGGAGGCGGCTCCCGAGTGCAGGTGAGAGCAGATGCGTTTGGTCCATGAGAGTCTGTAAAAAAAAAAAAACAAAAAACAAAAAAAAAAGCATCATGTTTGTTTATTGAAGGCCTCGTTGCATAAATGGATTGATAACTGAAGATCATGGAGGCTTGTGTGCAGTAGGACTTCAAATTCTTTATGAATGAGGCAGTCTGGTGTGGTTTTTACTCATCGTAGACAACAAATAGGATCTTTAGGTACTTTATTATCAGCAGCTTGTTTTAATCCTGTTTCTTTAGTTTAATCTATAACAAATACCAAAGTGAGACAATTAAAATAGTATTTTAGCACCAACAAGACAAATCTCAAACTGTTGAAAAATTGGCGGACACTCGGTCAACTGAACGTCGATATAATTAATGCATGCAGGTAGGTGTAAGGTGTTTTCTGGAAAATAAAGTCTGTATCCTTGGAAGCATGATATAAAGTTTTATTTTGGTGTAAATGTTTATACAGTTCTGTGAGGACAGCAGAAGTATATGAACCTTAGTTGAACAATAAAAGCAGTAAAATGTTTCCAGTAACGTCTGATGTGACGACGCTTCAGCCCTGAGTTTAACACAGAAACGGCTTTTATTTTGAAATACTACTAATTATCTCATCTGAACTGCACACCCCACATCGCTCCATAATTTTTGTAATAAATTTAATACTTAATTTTTTTTTTTACTTCTTTTTTGTAGCTGTTTTGTGATTAAAAGTGCATGTTGAGCTTATATTGCTGTTCGACCTACCTCATCAATTCACTCAACAAATAACTGCAATATATTTTGGTTTAGTTTTTAAATTGTATAAGATTAAATGACGTATTCCTTGATTATTCCCTCACTTGTTCCTCCAGCAGTCCTTCATCCGCCCCATCTCTTATATCTCATCATCACCCCATCAGCAGCCAGTTTTTCAGTCAGCCATCTGGCAGACCCCCTAAAGTTTAAACCAACAGATGTCCCGTTCTTTAAGCTTGATAAAGACCTGAAGTTTGACGAGGAAGTGTTCGCACCATGATGGCAGAAGGATTTAAATATATGCATATTGAATCCAGTCAGAGCTGCTGCCGCCAAGAGAGAGAGAGAGGCATGATGTCCAGGTTTTAAAATCAAACACGGAGTTGCTTCTAGTTCCTCGCTACATGGTGGTTCGTTTATCGCGGACTCGCTGTATCACGGTTTTTCAAAATAAGATTGGACATGACACATAATGGCTGATTGATGGATGAGCCGCACAATCGTCAAGGAATTTTTGTTTAAATTATTTTAAATTATTTAGCACCTGCTGCACTTCTGTGCAGCCCACAGCGCAGGATAAACTTCCTGCTTCAGCTGATCTGTCAGTGCAGCGTGGAGAAGTGGGCGTGGCCAAAAGCTCTTGCAGGTGGCAAAGAACAGAGGAGGCCAGGAGCTAAAACCATGACATTCTGTCTCTTTTAGAGCGTTTAGAGTTTAGAAACATTGTTTAGACTATTGCAAGAGCGTGGGAAGGGTTAAA
>JARVGS010000760.1:7804082-7814363 GCA_031762315.1 Hypsolebias antenori | reverse complement strand
ATAGTTTCTTTTAGGCTTTTATATTGTTTATATCGATATCGAATTATATCGTTATCGACCGAAATTAAGAAATATATTATGATAAAAATTTTGGCCATATCGTCCAGCCCTAGTGTCTGGCCATATTGTTGGTCAAGGACGCTGAAGATGTGTACATAATTGGATTTATGATAACAGGATTTTAGCTTTTTGGAATTGGTGGTAACCTGGAATATCAACAAATTCGGAAAACATCGTCAGCTGTTCTGGCCATTGTAAGGCTGCCCAGCCTGTGTGAAGGAATGTGTTGTGCGGTCAACACTCAGACTCAGACGCTGTGTGAGCTGAGCCATAAGCTGGATGTGATTCTTACTGAGAATCACAGGCTACTGGCGGCTCCTGAATCTCGCTGACAGGAATGAATAGATCTTGGAGAAGTTGGAAGCTCGACTCGGCGTATGTGATCACAAATTTGGCTGTTTGGAGCGAGACTGCAAAAGGCAAATGGAAATTAAAGTCAGCCTGACCCAAAATAATTGCTGATAACTGAATCTGGCTGCCCCCCCTGTTGGCCTTGGAAGGTTGACTGTCTCAAATTCTCCTGGATGTTATGTGAACAAGACGTTCTGCTCCCCTACCCACTCCCTTCCCCAAGGACATGCACCTGTGTTAGAGCTCTACTGAGCCGGCGGATAAAAACTGCACCATCACTTATCAGGACTATGGCTGGGGGCTGGGGGGTGGGCTATCTAGACAGCATTCACAGACAACTTCCCATCAAATTCACCGCCTTCGCTGGCCTCCCTCATTTTGTCCCCTCGGTGCAGCAGCCTAGGTAGATGCAAAGGCGCCAGTGGCAGCGTCACTCACTTGGGCAGCCTATGCTGGGATCCCCACCCTCACCCACTCCACATGAACATGTCTTTATGTCACCAGTATATAGCTTTTTCTTGTGCTGAGGGTTTTTTGCAACCTCATATTGTGTCCTTGACGGGACACAGTGTGAGATATTTTTTATACCTCCTCTTTCCTCATGTTTTCCCTTTTTTCTTATCTAAACAAAAAGGGCAGCACTTCCCACGAGGCTGCAGCCTCAGGTACCTCCATCTACCCAAGTTGTTTTCTTTTAACAGCTGTACTGAAATGTAATTTTGTTGTGCTTCTGTGCAATGACAATAAAGGTTGATTCCGATTCTTATTTATACTCACAAAGAGTCAGTTCTACTAATGCTCATCTTTTAAACATGGGGTAGGAGTGATGACCTCTATAAGAGTTTATGAATTTTAACACTGATGTTACGTTAAGACAATCTCTCTTGCAAGAAAATGGGAATAAATAGTACCCTGATGCATGCTCAATAATAAATAGTGGAATAAATAGTGTTTTATTTTAAATAAAGCTGATATTAGGAAAAAGATTAAATACTCAATACTAAAATGTTTTCCATGCATTTTAGTGAGCGTGTGTGTGTTTGTGTGTGTGTGTGTGTGTGTCTGTGTGTGTGTGTGTGTTTACCTGCACAGTGCCATTCTCATGTCCCAGGCCCACAGCAGACTGCTCCCTGCACAGACAGGTACTTCTGATCCTGGACGACATCTCCTCCGACTGGAACAGCACTGATCCCGTTCTGCCGTCGCGCACCTGACACAAACACACACAATGATTTTAACTACAAGCTATTAATCCCACACACCGGTGCCTGCTGTATCTGCACTTGAGCATGCACAAAAAAAAAAAAAAAAAATCCTATTTTTAAAGCAGCAAGATTTATTATTTTTCTACAGCTTACCTGCAGTCTGTTGCAATTGTCTGCAGCCGACACTATAATTTCCTCATCGTTGAAGAGGACGTCTGAATCTCTCTTCAGGCAGACGGCTGAAGACGTGTGGACCTTTTTGGTCTCCCATAACTAGAAAACAAGATAAAAACAAATGTGGGAAAAACCTGAACAATAAAAAAAAGGGTAAAAACAACACTGAATCTCTCATTTATCACATGGTTGTTCTCCTAAATACTGTGTACTGCATTATATGTCCTAAATGGTAAAGAAATTGTAGGAAAGTTACAGTCCGTCACAGCACAGAATCCATCCATTCCAACATCTGGAATGACCAGCTCTTTTCCTTCAACAGGGTTAAATTCACTATCATTTTATATGGTTGATCTCCATATTATTTTAAATCACCTTCAACGCTCAGCTGGGATTCAGGGTTCTGTCCTTCTCACTTCTTGTTTAGCAGGCAGGCCTTTTTCTGTTAAAATGGTAATTTTTTTCTCCTTTGATTTACAGTGGTGTTCCTCAGGGATCCCGTTTAAGGCTAACTAACTTGCTGTACAGATGATATGCTACACTTTTAAGAAGCATAAAGAGTACACAATGAAGATGGGTCAAAATATAAATAAATAAATCCTTAAGTAAAAAATTAAATTCACACAACTTTTATCCTCATACTGTTGGATAATGTGTCCATAACCTAAATATGTGCAAGCTAAATTTGTACATGGCTTCTGACCACCACAGGTGTTTATTTACCTACGGAAACTGCCAAAGAAAATGAAAGTGAGTTGATGACTGTGATGTGCATGAAAGAACCATGTGGACTCAAGAAGTCAGACAGTTTTGATGTTTTGGTTCATATTTGCACACTGATTTGTTGCGTGACGGTACACAGATACGTTTTTAAAACTTGAAACTTGGTGGATCTAACCAGTGTTTCTGGAAATTATGATAAATTAAATATAACAGACTATAGCTAGCCTTAAATTGGTCAATCATTAAAGCATCCACTCGGTTTTCAGAGGATTCAGCTCAATGTTATGTTTACATTGAATGCATACCCGCAATTTAGAATTGCACATCAATATACTGTAATTGGAAAAAGCGCTGGAATAAACTACCACCAAGTCCTCCATTTACTATAGAAAAAAAAAATTATTTTTTATTTTATAGTTTGAAAAGAGTATCTTTAAGACCTACAAAATACAGCTCAAGTCATGTCTTCTTTATAGCTTTCATGTTTTTTCAATATATTTTTTTTGTGTACTTGCAGTATGCCGGACTGACAAAGTTACCGGTAGTCTTTTTTTAGTGGATTTCAGACAAATTCTGTGCAACACTGTGGAAAGCATGGAGTGAATGTAATTCATGCCACAACAACAACAAAACAGGTAAATTAAAGTTGTTAGAAGTGATTACAAACAGCTGTAGTCATGGAAATTGTTAAATCACTGCGATAATAATAATAATAGCTTGTATTTAGGTAAAACCAATCACATAAACCACCTAAATCTAGACTGTGAATTATTATATGATCACTGCATTCATTCCCACACTATAAAGTTATTTCTTATTTGTCCCCATTATTTCTGAGTAATCCTCATTAAGCACTGAAAAGTAGCCTTTGGTAAATAAGAGAGTGCAATTAGTTAACGTGTGATGCTCAATAACGAGACGAGTTTGATTTTTATTTTTAGAAGAGATAATTAAGGTGTTCCTATGAGGCAGCAGCACTTACCCTGACAGTCTGGTCGTCTGAGCAGGAGAGCAACTGGGAGCCGTCGGTAGAAAACTGCACACGCTGAATCCAGCTCAGGTGGCCGCTGCAGTCGGCCTTTTTCTTATTGGCTTCAAGGTCCCACAGCTAAACAGATACATACACGACGTGTCTTTTTACACGCTGGAAGTAAAACAAAACTACATATTCAGGTGAAAAGCGTTCTACCTCTACAGTGTAGTTTGAGAATGCGATTGCCAGCAGGTTACTGGTAGGACAGGCATGGCAGTATTGCACCGTGCCCAGACGATTGGTCTTTATCTCCAACAGCATGTCTGTTGTCTCCACATCAAATACCTGCAAAACAACAACATGCAGACAACACATCAGAGTCTAGTCTGCGTCTGTGCTCAATGAAACACATGGAGAATATAATTTTAAGAAGAAACGTCTGAGGTGAAATATTCCAAGAAACAAGCAGAGGTGTCTCTGCAGTGTTGGGTTGATTCCCAGAATAAAAATGTGGAGGGCTCAGACGGATTACAAGACAAGAATGTCTGATTCTGAGTAGCTCGAGAGAGGATGTGTACCACATTTACACCCAAAACACATGCGCCCTTTTCTGCCTTCTTCAAGGAAGTGTTCAACAAGGACAAAATGAATGTGACGTTCCAAGATTCAAGCATTTACACACAGCTCATCAAATCGTAACCACAGAGCGTCACAGCACTGCTGAACAACGTGCTTTCTTGCATCCCAGACTTGCAGCTTCCCGTCCTAACGCTCACCAAAACAACGTGTCTCGTGGCACAAACGATGCGCTTGCTGTCGGCGCTCCAGGTGCTGCACTTGACAAAAACCTCTTCATTGTCGCAGTCAGAAAACACGCTCTTCACGTTGATCGTCTTCCAATCGTTGGCAGTCGAGACCTGAAACAACTGCAAGAAAGCATTCAGAGAGGATGTCAGCGCAGAGCTGGTTAGTTTTAAATAACACCCAATTTCTGTTACATTAACAATTATCACCGGCTGCTGAAAGGCAAACTATGATGCTTTACGGTATTGGATTTTTGGCCTATGTCCGATATGCCAAAATGTTAAAACTTATTTGGCCGATATCTGATACAAATACCGATAATTTTTTCTCCTAGACCTACTTGCAGAGACTACATACAATAGTTTTCTCTGCTGTGGAATTAAAATACATTATTCTGCATGGTCTTTGTCAGTTTGGCCTGCTACCAAATGCAGATGCCAAAAAGGGGCTGAAAATGATGCAACACTTCAATTTGGATTATGTTTAATGTCACATTTATTCATGACATTTACTCTTAACACAATGACAACACTCAAATATTGCAAATGTGTAAATTTTCACAAATTTAAACTCAACCTGTTCACAAGCGACATGTGCATAAGTAGTAGTGCTTTGATAGATATACCTGACAGTTTCTCAAATTAAAAATTAACTTAAAACAGAAGCCTTTTATATCATTGAGTTTTTTGATGTAAGGCCGATGTCCGATATTTTACTTTACCGCTAATATCAGTCGATACCGATACCATGCCGATAATATCGTGCATCCCTAAATAATTGTTTTCATAGCTAAAAATTAGGGAACTTAAGGAAAACAGAGTACATTTAACTACAGGTTGCCAGATAGAAAAAGGATTAAATATTGTACTACTGCTTTAAATGACCTAAACTATTGTCTGTGATGAGAGAGTGCACTTCCTCGACCAACAATAAGTGTGTGTTGTAAATGGCGAACATGCGCACTGGAAGGAGGCGAGGACGTGTGTCCGGCGAGCGCACATCTGGCTGATCGGATCAGACGACATGTGGGTGTTCGTGTGAATAAAATGTTTTTTGGGGGTTGAACAGAAATTGTAAAAACGATTGTATATTTGGGCTTTTTAAAACTGTTGTATATTGTATAAACCCTAAAACTATAAATACATGTACACATATTGTAAATACAATAATTGATGTTTATCTGGTAACACTGGCTCAAACTTTTGTTTGCATATTTTACCAAACTCCTTCCTTGTCGAGATGAACGTGAAATCTCATGCAGTCTCAGCTACTATGCCGTATTTTATCTCACTATCTGTAAAACTGACTGATTTGTCATTTTTCTTTTGGATCCTTTTTTTCAATCGACCTTTATTTAAACAAGTTCGTCTCACTGAGTCACGAGGACTCATTTTAAAGATGACCAGTGGTGGCCATCTTGAATCAGGTTGACTCTAGAGATGTAAATGTGATATTTGTTTCCTGAAAGTTTCAGTAAAATATTCTCATGACATAGCGCTTGGCTACAGACAAACACGATTACCTCGAAATAGAAAACCTCGTCAAACTGAGGATTGTTGGTTTTCCTCCGAGCTTTGGTCTTTTTTGCTTCTGACCTACGAGGAGTTAAAAAAAAAAAAAAGCTTTATCTAAATTTAATCTTGTAATAAATGTAAAACCACAAATAAAAAACCCACCTTGAAGGGCCGAGTAAGGAAACAGCAGCGTAGGGGTCACACTGCCCGTTGACGATGGGGAGGCCTTGGCACTCCAGGACTCTGTTGAAACCAAACCAGAACCAAATTTTCATCAGACCCCTAACGGGTTAATCAGTTTCAAACACCGGCTGTCTGAAAACCAATAAGAACGAAACCTTTAGGAGAACAAAACCTTTGAATGTGTCTTAAAGAAACACCAATTCCACCTTGGTACTTAACATTTCCAATTAAAAAAGGCCCCAAACAGTTTCCCTAAAATCCAACGCTTGCACTAAGCTTTTAGCTTTATCAGTCCCCGCTTACTTTCATTAACCCCCCCTGTGTGGCAGAATTCAAAATATCTTACCAAAAAACTTGAGGATAAGTGAGGTGACGTTACTGACCCACAAAAACGGTGTCAGATTAGTTGTTTGATCTTTAAATCTCACAGTAACTTCTATAAAAACTGGAGCATAATCAGCTTATTAGGAGATAAACCTACTAAACTGTAATTTATTTATATTTTGCAGTAGCAGCTCTTGCTAATTTTAGCTAATCCTGCTTCTTTTAGGTTTTAGCTTTGGTTCTGATGGTTGCAGTTTTACTTAGTTTATTTTGTGTTTTGATAATTATGGCTTTAGCATCTACTCTGAAACTCTTTAGCTAATGGCATTTTTGCATTTTAAAGCCCGACCTGTTGGCCTGCCCCTGGCCGTGGTTGTGTTTGATTTGAGCAGAGTGCTGCCTCGATGTGGGCGGGGAGCATCATGTCAAAAACACGTGATGTCATATTATTTGAGACAAAACACTGGACGGTATCGAGCTCATGCATTCTCTTTTTTTCCTTTATATTATTCAAGAGCAGCAAAAAACAGAGCAAGAGAAGGCGAAGTGCTGAAAGAAGATTAGCTATTGTTGACGTCTGACCCGAATGGAACCCCAGGTCTCTGGGTTCTAGGAATCGGGCTGGAAGTGGGCCATAATGCCAAATGTAAATACACAGAACCCAGGTTTGAACTCAAGCCATTTTTACAAAACAAAAATGTAGCTGCACCAAATGTTTTGCTAATTGTAACAATTCTTTACTCCGTTAGGTTGTAGCTACTGTTCTGTTGCACTTGGCTCATTCTGCTGTTTTTAGCTACTCTTTTGCTGCTTTTACCTGCCGTTATGCTTCCTGTACCTTTTTAGCTACGGTAGAGCTATTTGTAGAGCTATTTTTAGTTAATGTTTTGCTGATGATGGCCTTAGCATCCATTTTGCTCATTTGAACCAAGGTTCTGCTGCTTTAGGCTATTGTTCTGGTCCTTTTAACTTTTAGCTGAAGTTTGGCTGATTTTAGTTACCATTTTGCTACATTTTCTACATGTTCTGCTCCTTTTAGCTTTTAGCTAAGGTTGTTCTATTTTTAGTTATTGTTTTGCTGATTAAAATTTCACCATCTGTTTTGCTACATTTTCAACCGTTTTGCTACTTTTAGCTACTGTCCTGATCATTTGAGGTTTTAGCTACTGTCTTGTTCCTTTTAGATTTTAGCTACTGTTCTGCTGCTTTTAGCTTTTGTTTCACATCTTGTAGTTTCTAACTGCCATTCTTCTGCTTTTATTGGCTTGTGTTCTGCTTGTTTTACCTTTAACAACTCAGTTTAAGCTTTTTCAGCTAATTTTAGAAAAGTCAGCTCAGTATTCACCCTGCAATTTACCATAAAACAAACCTTCTTTAGTTATGTTGATGCATCTTTTTTTCACAAAGTATTTTTCATTAAAATATTTTAAAGTAGTCCCTCACTACTTTGAGGTTCGGCTACTGCGGACTTGCTCTTTTGCGGTTTTTCAATAATTGTCAACTTTAATATTACTTGTGTGACTGAGATGGTATGAGATAAAAAGTTAACAAAAACATATACTTCAGACAGGCACTGCCATTTTGTAGTTTTCTTTCAATAAGCCTACACAGTTTTGCCAGTCAAAAGAACTGCATTAACCAGAAGCCAACAGTGTTTCCAGCTGCTGTGTTCTGCCAAAATGGAGGGAAAGTTTTGCAACGCAAAGTCAGAAGTAACGATCAATCTATGAAGCTCACAGAACTGGCAGGAAAGTCGCAAATAATCCTGTAGCTAATTATCCACGCGCACATCAACCTGGTGGTCTTCGTCGCTGCAGGGTAGGTCTGCCGAACCAGAACCGAGCTCGACCTGAACAGAGCTGCTGGTCTGCACGGCAGAGCTGTTGAGTAAAATTTTGCAGTACAGTACATGTACGTATGTTGTTAAAATGATGTAGGTTTAAGAGTTTAGAACATTGCAAGAGTGTGGGAAGGGTTTAGAAAGCCTTAGAATATATATAAATACTAAAATAAACATAGTGTTGCTACTTTGTGGTTTTTCATCTATCATGGGGGCGTCTGGAATGTAACCCCCGCGATAAACAAGGGACTACTGTATTACCTATCCAACATTTCATAATATTTCTTTCATTTTAGGTACAAGAAAGAAGTCAAAATGTCTGAGTTGATCATCATTAACTTGTGAGCTGATGTCTAATGCAAAAGAAAACTTCTAACATTACATTTAATTCAACACTTCTTTAAAAATGTATATATTTACATGTGGTAAAGTTAAACTGTTTTGTTTGTGTTTGTAACGGCCGACCCCGCTGACCAGTGACATCATGCTGTAAGGGGATTAGCATCCGAACCGGGTCCTCGCAGGACAAATCACTTCCTGTGTGTCACTGTGACGCACCACTACGCGCACGGTGTGATGAATCACAAAACAAGCCACAACGCTTCCCACGACTAAGCTCACACACACACACATGCACACGCACACACACACACACACACACACACAGGTCCCAAATAAGGAGTAAAGTATGGGCTGGGTTAAGCGTTGCTAATGCCACAGCACTTCCTGTCCAGTAATCTGGTTTACATAACCTCTGCCAGGCCTACAATACAAGCCCCGCCCACTTTGTCTGTTATTGCTGCTCCTACATGCCAAACGGTGGCAGTGAGGCAGATAGTCATCATTCCTCGTGGAATAAAAGGAATGACATCACACAGCTGCCTTGATACCTCCTGCTGATGTGCAGGAGGTAACGGGTCGGTGGTTGTGCACCACATTCATGAGAGCTGGGATGTTTCTGCTCCTCCTGGTTCTGGACAACCTTAAAGATCATTTAAAATTTCAGCCTGTAAATAATAAAGCTCTTTCTGGGGGGGCTTCAGTGAACGCTTTGTGGAATCTTAAACACGGAGGAGTGATTCGAGTTGTGGTTGAGTTTGAAACTGAAATCTGAGGGTTTTCTATTCATCTCGAGAAGTTCCACGCCGCAGTGAACGCCTCGCGCACAAAGTTTCACTTCGTTGTCACTCCTCGAACGTTGCACTGACAACCAGAACAACAATAACAAAAAAAAAAGAGTCAAGTAACTTGTGTCATATTAGAGTTGAGCCTCCTGCTGCCCTTGAGTCAAAGTGACACCTGAGGCCTTAAAGGCCGTTTTGACCCAAAGGCAGCAGGAGGGTTTTCCCCAACACAATGAGGGGGATGTTACTATTGAGGGATTAAAATAAAGCTTTAAGATGTCATATTTTTTAGTTTATGCTTTCATTACAAACCATGTGTGGTGTGGTTACAGTAAAGCCAAAAAAAAAAAAAAAAAAAAAAAAGATAACTGGAGAAATGTGATTTGCTGAGAACACACTGAGCGCTGTGCTGAACAAATCTGGTGAAATTTGAAAACGAATTGTTGACGATAAAATAATCAAAATGCTAGCTAAAAACCACAAGTAGCAAAACATGAACCAAAATTAGCACAATTCTAGCTAAAAGCTAATAGGAGCAAAACAACAACAAAAAAAACTAGCTAGAAGTAGCAAAAGACTAGCTAAAGTTAACAAACACGTAAAGTTGTAAAAGATTAGCTAAAAGTAGCAAAAGGCTTACTAAACATAGCTAAAGGTGATTAAAATTGTGATTAACAAGACTCTTTAAAAGTAGCAAAAGGGTAGCTAAAAATAAAAAAGGCTCATTTAAAGTAGTAAAGACAGCTAGAAGTAATACAAAATTAAAAAAAGCAAAACGCTAGCTAAAAGTAGCAAAAGGCTTACTAAACATAGCTAAAGGTGATTAAAATTGTGATTAACAAGACTCTAAAAGTAGCAAAAGGGTAGCTAAAAATAACAAAAGCTCATTTAAAGTAGTAAAGACAGCTAGAAGTAATACAAAATTAAAAGCAGCAAAAGGCTAACTGAAAGCAGCAAAAGGCTAACTGAACGCAGCAAAAGGCTAACTGAAAGCAGCAAATGGCTA
>JARVGS010000760.1:7752724-7763864 GCA_031762315.1 Hypsolebias antenori | reverse complement strand
AGTAATTACTTTCTGTAAGTTTCATGAAAATCTGACCTGTGGTTCAGTAGTTCATACCTCCAGAGCAGGAGGCCGGGCTGCCACAGACTTAGTCCGAAAACAGGAGGCTCTCGTCGGACACATGAGCTGGAAAAGGTCGGTGGACTCTCTGGAAGTGTCCGAGCTCCAGAGCAGGAGGCCAGACTGCCACAGAGTTAATCCGAAAAGAGGAGGCTGCCGTCGGACACATGAGCTGGAAAAGGTCGGTGGAACCTAGCGGACAAAAGTGGAACTACACCATTTTTGCCAAAATGAAAAACGGTCATATCTGAGCCCAAAATTGGTCTAAAAACATGGGAAAAAATCAATAAATATGTCGCTTTGCTCTATAAGTCGCAGGGCATGCAAATTAGGAAAAAAGGTGCGACATATCAGGCGGAAAATACGGTAATTGTGAAAATCTCGTCACCTCCTGTTTTTCGTCTTTCTGTTACACGAGTTTTCTTCTTAATCACCACTCACATGTTCCTCATTTGTCCACCATTCTGTCAGTGTTTAATTTTCTTTGTCATCATTTATTTTCAGTCAGATTATTGTTGCATATTTTGGCTGATATGATTTCAATCGTCCACGATTTCGTTTTCTCTTCAGTTCCAGTTGTGTTTTCTATCACCAGTCAGCCTCCTGCCTCCTGGTGTTCTGCATTCTTCAACCTCCTGCCACAAGTTTACAAGTTAAATACAAAGGTTTTAGAAGGAAGACATGTTTAGAGGTCTGCTTTTGATAACCATTTAATTTGTTTGTATCAAATTGCAATGCTAAATAGTTGCATATGTGCAAACAGAAAATAAGATAACCTGGTTTGGGGCAAAAGACAGTGTGTTTGGAGGAAAATGAGCTGCTGAGTTCTGTTCAACCCAGACAGATGGATTCACAGAAGAAGAGAAACTGTATCTGAGCAGCAGGTGTAGGACAAAAAGTCCATGACATGAACCAGCACGTCTCCTTTAAACTGTTGTTTTGAAGGCAGAAAGTTAATATTGCAGCTCACCACGAAGATGTGTTCTGTTTAAGACTTGCATGTTGTGCATTGTGGAAATTGCATCCTATACGAGCCCCAAGCACAGGTATTTAATCTCATCCTGCCAGCCTGTGGCATGCACTGAAGGCTGCAATAACATGATAATTTCTGAGTACCTACAGCAAAGTTTTGTCATATATAAAATATGAATAACCAGCGGTAAGTCATTAACCCTCTGCAGATACAAATAAGGATTGTGTTCTTGTATTTTTGGTGCTTGCATTTGTTGTGTTATGCATGTGACTCCACACAGAACAACCTCTCCTCGGCTCACTGTAAAACCATCTACACAAATTGAACTCATTTGATTGAAGCACTGCAGCAACACGTTCATTTGTAGAGGTGATATTGTGCAGCCTTAAGGTGCGCTAAACCAAAGTGCAGAGATTTTACAGATCAGCCATCTCCTGGTTGTTTTCATCCTTGTTAAATCAAGACATAATACATGACTATGCAATGAAATGGACCATAAGTTTTAGTTCCCAGGGTTCAGCGTTGACCTTGTTGAATGATATCTTAATTGATGTAGAAACTTATTTGATTTTTTTCCTCTTGATTATCTTTGCACCACTGGATTATTGTTCCTCCAAATACTGCAGTTCATACGTGTCGGGTATGCCAACTGTTTTGTCTGTTCTCTGCCCTGGGGGTGACAACTCAGTTTAGGACAATGCAGTCTTGTTCCTCTCACATTACTGTGCTTAGTTACAAAACAAGCTGATGTCATGGCTTTAGTCAGGGTCAAACACTGCTGTTCATTTCTGTATATCAAATTCCTTGTTGGCTGCAGAGATCACAAGGATTTATCTCTTCAGTGCTGGCTGAGAATGCATGAGCAGAAGAAGCCACTCATCCAAAAATGGGTAACAGCTTGTGACTATTATTTGACAGCTTTGAATTTGTGCTTCATCGTACCTTTCTCTATCGCTGTGCGAGTGTGTGCTGACTTTTATTATTATAAAGAATTATGTGACAAGTCTGACAAATGCAGGATGAAGACTGCAGACAATATGGCAAAGCACTAAGCAAACTGAAGCTAACAAAAAGTAGTAGTTGATCTGACAATGGGCTGGAGAATGAGGAGTATTTATGTGTATGCTGATACAAACTGTAAACTAATATGTGCGGCTTGGAATACAATTTCTGGTTAGAAATAGTCATAATTCAGTAAGACTGCAATTTAAAAAAAAATCACCTAATTTATTTGCAATTCTCTTGCAATTTTAAATTAACTGTCGGTAATCTCCAGCTTTAATTTCCCAATGAGATATGGTACTCAAGTAAGTGTGAGGAGCTGAAAACAGTCAACGGAGGACATGTAGAGGCTATGAATGTACAAATATAATATAAGAAGAGCAAATAACCAAAAACTAATGCAGTAATCCCTTGTTTATCACGGGGGAGCCGTATGCTGAAGCCCTGCGATAAGTGAAAAACTGCAAAGTAGGTATAGTATCACAAGTAGTAAGTAGATATATAAAGGCGTTTGAAACTCTTCCCACGCTCTTGCAATATTCTAAACAATGTTTCTAAACTCTAAATGCTCTAAAAGAGCACAGAATGTCATGATTTCAGCTCCCTGCTTCTGCTGCTCTGTGCGAGCTGCAAGCGCTCTTGGCCACGCCCACTTCTCCGCTCTGCACGAAAATCAGCTGATCAGCTGCAGCAGGAAGCTTATCCTACAGTATGGGCTGCACACAGGTGCAGCAGGTGCTAAATAATTTTAAATAAAAATGTCATGCCGATCGTGCGGCTCCTCCATCAATCGGCCAATGGCGTGTCTTGTCCACTCTTATTTTGAAAAACCGTGATAGAGCGAGTACGTGAATGAAGGACCGCGAAGTAGCGAGGGACTACTGTAAAAATTACAACTCCAACTATGGAAAACCATATCCACAATGGAAAATAATAAATGAATCCAACGTTGAAATGAAATCGTTTCATTTTTGGAGGAAAAAAAAGTTCATTTTGAATTTTATGGCAGCGACACATCTCAGCAGTTCTTCCAGGTCCATGCTCTGAAGCTTGGCCTTTTCGTTTAGCATCAGTTCTGGAGTTCTTCTAGGGAGTGTGGTCTCATTCTGGTCTGCTGGAGGGTTTTAGCTGTTAAACAGTTCTGGATGTTCTTGATGAATGGGAGCACAAGTTGTTTTTGAAACCTATAAATACTTTTCAGCATTGATGGTAACGTTTCAGATGTGTGAGCAGTAGTGCCAGGAGCACCCCCATACCATCAGGGAGGCTGGCGTTAGAACTGTGTGCTGATAACAGACTGGATGTTCCCTCTGCTTTTTAATAAAAGCAGACATGATGTTTGTGGTTTTCAACAAGAATTTCAGATTTTGATTTGTTTGTTTTTCCATATCCCTGGAGCTACTTTATATTGTGCCACCAGGCCATCCGTCCCCCCCTACCCCACCCCCCTCCGCCTCACCTGCCGCCCAGCTTACAAGGCCCTCGACCTTGATGGTCCTCCTCGCAGGTGGTGTGCCCACATGGAGGTGACATCTCGTCTCTCTTTCGAGCTTGGCTCAGTGAAGCCCCCGATGCCAAAGCTTGACCACCAGGGGCTCACAGCGAGCTCCCACCCCCGGGGCATACCCGGGTTTCCCTTTTCCAGGCGAGGTTTTCTGATGTAATTGATGTTTACCCATCAAGGCTTTAGAATCACTCTTGATCTGAACCATCTCCTGAGGCCTGTTTGCCACTGGAGACCCTCCCTGGGGCCGATGCCCTGGACATCGTAGCCCCAGGATCCAGGGGGTACTCAAACCCGAAAGTGGTGATTCTGCTCGCTGTGAAGAGCTTGAGCAAAACCCAGAAATGGCTGGAGAGATTGCTTAACCTGTCTGGCCTGGGAACACCTTAGGGTGCCCCTGGAGGAGCTGGAGAGGGAGATCTGGGTTTCTCCTCTGGACCTGCTGCCTCCACGACTTGACCGCAGATAAGCCGAAAATGACGGAGTCTGACCATTAATAGTTTTCCATTTTTACCTTAGTCCATTTTAAGTGAGCTTTGGCCCAGAGAAGGCTGCTGAAATTTGTTGGCGAAGCTGAAACTAAGAGATTAAAATTAAACAAGCAGAACAAGAGCTGAAACAGTCAGAGCACAAGCTAAAACATCAGCAGCTAAAATTAGTAAGTTAGTAGCTAAAAGCTAAATTTAGAGAGGACATGGCGGTAGTTGGAGTGAGGACAGAGACTCACTGTGGCGATCCCCGAAGAGGGAGAAGCTGAAAGAAGAAGCTAAGAGCTAAAGCATAAATGAAAGCTAAAAGTAGCATAAGAAGGCAAAATAAAGCGAGTGCGCTGAAGCAGATTTCAAAGAGAAAAATTGTTTTGAAAAAAAAAAAAACAGTTTTCTAAGTGTTTCTATGGGAAAGTTTAATTTTAGATAAATTCAATATGTAGAAAGGTTTTAAAAGTTACAAAAAAAAAACAAAAGTCATCGGGCACTACTACCAGTTCAGCCGAACGCTTTGAAGTATGAACAGCTAAAATAGCGCCGTGTGTGTGGGAGCAGTTTGATGGCACAAAATATACAGAAGAAACTCAAAACAGGTAAACATTTGGGAGGGGAAGTTTTAAATATTATGAAAACAGGGTAAAAATGTACTTTGGCTTATAATCTTGTGATTATACCAGCATGCAGATGAAGAAATAAACGCTGACAAATCGTTCAGATTAAATCAAATACAAACAGTCAAGTCTTCCGTTCAGGCTGGTGTCAGAGAAACATCTGAACTTGGTTTTCTGTTGTTTTTTCCTTCAGGTTCATGATAAAACGTGCTCAGGGGAGAAACCGGTTTGGAATGAAGAACTTCAAGAAGAGATGGTTCCGCCTCACCAACCACGAGTTCACCTACCACAAAACAAAAGGTGAGGTCGGCGGGTTCGCAGGAACATCTCTCCGTCGGATCGTTTCCTCGTCTGTTCCTGCGCTTGTTTGTGTTCAGATCAGCGGGAGGGAATCTGCAGAGCGTGCGTTTCGTCTGCACGCTCATCGTTCTGCTCCTGCGGTGGAGGTTTAGGCTCCTGAGCAGGCGATTTGTTTTTAACAAACTGAGGCCGAAACGCACCCATTATGGGATCACGGATATTCTCTGCAGAAGTTTAATTCGACACTAACCGGACTGAGGCGTGAAGCATTTTCTCTCCTGCAAGAGATTCACAGAACCACAGAGGAAAGATTGGAAGAGGTTTAACTTCTTCGATCAAACAGTCACTGAAACCGAAATGAAATGGAATGGCCACCGATGGCAGCCATCTTGCTAAGTGCTTCGTCTACTGTTCAGTACTGTTTACATGTCGAGGCTACAGATGAACTCCCTGTGTGTGCTGTACGCTGTCAGTAGACCAAAAATAAATATAAACATCCTTATTTTACTCACATAAACATAAAATTATGACCTGACCTAACCTGCCAATTATTATAAACAGACTATGTCTCAAACTCATGGATCAGTTAGGCCTTTAAAAAAAAAAGCATTTACCGGTAATTAAACCTTTATAAACAGTCACTTAATACTAATTAATATTCAACTCAGGGATAAAATTCTATATTATTCTGTGGTTTTTGCAGGGCATTGAAAAGCATAAAATTTGAATCTCATTGGCATTAAATATATTTTTTATTAGTTTTCAAAAATGATTTATTTTTTTAAATGGCGTGATTTTGGAAATGGCTCGAGATACGTGCGTAACAGAACCATGATGGTGCAATTAACCTGTATAAATAAAAGTTGTATGATTATCTGATGATGTGTTGGAGGGAAAGCATGAAAACATCAGGAGCAGAGACAGAACGGGTAAATGCAAATTCCAGCTAAAGTGTCTTGAAGAGGAGGAATTTAGGGCGTGGCCGCAGGCCATTGGTCGTCAGGATGGCAAAGAATTTTGCACAAAAGAAAACTTTTAATTGTGCTGAATGGACTGAACCCTGATGCATCATTGTACCTAAAAGCGAGGTAGTAATAGAAGCAAAATGTCTACATGTGAAACTGTAAGCCAGCGTTTGCGACTCATATTCTCGCTGTACCTCGGTGCAATGATAATAAAGCTTATTCTGATTCTGATAGCAGCTGGTCTGTGAATCTCATATTCACTAATATTTAGCACATATTTTATACTTAAAACAGGCAAAGCCCAGATATTATCTGATACATTAATTTTTTGACAGCACAGATCGGCACATAATAAACAGACAAAATCTGAAATGGTCCCATTTTCATGATTTATGAGCTTATATGGAAGAAATCTAACCTATGAGATGTATCGCTGTGATTTTTGAAGTTCTGCTTTGGATACTTCTATCAGTGATTGACAAAACATTGGGCTTTGTGGCCGAGTTGAGTTTTTTTCCTCAGATATTTATAGTCTGCTGCCGTGCTGGCAGTAACTAACACTGATGCATTGGCAGCACAATATTTTGTCTTTATATTATAAACTGAGCCGTGGTTGTGTGTTACGTTTTTCAGTGGATGTAGTCATATATGTAAACATGTTTTCATCTCAAAAACTTCCAAATGAGACGTAGTTTGTGGAAATTTGGCAAGTTATTGCTTGACAACTGGCTAGTTTTGTTTACGAGAGCGCAACCTTGAATTTTATTGGTGTGGAGTGAGGACATTGGGAATTCCAGCTCTATATTTTAAAAAAAGACAAAAGAAATCCATCAGCTTCACAATGACACCAAACAATATACAAAGGGATTTCCCAGCGCTACTGCAGCAAGCAGAGAAAATGGTAAATTTCAAAGAACATGAAAGTTATTATTTTTGACGATATGCCTGATAGAAAACTTCACTGTAAAAGATTATATGTAATTAGCTACCAGGATTGATTGATGGTGCCTTTAAGGACTCGTTTGGACACAAAAATCAATATTTTCATGTTTTTATTACACGACAGCCTGTTCTCATTCTGACTCGTTTTGCCAGCCTGCATCACATTTATTGTTCTGAATGAACTCCAGCTGCGTGATTTGTCTGGTTCATCAACATCGTAGAGATCATTTTTGCACGTTTCTGTACGTTTCTTGTCTGAATGTGCTGCTTGATGCCTCCAGGAGAGGGCGCTCTGTGCAGCATTCCTATAGAAAACATCTTGGCTGTGGAGCGGCTGGAGGAGGAGTCCTTCAAGATGAAAAACGTGAGGATTTCTGCCCTTTCTGCTGTCCAGCGGTTTGCTCTAAGTACATAAGTGAACCTGTTTCCCCTCCTCCAGATGTTCCAGGTCATCCAGCCGGAGCGAGCGCTCTACATCCAGGCCAACAACTGCGTGGAGGCGCGCGACTGGATCGACATCCTGACCAAAGTCAGCCAGTGCAACCGCAAACGCCTGAGCACCTACCACCCTTCAGCCTACCTCAACGGACACTGGCTCTGCTGCAAGCTGTCAGCCGACACGGCTCCGGGCTGCACGCCGTGCACCGGGTTCGTAAATCCCTCCGGCGACAAGACCACCCCCCCCACTTTTAGTATTCCTCCTTGTCACCGAATGCACTTCTGTTTCCAGGGGCCTCCCAGCAAACATCCAACTGGACGTGGACGGAGACAGAGAGACCGAGAGGATTTACTCCCTCTTCAGCACATACATGACCAAACTGATCAAGATGCAAGGTCTGTTGTTGTTGTTTATTTTATTTTTTTTATATTTGTCTGAGTTTTTCTTATTATTTGTCACTCACCCTGTTTTTTTTTTTTTTGCTCCACAGAGGCGTGCGGCAGTAAGTCCGTGTATGACGGGCCTGAACAGGAGGAGTACTCCAACTTCGTCATCGACGACCCGCAGGAGACGTACAAGTCCCTGAAGCAGATCATCTCAGCTGTGCAGGCGCTGGAGCAGCAGCACACCAAGTACAAACGGGACAAGTTCAAGAAGGCCAAGATCGGCAGCCAGTGCGTGATCCATTTATCTTCAGATACCAAATCTCGTGTTTATTCTGTGCAGGTTCCTGATTCACCAGCAGGTGGTGCTGACGTACAAATATTCAGTTAACAATTAGAATTTTTTTTTAAGTTTGGAGTAATTTTAATCCATCTCCTTTACTGGCTCATTATATATGCATGTCTGTTAGCAAAATATCTCATGAACCACTGGACTGACAAAACTCTCAGAAATTAATCATCAAGTGTTCAACTACAGCTGATTAGAGTTTGGAGTCAACACGATTCAAGATGGCCGCCACAGTTGATCAGGAAGTGACAAAAAAAATGGGCAAATTTTACAGATATTGAGATAAAATTTGGTGTGGTAGTAGCTGAGAGTCACCCCCAACACATACTTTGAGTGCTCATTCCTTTGCAAGGCTTGAAGTTTTACTGCAGTTCAGAAACGTTGCTGTTTTGTTCAGCAAGCGCCTTCTTTGTTTGTCTTTCAGGGAACATCCGATCGGAGACAAGAGCTTTCAGTGCTACATCCGCCAGCAGTCGGAGAGCTCCACCTACTCCATCTAGCCTCTTCACTGCCTCTGTTACGCTCACAACCAGCAAATGTTTCTTCACTGCAAGAAAAGAGATGCAGCTCGGCTCTGTATCCTGTGCTGAGTTTGAAATCTTTTTGTTCACTTCTAATCAAGATTAAATTAAAGGTGCGTCTGAGCCGAATAACTTTAAAGATGCCAGTTTGGCAAAAAAAAAGAAAAAAGGACCATCTGATTTAACTCATTCATTTAGTTTTAAGAAAACTCGCTGCCAAACGGAGAGAGCCACGTTATGGTGACGTTTCCTTGCACCGTCTTGGATTCATCGCTCCAAAGTTTGGAGAAGCGACCGTCAAATAGGTGGGAGATTTTTTTTAAAAAAACAGGAACAGTTCTGGATTAAAAAAAAAAAAATTACAGCGTACGCTCACCTGCCCAAGATGAGAGAATAAAGTTTTCACTGGACAGTTCTGACAGTGACCAACACGCACTTTATTTGCCTCCAGATCTGTGGATGAACAAGCCTTGCACACTTCAAAGAAAAGCTTCTTTTTTTTTTTTGGTTTGACTCGTGTCTGCTTGTTTTAATTTTAGGTGAAAAGGTCCATTGTGTTTCGTGTCTGACCGACCAAACTTCATGAGGCAGAAAGGACTGTAATTTATCTCATTTGAGTGTTTTTGTCCCCATGTTTGTTTGTTTTTTTACCTCCATTAAACCTGTCAGTGTCAACGGGGCATAAGAAGGGATCAAGCGAGTCCAAAAGCTATAAAATGTCACTCCAAGTACAATTTTACAACTTTTTATTTCTTATAATCCTGTGCTAAGCCTTATTCTGTTAGGGCTTGGATGTTGAGCTTCTGTTTTATCCATATTTTTGTTTATAAAAGAGAAGTGTGACACTTTGTTTATCTGCTTACACAGAGATTTTATTTAAAATTTGACTAAATGGATCCTCAGAGTTTCTTCTGAGCGGTTCCCTCATTACTGTGGAGGAGGCCCTGATCCATCGATCCATCACTCATGAACAAGACTTTCAGGTACTCGAACTCTTCCTCCTGATGCAGAGGCTCACCTCCGACCCAAACGGAGAGAACAGCGTGACGTCTCACTGGGCTTGGACTAATTGGTGAACGGTGTTTAAGAGGACGTTTCCTGAAAGTCTTGCTGCTTTGGTGGGGGTTCTCAACTTCCTTGGACGAGCTGTGGATATGCATTTGAGTTTTAAACGGGTTCAACAAATTAGTGTGGCAACTTTTCTCCTAAAATAGTCGCAAAGTCGTCATGGGCATCTCAAGCCGTCTTGAGCGCTGGAGGTGCACGGAAACTTTCCTTTGACGGGAAACGTTTCAGACAAATGTCAGTTCAGTTTATATCGCGCCAGATCACCACAGACGTTGTCACTTTAACTATTAAAAAATAAATTAATTTCAAAAGTGTACTCCTGCGGATGACGTCATAACTGTGAGGGCCGATACCAAGGTGCAATGTTCCCCCTATCACGATGCAAAAAGGGCGCCCCCGCCCTGTCATCAGAACAGAGCACCCCGCCTACCAAATCCCCCACCCCCCATTCTGCTCCACCACTTCAGACGGGGAGCGCAGTTTAGCAGCTCAGCTCAGACCCCTCATCGTAGACAACAGCCGGCACCGATGTAGTGCTAAGTAGAGTTGCATTCGGGCCCAAAAAATCCGACCCGGCCTCAGCCCGTTGCCATCATTTCCGAACCCCACCCGATCCGACTAACAGTAATTACAGGTCCAAACGTGAAAACCCCCCAACATTTTTAATTAGGCTTTGACTGCTTATATAGTTATTAAAGGTTGGCGGACGCGCATGGTTGAGTAAAGGGGGCAGAAGATTGGAGCTGCTTCTGCCTGCATTCTGCATTATTCAGACACGGACCCTGCTCGGACATGTCGGATATTTTGTGATGTCACATGTTTGGGTCATCGGCCGCGTGCGTTCGCTGAGCGCAGTGGCTGAATGAACGTCCATTTGGGCTGATGAATCTCTGGCAGTAGTCCATCTGAAGCTTAAGTGAACTTTTTATCTCTTTCAAGGCCGGTCAGCGCGTGGCCAAATGGTCGTGTGCAGCTGGTGAATGTATGGCAAGCCATGTTGCCATATAATTCAGTTGTCAGCCGCTAGCGTCCGCTGACTCAATCAAAAGCCAGACACCGACCCGATCCGCACATTAAGCACATTATTATGGCCCAGACCTAATCTGGGTCAGGCGGGGCCGGGCTCTGGGTTTGAGTTAGAAATTACAGCTCTAGTGCTAAGTAAGCACGCAGTACAGATGTAGCGCTTTGCCTCTATTCACCCACCCCCGTTTCTTAGGGAAACACTGAAAGTGGATACAAAACGAGGTGAAGCGGGCAACAAAATAATGTGCACGGCCAAGAATACAGCTGTGCAAGCCGTGCGGACGAAAGTAAGCTGTGACTTTTCAAAAACTCGCAGCTCGAAATGCGGCCGCGCGGCTCGCTGGTCACTTGGTTGCAAAGAGTTCAGTGAGATTCCGACAGAAGCTTTATGTACTTTCGGCCGTGGTACAGTGGTAGTGGCAGCCGACCCCCGATCGGAAGGTTGGAGGTTCGAATCCCAAGTTCCTGCACCATGTGTCGTTGTGTCCCTGGGCAAGACACTTAACCCC
>JARVGS010000760.1:7684047-7698335 GCA_031762315.1 Hypsolebias antenori | reverse complement strand
CATAGTTGAATGATACAAGATATATATGTTGTGCCATTTTATGCAAAGTTCAAACATCATGTCACACGGCCTTTAAAGTTATTTTCATCCTGACTCTAAAATTATGCTCGTGATCCTGACTACAGGAATTAAATGTCATCTAGCAGTTTCTGGTTGCTTTTAGCTGCTTTGGATTGAACTGTTTGTCACAAACTGGCTGATGTTGGCTTTGAACTGTTTCAATAGCAGAGTATAAAATCACATCTTATTTTCAGTTTTATGTTTTGTCCTCCAATTGTAAACCTAAGTGATTTTATTTGTCAAATTATTTGTGTTCCTGTCTGAAACAAAGGATCTCTGCCAGCGATAAGCCAATGCTAACGCAATTCTCCCTCATGTCACTGAAGTCCTGAGACAAATTTCCCCGACCACAAATCCGGTCACGTACACCGACCCAGGCACTAGGACCCTGAACTCATTATGCTGCCATCAAGTAATTTGTTTTGCTTCTTGCTCACAACAGAGCGATTTCCCATAAAAACAGTTTAGCAAATTTGCAAAGCGTGTAATAAGATCATGTAATTTATGTTATATGTGTCCTGTTTTCCAGGAACAGGACCTCAATTTTAGATGCTGAGTCAAAAAACAAAAAGATGCAAGAAACCTGGACAAACAAGCAGAATGAAGTTGTACCTAAAGGTTTTACTGTTTATGTTTAAGCCACATATAAATCTGAACTATAAATCTGCAAGAATCTATAAAGCATTTTTTGTTATTTTTGTATTTGACAGTACCAGTAACAATCAAAAAATTTATCAAAAAGGTTAAAAAATGTTTTGAAGGAGGCAAAGGAGACAGGAACATGGATAAAAACATTGAAGAAAATACAAAATGCAGCCTGGTACTTACACAGCTTGTACCATGTAAGTACCAGGTACAAAACCAAATACATACCTAGTAGATGTCTAGTAAATACCAGGTAAGTTCCAAGTACAAACCAGGTAAGCAGCTGTAAATATCAGGCAGGTAACCAGTAAGTACCAGGTACATATTAGGTAGGAATCAAGAATGAACCAGGTAAGTATCAAGTAAAAGTACCTGGTACATACAGGTAAGTACCCAGATAGGACCTGGTACATAATTATAGGTACCAGGTAAGTACTCAGCAAAAAACCAGGTATCTTATCAAGTAGATACAGGTACCTAACCAGGTGTGTACCAGACAAGTAACAAGTATCAGGTAAATATCGAGCACCTACTTGTTTAGGATATGGTAAATACTTGGTAAGTACCCATGCATTTTGTACTATGCATGTACAGTACTAGATAAGTACCAGGTATAACTGGTAAGTTCCCAGTCATTATCAGCTATGTACCTGGTAAGTACCAGGTAATTAGAATGTAAGTACCTTGTAAATATCGTGCTGTAATAAGTATTGTTACCCGTGACATTTAGCACATGTGAGGTTAATGTTTTATCCAAAGAGATAAAAAAAAACTGATTGAAAGATTGATTTACCTCTAATATTTTGGTTATTTAGTAAATTACTAGAACTGGAAAGATGTCAAAAGTGTAAAAGCAGAAGGTCAAACTCACCATGGGTCTGCGGTTCTCCACCAGGTGGATACCAACGATCCCTAGGAACGCTCCAAAACTGAGCTGAAGATACAAACAAACAATGCACAAGATTATACCGTGAAGCATGAGGAGATTGAACATTTAACCTTTCTGTTGCTCTTAGGTTAGAGTGACCATCCAGGCTACTGCTCTTGAGTTAAAATGACTAAAGAGACTGTCACACTTGGGTCAAAATGACCAATAAGACTATTAACCTTGGGTCGAAATGATCCACAAGAAAGTTGTCATTGGGTCAAAATGACCAAAAAGACTGTTGCCCTTGGGTCAAAATGATGAATAAGACTGTTGGCCTTGAGTCAAAAATGAGCAACAAGACTGTTGCTCTTGGGCCAAAATGACCAATAAGACTGTTGCCCTTGGGTCAAAATGACCAAGACTGTTGCCCTTGGGTCAAAATTATCAATAAGAGTGTTGTCATTGGGTCAGCATGATGAATAAGACTGTTGCCCTTGGGTCAAAATGACCAACAAGACTGTTGGTCTTGGGTCAAAATGACCAAGAAGACTGTTGTTCTTGGATCCAAATGACCAAAGAGACTGTTGTTCTTGGGTGAAAATTACTAACAAGACTGTTGGTCTTGGGTCAAAATGACCAAAAAGACTGTTGCCCTTGGGTCAAAATGACCAACAAGACTGTTGTTCTTGGGTCAAAATGACCAACAAGACTGTTGTTCTTGGGTGAAAATTACTAACAAGACTGTTGGTCTTGGGCCAAAATGACCAACAAGACTGTTGTTCTTGGGTCAAAATGACCAACAAGACTGCTGGTCTTGGGTCAAAATGACCAACAAGACTGTTGCCCTTGGGTCAAAATGATGAATAAGACTGTTGCCCTTGGGTCAAAATGATTGTTTTCCTTGGGTCAAAATGATGAATAAGACTGTTGCCCTTGGGTCAAAATGATTGTTTTCCTTGGGTCTAAATGAACAAAGAGATTGTTGTCCTTGGGTCCAAATTGCCATTTTACTGTTAAAACTGAGTTACTGTGGGTCATTTTGACCCAAGGGTAGCAGGTGGGTAAACTATGACTCACTGCGATGCCAGGATAATATCCAGAGACGGGCACATTGCTGGTACGAGTGGTGGCAATCAGACCGATGGTCAGGATCACGAGAGCCAGAAACAACAGGGAGATGGTCATCCAGAGAGCCGTTTTCCCCCGGCGCTTGTACATAGCTGACAGGGAGGACAAAACCATTAAAATATATTTATTTTAAGCACATTTACTGTAATAGGTGCTATACACATAAATGGTTCAGGAAAAAAGAAACAATAAAAGTTGCACAATCGTTGACTAAGTTCACTATGAGTTAAAACAGGTAATATTGAAAGCAAAATACTATTTTGTCTTTATGGATTATTTCTGACAGCTTGCACTTGATTTTTTTGTGTAATATTAGTTTGAATTGTTTTAGTTTTTATCAGCAGCCTGGCAGTAGATTATTTACATAATTTATTTAGTTTTGATTACCAGTGTATTAATGTTCTGATTTATCTTATCATACAGTTTTAAATATTATTTTAATCAGCTAACTGCTCTGCAATCCTCAAAAACACAACCTAATAAAATAATAAAGTTACCTGAACTCAAAAGGTACCGGTACTAACTTTATTTCACTAATAAGTTGTACTCAAATTCTAATTTTTGTAAAAATAACCAAGAATGCCTAAATTTTCAAGATTATTATTATTTTTTTTTACTTCTTTGATTTGACAAAAAGCTACAAAACACGTGTTTAGCTATTAAAAATATAATGTTGTGCTCCAATAAGTTAATAAAGCTTTACTGTTTATCTAAAACAATCTTGGTTTATTTTAACAACTCAAAACAACTGAAAAAGGTGGCCAGTTATTGAATTTATACAAAATAAAACCTAAAATATGCTTTACGTTCACTCAACTTGCATGTGAGGAACTCCCCAAAATGTTTCTGAAAGTAATTTATTCACATACGAGTAAATTAAATAATTATATTTGTAAAGCAGACTAAACACACAAAGTACTACAATAAAAGTATGTTTCAGTCTTTACAGAAAGCTTTCGGACGCGTTTGTGTTTTTACACATTTAAAGGTTTAATTTTGATGCAAACGTTGAAAAAGAAACAGAACAGGCTGGTTCTACCTGCTGAGTCCAGAGTTTCTGTGATGGTTTGCTGAGCTGGCTGTGCTGCTTCAGGCTGCTGCATGTTGATCCACTTGGTACAGAAATATATATATATATATATACTGTATAAAAAAATAATAATAATAATAACGCAGATCAGGTGGTTCTGGTGTTGGTTTTTGTCCTTGTTGCTTCAGAATAGTGTTCTCATCCTCCACAGAGTCCAGGGATGGTCCTGTCTTTACAATGCACAGATCTGGGCTGATGGTTAGAAAAAGTCTGTGTGTGAGAGAGTGTGTGTGAGCTCAGGAGCGTCCAACTTTTATTTCAAGCCCAGGAGAAAAAGAGAGACGGGGGAGCGAAAGGAACCAATCAGCTGCTGGTGATGAATAATTAAATTATTCATCCTACATGCGTTTCATGCAGCTTTAATTTGATAAAAAATATATTTATGTGCAGAATGTGTGTAGGCTTTATGATCAAATGATGCGTTTATTTAGGTTTTATGGGATGTTGAAGCAAAAATGAATGAAAGAGTGCAGCACCCTCTACTGGTTACACTTTATATAACCCTCCTGCTGCCCTGGGTCATTTTGACACAAGGACAACAGGAGGGTTAGTCTTTTCACTTTAGCTGTGATCTGGTCAGAGGAGGAAGCCACACTCACTTTGTTTTAATTCAAGGCAGATTACAGTGTTTTTCTACATCTGTTAGCAAAATATCTCATGGACCAATGGAAAGATTTTAATGAAACTTTCAGGAAGAAGTTACTGGATGTACTTCTACAACTGACTGCAGTTTTGAGTCAGTTTTGGTGTGGTGGTAGCTGAGACTGATCTTCAGCAAACACTTTCTGAACATCAACTGTGTTGAGACCTTTTTAAAACTTTGCAATTGACCCTGGAGACAAACTGTCTGTCTGTTAGCAAAATATATTGTAAACCAATGGACATATTTTAAAGAATATTTCAGGAAATAATTATCAGATATACATCTACAACTGCCTTCTGTTTCGAATTAACTTGAGTCAAGACGACCACCAAAGTCCACTACAAAAATGGCTACAATTCAGTCATTTTTAACATACAATAAGCTAAACTTTGGCGTGGCAGTAGCTGATCATCATTCCCATATAAGTTTTGGTGTGGTGGTAGCTGAGAGTCATCCAACACACACACTTCGAACGTGACAACACTCAATACCACATCAGATCGTACGTTTATTTGCAAGGTTTGATTAAAACGGTGACAACTCAACATTTCTCATCATCTTAGTTTAAAATTCAGACGTGAAAAGGTGGCGGGTGATATGCATTCCTTCAAGGAATGCTAGTCCTTTATTTTTATTCCAGGTTTTTAAGTTATTTAAAAAAAGTGAATGTGTGACTTAAAACACTTATTTCCCAAAAAACACAAGAATATCGAACAGAAAAAAAAAAAACCTCTATAAATAGATTTGCAGGTATTTACTATTTACATTGAGGTGGAAATGGAGATTAACTTGAGTGTAAAAGCCTAATTATATAATAAACTAAATTCATAAGCACGGCTTGTAATACACATTAATAACTTAAAACTAGTAAGAATGTGCGAAATACATAATTACACAATGTAAGAAAGACAAAGTGTTTATTTAATGTTGATAAGTTAAATAACCGAACTGTTTAAAATCAGAGGGGTCCGAAAATCATGTGAATATTATCATTTAGAACTTCTCGCTGTAACTTTTAGCAATAATTTATGACAACAACAAAAAATAAAACCCACACCGGCTATCTGTTGCCATGGTAACCCCTCTCAGGACACGGAGCAGGTGGAGGTCTTGGGCGGCTGCTCCAGGATGGACTCGCGCCGCAAGTCGTTGGGCAGAGCGCCCCCGGGGCCCCACAGGTTCAGCTCTCCGTAGATCCCGGTCTCTATCATCTCCTCCTGCCAGGGGATGGAGATGTTCCCCGAGGCGAACTCGTCAAAGAACTGCCGGTCTGCGTCCTCCAGCGCCACGCCCTTCACCGTGGAGAACGCCCCGACGTCGTCCAGGTCTTTGGCGTACACCGTCCTGGAGTCTGGGACGAAAGGAGGATCCAGGATCCCTGAGGGGACAGACGTTCGGACAGATTACTGTCGAGAGACCAGATTAACATCATAAACTGATTTACTGACGCCTGCGCTTTAGTGAGCTGAGACTCTTTGATTGTTCTTTTTCTAAAGGCCTCACGTTCTTAGAAGGATTACATATCACCCACCTCCTTTCATGACAGAGATTTAGACTAAGATCATGTTTGATTGTCGTGTTTGGGTCAAAACTTGTCAAATAAAGTTGTGCTGAAGATTCTCTGGGAATATAAATTAGAGAACCCAGCAAAGTTAAGTCAGGTCCTTTGGACGATTTATTTTTTTGTTGAAACGTTTCGTTTTTCATCCAAAAAACTTCATCATTTCGAGAAGCCACAGCAAACTCAGTCCCATAAATGGCTTACGATGCCTTACGTAGTGGGCCAACCAGTTTGATGGTGATAAGATGGTTTCTGGAGTCCGCCCTCTCCCCCCGTTGATTCCTCTGAGGCAGCCATAGCCAATGAGGTTCAAAACATCAAAGTTCATGTTCAAGGTTAAAAAAAAAAAATCCAAAAAAGTTAATTTAAAGAGTTTGTTGTGGCTCCTCGGATTGATGAAGTCCTTTGGATGAAGAACGAAATGTTTCAACAGAAAAAATAAACCATCCAGAGGACCTGACTTAACTTTGTTGGATTATTTTTTTTTACCTGGATTATTGAGCATGAACTTTGATATAAGTTGGAGAAGACTCTCAGCTACTACCACACTAAACTTTAGCTTGGTGTGTGCTAAATTAACTGAGACATAGCTGATTTAGGTGGCGGCCATCTTGAGCCAGGTTGTTCCAAAAGTTAATCAGCTGAAGTGCTACGTCAAATGGTTCATGACATATTTTGCTAACAGGCAAACGGGGTGGAATCCAATTTTTAATGGTAGCATTTTAATGGACTCGGTGTTTATGTTTGAGATCAGTCTCAGCTAAAGTAAATATCTGTAAAACTAACAGGTTTAAAACCACTGTTTTATGCTTTTTAAAGCGAGTTTGTTCCTGCAGCTAAACTCTTTGTAGTTCTTTCATGTTATATTTCATGTTTGTAATGAAAGCCTTTAAGAAGAAATGTCACAAGTTGTCAATAACTATTAAAAAATGATATGTTTAATTACAAATGCAGTTTTCTCTAATACGTTAAAGGAAAATAAACAAAGCAGTGACACCCGTCATCTTTTCTTTTGTTTCTTTGTTTTTCCTCACTCGCTCTTGTGCAAGGCGGACGATTTTTCCTCCTCCTCCTACTCTCTTGTCCTCCTCCTGCTTTTTTTGCTCTCTGTCTGTGTTGGCGCTCCTATTTTGCACATTTTCCGAAACTAAAACTACTGTCATGGATCTGTTGAGCTGGACTTTCTACGCAATCGATAAAATCTTCTCAAGATCCTGGAGAGCCCTCATGTCCCACTGAGACGCACATGGCAGGATACGTCGTGGATCCGTGGGGAGTTCGGGAGCTGATGTGTCCTTCCATTTTGTCTCAGGAGGACGCCATTGACGTTTATATAATTGGAACCATGATAGCAGCGTTTCTGCTTTTTGGTAACGGCAGATTCCTAATGTTATCGGCTGTTGAAGAAGATGGCGGCAGCAGTTTCGGCCATGGCAACGCTGCCAACCGTGTGTGAAGGTTTGGTTTGTGCTTCGAGTACTCAAAATCAGCTGATTTACGAGCTAAACCGTAAGATGGAAGCGATTTGTGAGAATTGCAGGCCACTTGCGGCTTCAGAGACTCGCCAGGATGTTGGGGACGATCTTGGAGGGGGCTCGTAAGCACGGACAAGTGGAATGCCCACAAATCAGGCCACTTTGGATTAAAAGTACCAGCAGAACTCAAGACTGACAAGAAAAAACTAGTCTGCCCCAAAAAAAAAAAATCAACAATTGTGGCTTATCTGAATCTGACTCCCCAGTTTGGCCTCGAAGCAGGACGACTTATCAAATTTCTTCTGGGATATTGTAAACTAAAGAAAAGTTATGTCTATCGAGAACTTCTTTGAAGGCTTATCAGAGCTGTATCGGCTGACACCAGCATCTTATCAGGCCGACGGTTTATTTGGAATTGCTTCATGGACAAATCTCACCGTCTTGTCATCAATGCATATGTACTGTATTTATAAATGTGCTTGCTGGCAGAGTTTTTTTATGTCTTAAATCATGTCCTGATTAGAATAAAATAAGAAGAGATATTTTTCGTAATACCACCATCCTATCCTCATGGTCTTTTCCCCTTTTCTATCTAAAAAATATTCTGAAAAAGGATAAGGGGCTGCGCTCTCAAGGAGCAGCAGCAGCGTGTACTCCGCCCATCTTTCAAACGACTACGAACATAATCTCACTGTATTTCAGTACAATGATAATAAAGCTAATTCTGATTCTGACCTGCGTTCAGTTTCCTCCAGTTGATCTTATGGAAGAAGGCGTGCGCCCTCAGCTCGTCACACGACCCGTCTTTGAAGCCGAGCCTCCGGTCCACCTCTTTGTACAGCAGACCCTCGCAGATGGACCGGGCCTCCTTGCTGAACTTTTCCGGATACATGACGGGTTCGTTCAGAACCCGCTGCTTCACCACCTTGTTTTCCACCTGATGAATAAAAAACCCTGATTGATCCAATCACTTCTTTTCTTTAATAATCGATTAACTTAGCTACCAAAGAAGATAAGTCTGGCTTCCAGATGTGCAAGGCTTTTTTTATTCTATAATGTGTAAATTCAATAAATCTGGCTGTTTTTTGCAGGAGCATCATTACGGTATGTTGCGTGTTTTGAGCTCTAAAATCGTGTGACGGCACATCGAGACAGATTCAGTGGAAAGTCAACGCCTCCCACCGCTTGTCTACCTTCTCTCCACGAGTCCTGAAGGGTCCTTTGGCAGCTAGAAATTCGTAAAGCGTGACACCCAGAGCGAAATAATCGACAGAGTAACCATACTCCTCTCCTTTAAGGAGCTCTGGAGCCATGAAACCTGTAAATGACAAGAAAGAGGTCACAGAAGGATCAAAATTTAAACTTTAGTATTGTGTAAAAATACAGTTTAAGTCTTAATTCCCTGGGTTATCAATTTACTAAACTTTGATTTGTGTTGTTCAAACCAATATTTAGCTGATTTGTTTTTGCTTATATCCTCAACTACAGGTTCATGCATTTATTTATAGCGTTTTCTCTAACAGGTTTTGGTGTTTTCATCTTGAACAAAATGTTTTTTTTCCAACTCCCACTTCTACCGTTGTGCTGTCACGGAGGAAACAGGTCTCAGACTTGACAAACCCAGAACTCCCTCTCCCCAGCAACACTCTCCAGCTCTTCTCGGGGGACCCCAAGGCCAGAGAAGATTTAAAATCCCTCCATAGAGTTCTGAGTCTGCTTGAGGTATCTTTCCAGTGCGATGAATCCATCAGATGCCTGAACTAGATACTTTGTGATGCGAAAGAGCAGCGTCTCTACTCTGACACCTGGATAACGGCGGTCTTCAACATATCTCAAAGGCTATGAAGTAAGCTCACTTTGGCTGCCTGTATCTGGGATCTTGTTCTTTCGGTCACGATCCAGACCTCATGACCACAGGTGAGAGTTGGAGTGTAAACATGCCGATAAATTGAAAGCGTAACTCTTTCTTCACCATGACAGACCGAAGCAACCTGGATTGGGACGTGGTCTTCAGTAGGTCTCCAATCCATTTAATGCTTCATCCTACCAATCCTCATGCACAAGACGCCCAGATACCTGAACTCCTTTATCCTGGAACAAGGGACCAGATCCTCACCCTTGCGGTGCTGCTAAGGGGTCCATGGGAGTTTGACTTCTGTCTACATGTGCATGTGTTTTGTAGATCTAGAGAAGGCTTCTGTGGGTGGTGCTGTGGGAGTATAGGTGCCAGGGTTGCTTTTAAGTGCTATCTGATCCCTGTGGAACCAAAGCAGAAGCTGTGCCAGCATCCCTGGCACAAAATCAAGCTTGTCCTCAGTGCGTGTTGGACTCTTCCAGGGCTATCTCTGGTCTCTGATCCTGTTTGTGGCGTTCATGGTGTTCAAGTCGTGAAGAGGAGGGGTTCTATGGGAACCTCAGGGTCTCATTGCTGCTTTATGCAGATGATGTGTTTCTGTTGGTGTTGGTGTCTTTGGGCCATGACGTTCAGCTTGCACGCAGCCGAGTGTGAAACAACTGGAATGAGAGTCAGTTCCTCAAAGTCTGAGGCCATGGTTCTCGACCGGAAACGAGTGGAATGCCCCCATTGCGTTGGGGTGGAGTCTTTGCGTTAGGTGGAGGAGTTCAATGTTTTTTTTTTTTTTTATTCCTCAGAGACCTTTTGTCACTCTTTATATATCATATTGTTATATCCTTGTCCTGCCTCTATTGTCTCAGATGCAGACCGAATAAAACATTGTTACTGGGAAAATGTCACTCCTGATTACCACACATCAAACTACAATCTTCTGTCTTTACCTCCTCTCATTTTGGTATATTTTCTTAATTGTAATCTAATGATTTAAGTTGAATATTAAAAATATATTTGGTTTAATTTCTGTACTGTGTTCTAAAGGGGAAGTATGGGTGTGTTGGTGGGGATTTAGGAAGTAAATTAATTATTATTATTATTATTATTATTATTATTATTATTATTATTATTGATCTTTTCACTGTACCTACCTGGAGTTCCAGCATAGCCCTTGATTTTGAACTGATCGTCGGCCAGCTCCACGGCGAGACCGAGGTCAGAGATTCGCACATTACCTGTGAGAACAAACCGCAGAACAATAAGAACCAAACATCATTTATATACAAAGTATTAATTCACAGCAACCTGCTGGCTCCTTAGATAAATAACATTATTAACTTACTTTTAATGTATGTGAATGTTTCTGTTCAGTACCCCGAGATGACTTCTGTTGTGACTTGGCGCTATGTAAATAAACTGAATAGAATTTAAAAAAAACTTCACCTGCAGACTGAGCCTCACCTGAATTTATGATAAGTCACAGATGGCCTTCTAGCACTGCCAGTGTGGAAAACATGTTTCAGTTTGTTTACGGGATCTGATCTGACCACTGTGATTGAAAGTTGATATTTATTTGGTTGCGATGCTAAACTCCATCCAGTTTCTGCTGTTTATCCATGGCGTCATGGAGGCAGCAGGTCAAGGAGGAAAACCCAGATGGTGGTATTATTTTCTATTTATTGTGTGTGTGTTCCTTTGCACTGAAACTCTGGCTCAACAATTTCCTGTGGGATCAATAAAGTTTTATCTCTTATCTTATGTCTCTTACCCTAACGGCCCTGTTCAAAAGCATTTCTGCCTTGTTAATTTTAATCTACTAAATTAATTTTAATATACTAAATTAAATTTTCTACCGTTCACTCTGAAATTTAGCACAAAAAAATAAATGCCATCTATAACTTTATATTTTGTTGTGTTTGTAAACTCACAGTCAGCAGAAAGTTGTAAAACAAAACCTTTTATTGAACAAAAGGGGTTTTGGAGTAATGTGCATTTTCAACACCAAATTAGAGAACGTCTAAGTGAGGGTATAACTCGAGGATACTTGGAGGGGATTGGAATTAAACTACAGACTGGAAATTAACCAATTTAGGACATGGACAAACAAACAAACAAACAAAAAAAACTAAGAACAGATCCTGAAAGCTGAAGCCAGGATGAAACTGGTTTTCCTAGTCATCTGTTTCCAGTTCAAGTGTAAGTTCTGACCCCTCTACATAAATAATAGGGACATTGCTCTTTTTAAACATATAAACACACTCAGATAACGTTGACTCTACTCCCATAGCTCCCACTTTGCTGCTGTATGTTCAAATATACATATACAGTACTGTATATATATTGTTTTTCCCCACACACACATTTAGCTGTAATCAGTGACATCATGCTTTACCCTCCTGCTGCCCTTGGGTAAAATGACACAGAAAGGTCATGTGACACCACAAAGAAAGGTCAAGTGACACCATGATTGTGTGCCGGGGAGAAGGCATGATTTAAACTTCCACATTGCCAGTGCGCAGACGCTGGTTCTAACCAACCTTCGTTATCCAGCAGCACGTTCTCTGGTTTGAGGTCTCTGTAGATGATCCTCTTCTGGTGGAGGTGCTCCAGGCCCTGGATGATCTGTGCAGCGTAATAACATGCTCGTGGCTCGTCAAAGCCCGGGTTGTTCTCATCCACGTTATAGATGTGATACCTGGGAAAGTGGGGTAGGTTATTCAAGGAAGGAAACGTTTTCAAAAATATTTGTTTAAAAACTGTTGAAGATATCAGATAAGGAACATGAGCTGTAAGAGTCTACAGGACATCAAAGATCTAACCTTAGGTCTCCTCCGTTCATGATGGTCATGACCAGACACAGTTCTGTTTTTGACTGAAAGGCATAAGCCAAAGAGACGATGAACCTGCTGTGGACTCGAGCCAGGATCCTTTTCTCCACCATTGCCCCCTGCAGATAGGAAACCACAGCACACATAAGATACTCAACTGCTGCATCAACCGAGACTCCTTCAAAGAAAACGACACCAACAATGTTGGCGATACTGGACGGACCAATAATGCTTACCTCATACCCTTTTCTCTTCTTCAGTCTCTTCTTGTTGAGCTTCTTGCAGGCGTAAAGTTTCCCAGTTCCTCTCATCTGACAGGCGGACACTTCCCCGAACCCGCCTTTACCCAACACACGAAAATCCAAGAACCAGTCTTCGCCTATGGGCTGCATCTCCAGCCACTTCCACTGCAGGAACCTCTTCAGATACATGCTCTCAAGAAAGAAAGTGTAGGGCACCTCCTTGAGAAAGTCCATCACACTGTCCGTTGTCTCAGTGAAGAGGTCGTCTCCAGCCTCTTGGTGTTTTTCTTTGACCTTTGTGATGCCGTTTTCTGGCAGAAAAGGACAACAATACCTGGCATCAGGCTCCATGTACCGAGACAAGATCTTTCTGGCTTTATTGGCTCTATCTTCATCCTCAGCCATGTTGTATTCCTCAACATCCTTCCACAGACGGCAGGGGCCCTTATACTCATCGTTGGACTCCAAAAATTCCTGGAAGAGACGTTTGCCGATGGGCTGCTCCACACAGACGGTGTTGAAGCCAAGGTCTAAGGTTTCCCGCAGACCTTCACAAACCGTGATGTGAGGCAGCTTTAGGCGGGAGCGGTACTTCTTGTCTCGGATGACTGAAGGGTTAGCACTGCCGTCGAAGCTGCCACGGGCAGAGATGTAGGCAGAGTTGGCCACCACTGTTGTCAAGCCACCGATATCCATGGTGACAGTGGAAGGAAGAAGGTGGAAGGAGAAACGTGTGCAATGCAGCAAAAGTAAAGAGAAAATGTTTCTAGATATTGATTATTTCTTCTGAAGCAACTTTTGTCATAAATTCTACGAAGTCTACTTGCTGCAAAGAGAAGTCAGTGCCTTCCCTCAGTGAGGTGATCACTAAACCCTCTCGCCCTCTCACACACATACAGATCTACCTGACTCATCACCTTTCCCAAAGAGATTTATCCATGCTGCATCTCTCTAATGCTTTATCATGCGCTAACCCATGTGCTCACTGTAAGAGGCAGGGAGGGCAAAGAGAACAAAAAGGCAAAAGAAAGGTAAAAAGAAAAGCGCAAGAAGCAAAATCTAACGTTACAGATGAGACATTTTGGCTTCTTTAAGGTAAAATTGTGCTGCATGTGCACCTGGAAAGGCTGACGGCACCCACAACGCTAACCAAGGTAAAAAAAAAAAAAAAAAAAAAACTACCTAAATAAGATCCTACTGTATTTATTTTTAACTTCAGGCAAATAACCCACATGAGGGGAGTGGTGGCGCAGAGGTTAGAGAAGGTGGGCCTGTGATTGGAAGATCGTCAGTTCAACTCCCGCTCCTGTAGTGACAATATTAAATGTAGGAGGGATAGGTGAATCACCAACACCTGTCTCCACCCTCATTTGCTCCACTCTGGGCCCTTGAGCAAGACCCTTATCCCTCACCATCTGCTCTCTCAGATGCCCTAGATAGCAGCGCTCTGCTCCACACAGAGGGCTGTGGTAGCTCAGTGGTCTGTGGTTGTGTCGGGAAGGGCATCCGGTATAAGAACAATTGCCAAGTCTTCTGTGGCCGACCCCTGCCAAGGGAGCAGCCGAAAGAAGAAAATACAAATAACCCGCGTTGAAAAATTTGTGTCAGTTTATTGCGGTTGTGTTTTATGTAAAACAAATTCAAATATACTTTATTAATCCCAAAGGGAAATTGTGTTGTAGCTCATCATCATGGTGTCAATCAAGAGTTGTTATAGATGCTGCTGTGGACAGGAAGGATCTCCTGCAGTGAAGCCAAAGAATCTGGCGACAGACACCGATCCGTCCACCCGGATCCAGCTTGCTGTCAGATCCGACAGGCCTCTCGGTCCTCCTGGGCCGCAGGAGCGACTGCCCGAATGCCAGGCAGAGTTCCTCCCTGAGCGACGGTCACTCCTCC
>JARVGS010000760.1:7607888-7618946 GCA_031762315.1 Hypsolebias antenori | reverse complement strand
AAATAAAACAAAACGACTCCAATTAAATCAAGTCCTACTTATTTCAGTTGTCATTAAAATAAATCACCTTGAGTAAAATAAACATTTAATAATTCAATTAGGAGTCAAACTAAAAGTACAATAAAAACCAAGACGAGACTTAAACTTTGTGACTGAATAAATTAAAACTGACTGAACGGGTGAGTCTAGAGCCGTGGTGTCCAGTCCTGGTCTTTGAGGGCCACGTTCATGCACGTTTTGTTCCCCTGCGCCAAAACACCTGATGACGTGATTGACTCATAGACATATAAACCTAGATGCCTCGTTGAGAGGGCTGGCCCGCTGCAGCAGTAGTCAGAGCGTCTGCCATATTGGATGTGGCCAGGGCTTAATTTGTAAAACGATCGATGCCGGAATGCAAATAGTGGGTGGGCCAGCTGCAGGGGGGTGTGGTGGGGGTCCTAGGGCACGCACACGCTCACAAGAGAAGAATCTGACAAGTTTAATGACATAAAATATATTTTGTTAGCAAAGATAACCATCCCAACATTTATTAAACAATAGGTCTGTATTTACAAAAATAAATAAAAAAATGTGCTTTGACAAACATCAATAAAAGTAAAAAATTTCAGCAATGCAAACGAGAGGGGGCAAGTATCACTCGCTTTGAGTTTATACTCTGTTGCATATGTGCTGTGGGTGACAGCGTCCAGAGCGTCATAAAAACATCTGCAGAGGTGTCGGAGTTAGTTATTAATCGTCTCAGCAGCAGAGGGGAGCGACACGCTTCAGGCACGGCTCGCAAAACGACAGCGTCACCGCTTCTTTTTTTTTTTAAAGGGTAGAGGCAGAAACGCTTCACTTGAAGGGGCAGCTGATCGTAGGTGATATGAGCATGTGTGTATGTATAAAAGAAATGCGCAGCGAAGGGGTCGGGGGTCAATGACTTTTAACAAGATTATTAAATATTTAGGAGGTAGCAGCCTGAGCAACCTGGGGACCAATGCAGAGGGGTGAAACCCTGTGGCATAGTTATTCACATTATGTAATTATTTTCAGTTTAAATGGTAAATGAACTGTACTTATAAAGCACCTTTCTATCTTATCAAGACGCTCAAAGCTCTTTACAGTCTGTGTCCTCATTTACCCATTCACACAGCACGCTACTAGATCTATACAAAGCTAATTGAACAAATCATTCTAAAGAGACTAATCAGTGCTTTATCACATTCATACACTGATGGTGGAGGCAATGAGGGGTTCAGTGTCTTGCCTAGGGACACTTCGGCATGTGACTGCTAGTGGATTTGAACCCCCAGCTCTTGCATTGGAGGACGACTTCTCTAACTACTCATCCACAGCCGCCCCATATGCAGTTTACATATGCAATATAAGTTTTATTCGTTCAAGGCAGTCATATTTGTTCAAAACTTTATTATTAGTAAGCTACTGGATCCGTGCAAACAGTTGCCAGAATGCACCCTTTCAAAATAAGAGCGTTCCCGGATCTTGTTCCAGCAGGATCCGGCTCAAATTAAGTGCTGGATGTGGCAGATCTGCCGGTCAACTAATACAAGGAAATGGACAGAGCTTCATAAAACACAGTTCTACAAAGTGTTTTAAGTGAATCCCTGTCATTCACACTCACTAATATATTTGGAAAACAAACGAGCACCAAATACAACATTTGTAACTTTTAACGTGATTATTAAAAATGTTTACTCCTTAAATATTTAATTATATGTAAGCACTAAACCAACATATGTATTCTTTTGAGTGTTTACAACTACTAACATGTGTAACACTATTACTGTGGTGGTAAATATAAAAATAGTCATATTTAACATTTAATCTGTGTTCATAATAACCAGATCCTGGAGAGCACTAACGTTCACATTTAACTGATTATGATTAATCACATCGATGAATCAATGATCAATCTGTGTGTGCATGTGTGTAAGTAAAATAACAGTCTTGCACAGTATTTTCCGCATTGCCACTCTGAATAAATGAGGCATCTTTTATCTATCGCTTCAATTTGCCACATCCAATATGGCGGCGACGTCAACGTACGTGTCTACGTCTATATGTCTACGAGTTAACGTACCCCTTTAGTCTTCAAGTTCTGTACAAGCATGCTAATTAGCCATTTAATTAAACTAAACCGCTGGTCTAGAGTTTGATTTTAAAAAACGTCAACACTGTCAGTCCTGAGGAAGGCTGGTCCATGGGCGAGGCGTCTCACTGTGGGGTTTAGTTCTGAGTTACAATCAGAAGACCAGTTCCATCAGACCTGAGGGGTCTGGAGGGCTCTTGAGCCTAAAGCAGCTCTGAGGGGAAGGACTAAGACCATAAACAACAATAAAACCTAAAACCCCACTGGGGATTAACAGAGAAACATACTGTATTTGATTTTTTTAAATGTTTTAAAGCACCAGCACTGAATGTTTGTTTATATTATTATTACACAAACACCAACAATACAGAGAGCAGGACCAGTAAAAGAACAGAAAGAATTATACCCGTGGCAAACTGCTTCGTTGTGACGCCAAACGGCTGCACCTGCAGTCTGAAGGTGTTGAGAGCGAAGGTCGGCACCACCTGCAGGGTTTGCTCCGCGTTGCACATGTAGGAGCGGCCCAGCGTGCTTCGCAGGAAGTCCAAACTGGTGTTACTGGCCGAGAAGGGAGCTGAGGGGAGAAAGAGAAAGATCAGAACTAGACCCGCAAGAAGTCAGGACGAACGGGAGCCTCACCCGTCGAGTCGGACCAGTTGGCCTGCAGGTCGATCCCACTCAGGTGGTACTTGCTGGACGTTGTGTTCTGTGGAGGAACGAGAAGCTAACGACAGTGTTTTTACGCTCACAGACACACAAACTGGAATTCAAGGTTACCAGAGTGAAGGTGAAGCTGAGCTTCAAAGTTGGTTCTTGCGTCAGCACCAGCGAGGCTCTGCTAGCTCCGCACGATCCCGAAGAACTCGTCAGATTGGGAGTCAGGTTGAATAATTCTTGGACGGTCTGCAAAAGACGAGAAGCCGGTTGGTTTGCGTGAAACAGGCGTCGACAGAGAACGCCTACGAGCGCTTCTCGCTTCGTGTCACCTTGTTCTGAGACCGAGAGACGTAGGAGACGTTGAGCTGCAGTCCCATTTGGGCCAAGAGGCATTCGGTGCCGTTGCTGTTCTTCACGGAGTAGGTGCCGCGCACGGGTGTTCCTGGTGGAGTCGGTGCGGGAGCTGCCGTGGTTGTAGTGGCGGTGGTGGTGGGAGTAGCTGGTGTGGTGGCCTGATCTGCTGCGCAGACGCTTTCTGAGGGAGACAAGTCCACAATCAGCCTGGACGACAGGAAGCTGCCAAACCGAAGGTCGAGAACACCGCCGGTGCTCCACCTGCTGGACTCAGGTCGTTCCCGGGCATATAGGCCTCCAGCCTCACGTCGGAGAACGTGACAGAGTCTTCTCTGACCCTGACGGTGGTGGGACTCAAACAGCGGTAGGTGGTGTTGATCGGCGCCCGGATCCCAACGGAGTCGTTCGTCAAAACGACCACGCCTGGAAAACGTGCACGCACTGAATTATTTAAAAATGCCAGACGGTGCAAAAACCACGTTTGTTTTTAAAGGGCAGGTAACAACTAACAGCTGACAAAGTTTAAGAAGCGAATTAAAAAAATTAATCTGATAATCTGATAAAAATCTGATAAAAATCTGATAAAAAAATTAATGTTTTATTATTTTTGTTTGTTTGTTTAAACGTCACCAGAGAGTTCGGCCTCGGGGAAGAGTGACGCGTCGCTCAGGTTGTAGCTCAGAGTCAACTCCGTGACGCTGTAGACGCTTCCGTTGGTGGAGAAGCTCAGGCCGATCCCGTGGCCCGGTCCAAACGCCGCCACCAGCTGCGGCGAGCTGCCGTTTGTGCCACACGAGCTGTTGGCCGCATCGACCAGGGCGGAGTCGGGCAGCGGGACCGAAACCGTTCTCTGAGGGGAAGACGAGGGAGAGTTTACAGACAGATAGGAGGAGACTGGAGGACACGGTGGTGAAGATCAGAATCCTGTGAGCTCACGGAGCTGTTGGAGGTGAGATACGTGATGGAGAGCGACGCAGACAGCTCAGCTTTGATGCAGGTGGAGTTTCCCTCCTTCACCTCCAGGGTCACGGCCTCAAGTCGACCTGCAGACGAGAAGAAGTAAACGTGATGAGAATTTTTATAAATAAAAACAAACGAACAAACTAAAACTGAGTTCTTGAAGCTAAAAGAACCAGACACTAAAAGGAGCTAAATCTAGTTAAAGGTAGAAAAACACTTTCTAAAAATAATAGAACAAAGTAGCAAAAACACTTAACAACGTAAAGGGTCAAGATGCTAACTGAACACTAAAAATAAGCTTAACAGTAGCTAAAAGCTAAAAAGGCAGCATAAGGCTAGAAAAAGCTAAAACTAGCAGAGTTGTGGCTAAAATCTAAAAACAACACAATACTAGCTAAAAGTAACAGAATGGTAGCTAAAAGTCAGAAAAAGCAAAGTGGTAGCTAAAGCCAAAAGTAGCAGAACATAAGCTAAAAGTAGGAGAATAGTAGTTAATAGCTCAATGTATTCGAACGATAGCTAAAAGCTGAAAGCAGCAGAACAGTAGCTAAAAGCCAAAAGGAACGAAACATTAACTAAAAGCTAAATGCAAGAGAATGGTAGTTAATGGCTCATTGTTTTGGAATAATAGTTAAAAGCTCTAAGTAACATAGAGACATTAACAGTCAGTTTTATTAAGAAGATTTCAAATAAAGTTTCTGAAGGAATTGAAGCCATCTCTATATATTACAGGTAAAATATTAGTAAATAAAGCTAAATACAGTATATAAAAAGTTACAAATCTATAAAAAAAAAAAAGTCATAGCACCCATCTCCTGAACTAGCTTGACATTTGGACTGATGAAATCACACGATCATCAAGCTTTAATTGCAAATATTAGGTAATAACGTTATATTTATCATTATTTAGTTTTATTTTTGTTAATGAGGGTTCAATTAAATCTTGTATAATTGGACAGTCCTACTTTCTTCAAATAGTCTGTGCTGTGTAACAACAAAAAAGAATGTTGAATATGCTATTTGTCATATTTGTGGTTTAACAGAGCAACATTAACTAGTACGGTAAACAAAAACAAAGTGCAGTTCTACTATGTAACCACTAGAGGGCGACAGAAAACAAAAAGTTACCTTTGACGCGTGTGTGTGTGTGAGAGAGAGAGAGAGAGAGAGAGAGAGTGTCCAGGCCTCAGTGCAGTATTCAAATAATGACAGTTTAATTAATTAAAGCAGATTATTGGATTCAAAGCTGACAGTTTTATGTGTTTCTGTTTTTATTCACTTCTTTTATTTATTTATTTATTTTTAATATTTTACTGCTTGTTATGCTGATTATTTCATGCTGCTGTACTCATTCGTATTCATTCACAACCATCTGCTCACACAGACTCATGTTCGGGCTGCTGTTGTTACGTCGTATTGTTTTACATTATTAGTGTTTTAGCGTATAACTTAGATCTTTGTTTACTGTTTCATTTTTACACTTTATATTTTGGCTATTGTTGGATGTAACCCTGTGTACATAATTTCATTCCACCTCATGTACTACATGTGATGCAATGAGAATAAACCTACTTGAACTTGATTTGCTGTTTAAACGTTTTGCTTGATTGGATCTTAAAGCACTTGGGTCAACTTCTGTTGGGTTTTTTTTTCATGTACTGTAGAAATAAATATGACTTTGATGTGAATCATTCGACAAAGGGAAATAAATCACGTTTCGTAACACAACAACGCAACAAAGGAGCTACATCAATTGCATCAAGCACTTCCCAAAATGTCTAAAATTTGTTCACCCAGCGGGTGGAAAACTAAAAAAAAAAAAAAATTTCAACATAAACTGTGATTACTTCTGGAGATATTAAACAAATTTTAAGTGAGAGTAATGCATATCGCCCTCCATCTTGCATGCCAAATTCAAACAAAGCTGTTACACAATCTGTCAGTGCTCAGAGTTCATGTTGGGGATGACTCTCAGCTACTACCACACCAGCTTTCGGCTCAGTATCTGTAAAAAGGGGTTGAGTTTGAGCCATTTTTTGGTGTTGATAGGACATTTACTGCAGCGCCTGCTGTAGACGGACATCCAGTGAGCAGAGTTTTATTAAAACCCGTCCAGACAACGATCAAATCTGAATCTGACCCCCCGTCACCTCTCTGTTCAGCCCATAAACACACAGCCGATGGTTTACAAAACACCGAAACCGAGCCGAAAGCTGCAGAAAGCAAACCGTGCGCCTGTCAGGACCGGGGCCGCAAGGAGGCAGGAAGTGCTGAGAACAGACTGAGCAGATGTGGTTAAAGCACTGATAAAGTCAGAGTGTGCATGAAAGGGTCAGTTTATTCTGCAACAGTTGACAGTAGAAATGTGCAAACGGACTCAACCCATCAGAAACAAACAGGACACCCCACCCCACCCCCACCCCCCCAGAGCTGGGTGCTGAACAAAGACATCATGTGAAGCTCTCAGATGACGCAACAATGAAGGTCATCTGATGCTTCACATCAACAGAACAAAAACTGAACACAGGTCCATAAAGATCCGGATCAACACGACGTTCATTAGTCACCGCTAAGGTTCTTTTTATTTTATATGTTTCATGTGTCTGTTGGTAAAATATCTCATGAGCCACTGGATGAATGAGATAAAACATCTGCAGCTGATTAAGCTGTGAAAAGATGCAACTTCTCAAGACCTTTGGTTACATTTGTGTACCATAACCACTAAATGCTCTTTTTTTTTTTTTTTTGTTTGCAAAAGGTCTACCTCATAATTTTTAACAATCAGTAGTCATGCTTGGTTGCCAACAATTACGAGCCAAACGTTGAGGAGTTCCCTTCAGATTGTCCAATTTGCTTTTTTCTGACTGATGATTTTGAGATAATTAAACCTACAAACCATCATTTAATGGTACAGAAACTACGTTAGCAGCATAAGTACATTGAAAATTCACGTTTTGACAGCTGCTATGGCTTTAACTTTTGGTGTGAATCCAATTCAAGATGGTTGCTACAGCTAATTGATATTAGTCAACACATAAATGGAACTACATCAGCCCGTTTTAGAAACATTGAGCTGAAATTTAACGTGGTAGTAGCTGAGAGTCATTCCCAACTCGTAATCTAAGAAGCACTATTTAACTTAACTTCCATTAAATCTGTTTGGTTTTGATAAAATCTGAATAAATTTGATTTAAAGCAGAATAAACAGTCGGTCAATTATGATCATGTATTTACTATTCAGCCATGTTGATTATCAGTTTATTTAGAGAAACATTTGCTGATTTCAGACACTGTTTGGAGGAATTTAAAACTTTATTTATGGTTCCCACAGTGCGGGTCGCCCAACACTGAGCAGAGATCCTCAGATAACCTCCAGATTAACAAAAAATATTATTAGTATAGTCATAAACAGACTAAATATAGAGATAGAAGTTTAAAAACCACTGATTTAATTTGTAAAACCAAACAGGATAATGCCTATTTGTTTTCAAATGTTTAATGAAACATTGAGCAGTAAAGAGAGAACATTTATTATCTTATTCTGCTGTTCATATTTAAGTAAATTAATGGTACATTGTTTACAAAAACAAACATTTATTTCAGAGAAAAAAAAATCAACATGTGTCAAAAAATGTCGAAGATTTGATTAGATATTTCAAATAAACACACATTTGATCTAATAACAGGAAGGAGAACAACTAGAAGGATCAAATGTCAAACTATGCTTCTATTTTCTACCATTTTTAATCATTTCACCCCCAAAAAACACCAAAACTCTGAAGCAGGACATCAGTTTGTCAACTTACAAAATGAGATTTAAAATTTTCTGGTAGCTGATTTAATGTTTTAGCATTTAAAAAAACAAAATATTAGAAAAAAAAAATCAACTGCTCTTTACCAAAACTGTAATGTTTACTACCGTAGCTTGTTATGACTTATTATAGATATTACAGATAATGGGCTCAACATTTTGTGCTTATAAACATAAATCAGACAAAATAAGTCGATGCAGTTCTATGAAAGTTTACCTTTTTATATATAAAAAAGAAGAAATTGCATTAAAGTATATTTTATTATTCAGTTTTATGGCTGGAAAATCCAGATCAGATGCATTTCTAATAAAACTGTGTTTTTAATACTTTAGATCTAACTTATAATCTTATTTTTAAGTCAAAATAAAGCCAGGGTTCATGACAGATTCAACTTTCTGCGTTTAAACGTGAAGTTTTATTAAAATTTAAAAGTTGTGTTTTGGGGGGCTTTTATTGTCTTAACCCAGCAGCTCGGTGGACGAACAGCAGAAAGTCTCACCTGAAACCGCGAAGAAGACGAAGAAAACAGCGACGAAGCTCATTTTTCAAGTCAAGGTTTCCCTCTTCCGTCGAAAGAAGACAAAAACGAGAGCAGAAATAAAAAATAAATAAATAAATAAGCCCCCGCGAAGTGCCGCGGATGTCGCAGCACAGGTGGGTTGTCGCACTTGACTTGGCAGACCGTTAGCTCGGAGGGTGGTGTCGCTCTTCCGGTTTACCTCCCTCCTCTGCGGCGCGAAAGTAAAACAAAATGGAGTCAGTACTGTATTAAAAAATGCCCATCAAAGCTCGTCCCGAGGGCGGAAACGATCACAAAGTAGCAGTTTGGTGCGGAGCACAGCCGAAATGACAGACTGGCAGAATCTACTGCGACCCCGTCACGTGAGGCTGGGTCACCCACCCCTCATGTATGGAAGTCCGTTAAAGCCACCTTTAAAAAAATCAAATGATTTAATTTATTTTGAACTGCGACTTTCATTGGCAGAATATGAAGCTAAAATCATAGTTATCAGTTTCAAAGTTATATTTATGATATACACATTTTTTACGAATTGCAAACTCATTAATATGTGCTTGAAATTCATAACGGACTTTTATGACTATGACTTTAAAACTTGTGACTTCTATCTTATAATTATATTACAACTTTTAAACGCATAACTATAACATTAACTTATGACGACTGTATTTCACAATTATAACAAAAAAATCTTACCTTATACAGTATTAATAACTTTTGGACGCACAATTATGACTTTAAAATTCAAAAATAAAAATGCTGTCTCAGAAAAGTAGCTTTAAAACTCAAGTTTTAAGTTAATCTCAAAGCAGTCTGCTCCTCAGATAAGTAGTGTTAACTTACAATTTTTATATATGAATGTTTCTGTACAATGCCCTGAGATGAATTCTGTTGTGACTTGGTGCTAAATAAACTGAACTGAACCATGAAATGAGTTTATACAGGTGGTCCCCGAGTTACGACCTACCCGAGCTACGAATTTCCGGACTGACGTTCGACCCCCGTTGAAAACAAAGTTACGGTCTAAATGTGTCTTTACGTCATTACGCACGCATTTTATAATGTGTTTATAGATGAATGTGTGGTGTAATGTGTTAGCTAACTGTTTGTAAATAAAGTTCTGTGTCGATAAGTGGGTGTGCGGCGCAGCGTTAGCATACATTTACATGTATTTTCACGGTTTACGGGCAGAATCCGGACTAACGATCGCCACGTGCAATCAATTTCGGGTTACGTTCAAATCGGGTTACGATCGGGCCGTTGTAACGGAACTCGTTCATAAACCGAGGACCACCTGTATTGCATTTTTCACAAAGTCAAATCTTAACACAGTGATGCTTTATTGTATGTACCGTATACTTTTTGATGAAAAAAATGACAGAAGTGAATACAGTTTATGGGCAGTGCCACATGTGACAAATCTGCCAGACTGTCAAGAACCAAACCACTGTATCAGCTTGAAGCAACTGTCACATTTAGATTTATGTAACCCTTCACTCTTAGGTTTTTCATTAAATAAGGATGAGGAGTTTCACCTTGTCTTTCCACTGCAGTGCTATTAAACACAGAGCTGGTTGTCTTCTCCCTGTGCATTTATCCTTATTGAGACAATACGATTAAAGTAATGGAGAGGCAGCATAAAAGGTCTAAAAGGAATTTGAACATCACGACTGGGTATCTGCATTCAAGGCAAGCCAAGCTGCAAATTAGTTATGTTTTTGTTTTTACATTAACCATAAATCACAACAGACAGTGTGCTGCGATACTGACTGCAAAGACACTCACTGACTCTCTGCTGTTCTCCTCTTGTCTCTTCTTTTAGTATCCTCACAAGAGAAAGTTGAACCAATTAAATGTGTTTAGACAGACTGACTCATAATGTGACATCAAGACAAAACACTTTATACTGTTTAGCATTTAATTACAAAATTGCTTTCTAATTTATGTCTTTCTAATTTTTGCTCATCAGACAACAGGAGTGGAGCTGATGATGAAGTCTGTTAACATCCCAGAGACCAACGACACAGTGGTAAGCTATTCGAATGCTGTTACTTCTTTAGGATTTGCTGCATTTTTGTATAAATACATATGACCAGATTATTCATTGAATATTCAAATGTATTTTTCTAGGAATGTAGTTAAACTAGCCATAATTTAGACCCTTCTTGGCGATAATAAAACACTCAACAATGTTTAAAACCTTTTGTCAAGGGCAGTTTGCATATTCAGTTCAAAACAATCACTGTGTTTGCTGTTTTGCATGGCATTTTTTTTTTTCATTCAACCTTTATTTATACAGGTTAATCCCGTTGAGCCTTGGGGACTCATTTAGAAGAGAGACACAATTTCTTTAACAAAGAGTGATGACAGTGGATAACAATGACAACAATAGACAGTCATAAAAGAGGCATACAAATTATTACTATTATTATTTTTTTTTATTTTATTTTATTTATTTATTTATTTATTTATTTTTTTTTCAAATTAAATAAAATGGCAACCAAAAGGGGCAGCACGGTGGCACAACTGGTAGAGCTGTTGCCTCTCAGTGAGCAGGTCCCTGGTTCACATCCCGGTCCAAAAACCAAAAACATGCATGTTAGGCTGATTGGTAACTCTAAATTGTCCCTAGGTGTGAGTGAGAGAGTGAATGGTTGTTT
>JARVGS010000760.1:7469524-7494778 GCA_031762315.1 Hypsolebias antenori | reverse complement strand
CCGTATGCAGCCGGATGACGTCATATGGTGCGTTCAGGTGCCGTTCGTAAATCCGAAACGCCGTAGGTCGCGTGCGCTGGAACTCGAGGACAGCCTGTATATATATATATATATATATATATATATATACTAAAATAAACTACTACTTGTACAGCTATTCCTACTTCGCGGTTTTTCACTTATCGCAGGTCTTCAGGGTATGGATCCACCGCGATAAACGAGGGACTACTTGTACAGTAGTTTATGAAATATCATTTCGTAAAAAGTGTTTTCATAATGAAGCCAGCAGATTGCGTCATATTTTCTCATCCCTCTTAACTCTCATTTGCACATTTCAATAATAAATTACAACATTCCAGCCTTCAAGAGATAAATCGACCAGTTTTCTGCATCATTTAAAAAAAAAAGATGCTTCTTATTTTAATCATTTTTTCACAGAGGTGACGTATCACGTCAAAAATCACACCAACGTTTTTAATAAATCACTGTCACACATGTTTGTTCCTCCTCTGAGTCTATCTGCCTCTCCTCCACGTCTCGGGACAGATTTGGCCTCAGACTCTGGACAGTCCGGTCCCAGTGGCGTCTCTGAGCGGGGACTCCTCGTGTGGGTCGTCACCGGCTGTGTGGTCGTCCTTCTGCTCGTCATCGTCGCCCTGTTGGTGCTGTGGAGGTGCCACCAGCGCCGCAGTGCACCCGTCAGGCAGCAGCAGCCTGCCGCCGTGTCCCTCGACACCTTGACTGTGCCGAAGCGGGACAGCATCAGCAGCGACAACGGTTCAGACCGCAGCAACGTCGTCTTCCCTCTGCGGTCCTCTGACAGCATGATCTGCCGTCACTACGAGCGCGTGAGCGGTGAATACGGGGCTCCTGTGTATATAGTTCAGGAGATAACGCCTCAGAGTCCAACCAACATCTACTACAAAGTCTGACGACAGAAAGAGGTTTGAGCAGCTTGAGTGTAGAAGGTTCTGCTCCATCTTCAAACAAGCCCGGTTCTGAAGAAAGTTGGGATGTTGTGTAAAAAGTAAACAGCAGAATGCAATAAATCTCATAAATCCATATTTTATTCACAATGAATAATGGTAAACATGTCAATGTCTACACTACATTAAAAAAAATGATAACTGAATTTGATGGCAGCAACAATGTTAAAAAACACTAAGACAAAGTAAAAAAAAAAGGGCAGTAAAAGTAAGAGGTAAAGAGCTGGAGGAGCATTTTATAACTAAATAGGTTAATTATTAACAGGTAGAGGACTGGATTTAAAAAATGCATTTGATCTGTCAGAAATAAAGATGGGCAGAGGTTCACCAGTCAACTCTGAATGTGGTGGAACATTTTCAAAATAATGTTCCTAAAAGCAAAAACTGTCACGACTTTGAAAATCCCATTATTTACCTCAAATCTCATAAAAAGATTTCAAGAATCTGAAGAAATCTCCAAAAGAAAAGGCGAAATGTCAGAACTGGATGACCGTGATCGTCGCTGCATCCAAAACGGGCCTGGATCGGTTCTGCACAGGCTCGGGAACACTTCCACAAACCATCGCAGTTCACCGTGCCATCCTCAAACTCTGCTTAAAGCTCTATCACGCAGAGAAGAAGCCACAAAGGAACACCAGTCAGAACTGGCGCCGTCTGAACCAAAGCTCATTTAAAATGGACCGAAGCCAAGTGGAGAACTGCCCTGTGGTCCGATGGATAGACGTGAAATCCTTTTTGGAAGCCACAGATGCCACATCCTCCGTTCTAAAGAAATTTTCTCTGATGGTATGGGCGTGCATTAGTGCCTCATGCAACTTAAACATCTGAAAAGGCACCATTAATTTAAAAAGTATGCAGTTTTAGAACAATTTATGCTCCTACTCAGCAAAAAATCTAAAGCAGAAGGTCTGTTGAACAACTAAAATCCTTCGTCGGACCTGAATGGGTCCAGCAACTGGTCTGCACTGGTCCTGGACAGAGGAGAGGGGATGTTTAACATCACAGGAAAACATTGGAACAGTAATTTTAAAATTAGTTGCTACCATAAAACACAAATTTCACAGATTTTATTTTATTATTATTTTTTTTAATGAAATGTTCAAACCAGTGCATTCTGTTGTGTTCACATTTTACCCAACGTCCCAACTTTTTAGGATTTGAGGTTGAACTTTAAACGGGGAAGTTTCTTGTGTTGTTTTGTAAAATGCACAAAATGTTGTTAAAGGTTTTTTTTTTTTTTTTTTGAGTGAAAAGACCTGACTGGAAAAAAAAGAAATGTAAAAACATTTGTTTATTTGATGAGCTGTATTTCGTTTTAACATGATTTTTGAGAAAGTGACTTTTTTTTGTTTTTTTACAGTCACCATGCGCCAGATTCAGATGTACACACAAATTTCATTTAATTAAACGATGAACAGATCGTTTGGAAAGAACGTGCATTCCAAACTTTAATGATTTTTCATCGTTGTGTTGTGTCATTGTGTTTGAAACGCTGTGAAGTGAAATGAAAATAACGACTCTGTAGACTTTATCAAAATAAACTACATAAAAGTTTAAACTTAATTCAAGGATGAATAACAATCTGTCTGCAGTTTCAACTCAGTAAACTGAGGTCTGTCTCATTTCTCTAAGAAAATAAACAGAAAAAGTGGTGAAATGAGAGTTTGAATTAGAAAAATCACTGTACGTCTCCTCGGTTTTACTGCAGCGCCACAGTAAGATCACCTGGTTGTATTGAAGGAAAGTCTGCTGATGTTTAAAAAGGCTTAATGCGTAATTTAATGTTTGATAGTCAAAACTGAAACCTGTTCTCAGAGATGGTTCGGTCTGATTAGACATGAGGCATTTATTTTCTCTACAACTTCTAATAGTGTGAATGTTTGTGAAGCATTCACACTATTGTTTTCCATTTTTCCCCCCGTACATTTTTCAGCATCTTTCTCGTTCCACAGTTTTTGTGACGTTTCAGCAAATCATAGATCAAAATGTTCAGCTCGTTCAGGAGAAGGGGGCTATGACTTTTGGTATTGGTGCAACTTTAGCTTTTTTAAATATTTAGCCTTTTCTGCCACTTTTTTCTCATAGAAAATGAATTGAGCTCATTTTACATCCTTTAAATCTTTAGATGTGTTTACAACCTTTTACTGCTCCTTCCACATTTTGTTCTGTTTCAGCTTCTTTCAGCTTCCTTGTGCAAATTTAAACTTTTTTCCGCTACTTTCAGCAGTTTTTTTCAGCTGTTTTGTGCTCCTTTCAGATTCTTTCTGCTAACTACAACATTTTTATGCTTCTTATAACTTCTTTCTAATTTCAGCTTGTTATGCTCCTTTTTGCTTATTTCTGCAAGTTTCAGCTTTCTCTGCTATTTCAGTTACTGTACTATTTACCGGTAGCTGTTTTTATGCTAATTTTTCAGCTTTTTCATCTAATTTCACATTTCTTTGCACTAATTTAATCTTCTTTCAGCCTTAATCAGTAAAAAAGTGCTCTCCCCACTTCCTTCTAGCAATTTAAGCTTATTTCTACTTTTTAAAAATTTTCTAATTTTTGCTAATTTCAGCTTTTTTCCAGATCATTTTTGTTTTTTTTTGTGCTAATTTCTAATTCTTTGTTGGGCAAAAATGTTCTTTCTGCTTTCTTCTGCTAATTTAAGCTTTTTCTACCTTTTCAGCCACTTTTTAACCATTTTTTTAAAAAGCAAATGTCTGCTGTTTTCATATCAATTCAAGTTTTTCAAATTAATTTCTGCCACTTTCAGCCTCATTAACTTCTTTATGTTTATGTTTATTTTATTTGTTCATTTTTTAATACAATACCAAGCAATCCCATAAATGATAACATACAAACTTCTTTATGCTAATTTCAGCTTGTTATGCTCCTTTCAGCTCTTGTCTGGTTTTTCCTGCACTTTTGGCTACTATTTAGCTCTTTTGATGTTAATTTTAGATTTTTTTCAGCTACTTACACTTTTTTTGGTTACTCATTGCAGTTCTTTCTGCCTCCTTCTGGTTTTAAGATATTTTTTCTGCCCTTTTCAACAAGTTCTTCTGCAATAAGCATTCACACTGCATTTTCGCAGGAAATGAATTTTCTCTAGTTATACTTTTGTGGTTAAAGCAACAGTTCAACTCGTTTGAACTGGGGTTCTGTGGAGAGGGGACAAACACTTAATATCTTACCTGTTCCTACATCCTATAGTTTCTTCAATGACCTCAGATTGGAGGTTAAAAATGTCAAAATAACAATTCGTTCAGACATTTGAAATAAATTAATTTAACATTGAAGGTGCTCATTGCAATGTATAACCTCAAACATAAAGAAAGCTATAACAAAAAATTATAAATCGAATGGTGCAGTTTGAAAAAGTTACTTGTCCAAACATATTGATATGCAATCCTGAAATGGGGAAGCCACACTCAATTTAAATAAAGCCCTTTTATTTGCACACTTTATCAACAAATCTGAGTGTAAATACGTATCAGAAAATAAAAATGATCTAATTTTTTTCTATAGATGGATTCCCCTAAATTGCGCTTTAGTAGAAGTTGCCATTGTTGATCTAATTTTAGGAACTTCTGCTGTTTTTTTTAAAATACGTAAATAAAGGAACGTGGTAGTTGGCAGCTCTAGATTTAAAACATGACTTGGCTTTTGCTTAGTCTATTTAATCTTATCTTAGTTTATTATTTAATTATCTTTTGTTCTGCTACAATGAGCCAGTCTGTGAGGTTTGAATGACAGTAAATAAATCTGAGTATGGTGCTAAAATATACACCGGGATTCATGCAAACACTGTTTAATAAACCTTTACACTACTGTCTTTATCATATTGCTTGATTATTTACATAAACCTGTATGGTTATTTTCAATGCAGCCTGAAGCACTTCTAAAAATAGCATACATTTTCTGTTGGAGTTACCATAATGCAAAATAACAGACAGCGGTGCAAGGGTTTATAAAACTCCATTTGCATGAACTGCATTAAGTCTTTTGAGATGGTTGTTTTAGACGGCAGGAACCATTTTAGTTCCCGGCTTCACTATTAGCCAATATCTCGTCAATCCGGTCCAAAAGATACTCTTTCTCCAAACTGACATTGTTCCAAGAGCTATCTACAACAGGTAAGTTATTAACAGTTTACAACCTTCCCATAAAACCAATTTAGAAAGATCTGTATCTTTTTAACTCAATGAAACTAATGTTTTTTTTTTTTTTGTCATTTTTGTACAAAAACAGTGTAAACACATGAGCAGTAAAGCATTTTTCAACATAAAGTGTAGAAAAAAAAGCAATCCTTGAACATTTTCATTAATATATTTAAGAGTTTTCAGACTTTCTTTGCAGGTTACAAGCTTTCATACAGTCAGTGCAGGTTAAAAAAAAAAAATCTCCTGTTTTAATTGTCTCTTGGTCTCTTATGTGCCGCCGTGCATGGCACCCGTGGGTGAACACGTTTCATGCTCCTTCAGCCACATCATGCTACACATTTTCAACCTGTCAGCTTCCATGAGCCTCCTCTCCACCAGGGAACTGCAGCCGCTGACAGCACCAACAGGATCAGGATGGATCTACGCTTTAACAGCCACTGCGCCGAAACAAAGGCAAATTTTATGAAGATGAATCAGCCTCAAACGTAGTCGCACAAGCGTACGAGATTTGTATGCACACAAAACGATCAACAAGCGTACAAGTTTTATAAACAGTTTTTAAATGCCCACATTTCAATTTGCACTATAATGTTCTGCACGTACAAACTGTCAAATAAACGTGCACGAATCTCCTGTGGACAAACCAGTCAACACGAGCGTGCGGATCAGCTTGCTTGTGAATGTGACTTTTGAGGCTTTCTCGTCACTTCGCAAAGTTAATGCTGGTGAAAAGTTGGGACATCAGAAACTTTTTGTAAACTTTATTGTCGTTGCCAGAGTTATAAACAGCAACAAAATTTTGATGGAGAATCCTACACCTACACATCAGTGAAGTAGCACATTGTGGTACGAAAGAACTTTGCAAGCTTCTGAAGATCAATGTAAACACAGATAATAATCCAGTAAATTCATGATAGAAGAAGGGAAAACTGTAAACAGCCAGATGTTGAAGGGTATAGTTGGTTGCTGCAGCAATGCAATATCCATTTCACAGTTATTGCAATAACGAGATTTGAGATGTAAGGATGTAAGATGTAGAAGAAGAAGATGTAAGGATAGTGGGCGGGGTTACAGAGAGATGCTGTTTGTTTAACAGTCTCACAGCTTGTGGGTACAGACTGTGAGCCATTCTAGTGGTCCTCTTTCCTGGACCGGCACCTTCTGCCTGAAGGTAGCAGATGGAAGAGGCCATGTGCAGGATGGTACATGTCCCGCAGGATATTGTTAAGTCGTGTCAGACAGCGGGTTGTATAGATAGTTCTGATCTCCGGGAGGGTAATCCCGATGATCTTCCCAGCTGTTTTAACCACCCGTTGAATGAAGAGCCTGCCGGTCTTACCAGATTTACTGAGTTATTGGGGAAAAGACTCATTTCTAACTTGGCACCAGTGGTGATTTAGCCTCTTTTTGGGGGTGCACAAGCACTCTTAAATTTTTACTCAGCACCCCTGAAAAATATTATTTTTAGGCGGTTTTGGGTTTGGGTTCTATTTATTGCATTTATCATTCAGTGCAACAAAATAAACACATTTAAAAGGTAACAGATCATTGTAATACTTGGATAATTTACACAATGACTTTAATCGCTGGATGTTCGGCCCCTGAGCTGCTGACTTTCAGTAACTGCGGCCCCCCCGAGCAGTTTAGTTGAACAGCCCTGTTTTAGAGGGCGGAATACAGTTTATTCAATTTCCAAAACCAAAAATGAATCTGGAAGAATGTAAAAGATGGATGAAGCTCGGCAGCAGACCTTGGGAGCAGCTGAACACAACAGTGATAAGCAGGAAGTACCGTATGTTCATCTGTACGAAGGTAACTGCAGGTAAATCCTCTATTTCTGTCATATTTACATATGACTAATGATTAATTAAAGGTTAATGCTTAAAGCTATCTGTTCTTGTTGCAACTTTTTGTTGCACAAGTTTAGTCTTTGTTTGTTATGATCAGTTAACACTAAACTCTTTTGGTACAAAGCGTAGGTTGTGTAATGTAAAGCAGAGCGCTACATCTGTAGCACTTAGCTAGCACATTTGTATTGCATGCTGCTAGCTTAGCGCTACTTCTTGTTGTGCCAAGCTCTCTGAAATAGTTACTGAATCATTACTTATTTAGGTAAATGTAGCTGTTTAAAAACCCCTTAAAATACACCAGAATGCAGGAAATGGTATCTACTTGATTAAAATTTTCTGGGGGAGGAACCCCAGACCCCCTACCAGTGTGCTGACACCCCCCCCACCCCCCAACACGCACACATTATGAATGGTTCTGACACCAATGGCCACCACGTTGTTCAAGTCAAGAGCCATTGTCAAACACTGGGGGGCTAAGCACCCCTAAAGCGCAGTTTCTAGAACCGCCCCTGATTGGCACAATAGCTCATGAAACATAAATTAAAACACATAACATGACATTAGCATTAATGAATACCAAAAATGTTAATTAAGGGAACGGTATGGTTAAAATAAACAACTTAAAATGAGTACCATAGTTATTTCTCATCCTGAAAATTCTACATGCAACAAAAAACAAACAAACAGCTAAAAAAAAAAAAAGCCAATTTTGAAAAACTATATTTTCCTAGTGGTTATTTTTCTAGTGGAAAAAATGTCAGTGATTTTTTTTTTTTTTTTTTTTGTGAACTGTATAATTGAAATAAGCTTCTCAAAATGGTTAGGTTATTCTTCTTTTACAAAACTACACCAAAAAAAATAAAAAATAAAAATGCTAAAAATACTGTAAAAATTAATTTTCCAGAGTTTTTCCATTAAAAAAAAATACTGTATATGTATGGTATATCATAAAAAATAAATACAGGGAAAACATGTTTTCCTGTATTTTTGGTAATGTTTTTTTTTCCTCCCTGTCGATTTACAAGCAAACTAAATTTAAAATGTTCATTTCAGTTGTACAGTCCACAAAATTAACAATTTAGTCTTGTGGAAAAACTACCAGTACAACATATTTTCCAGTATTCGTAGCAGAAGACGAAAATACTGGAAAATAACTTGTTTTATAGCATTACTCTCTCTCTCATTACATCGTCAGAGCTCATTACTAATCTTCATTGCATAAACACAGAACCAAACACCTGAATCAAAAAAACATTAAATAATCGTAATCTTTGATCAAATGTTTGCGACGAGTCTCGTGGCTGTCAACATTTCATTACCTCTACACGACAGCATTTTTGATTTCTCCACCATTGTGCACCACCATGTTTTACCCATTAGGGGAGCTATAGTGGGTCACGTGACTGAAAGAGTAACCAAACGTGATATTTAGAAACATGTACAGTATCTGGACAATGCATTTGTTTTTGTTCCACTAAATCATAAAACAATGCTATTCCTGCATTTACGGCTCAGTAAAGCACCACCTCCTGTCAGGCAAACATCTGTTCTTTGATTGGATTGTTCAATTTGTGATTGACATGACATTGACCAATCAGCTGAGAGGAAAAATCAATTTGGTGAAAATTCATATGAAAGAGATTTACACAAAGTTTTTGGCTTTATGTCTGTAAAAAGACCTGTGCGAAACAGCTTTGTAACTTGTGTAGTAAAGATTTTTTTTTTTAAATACTGTACAACTCATTCCTATCATGCAAAAATCACAAATATATTTAATTAACAACAAAATAACTACAAAACTAATTTACAAGTACAAAATATTTATGACGGGAATTTGTGCCCATAAACTATGCGCTCAAATTCCCTAAACTTGCGTGAGCAAGTATTACAGTTTCTTTCTCTCAGCTGATTGATCAATATCATGTCAATCACAAATTAACCATCCAATCAGAGAGTAGACAGGGTGGTGCTTTGCTGAGCTGCAGGTGTTGTACATTTTGAAGATGGAGGACGGTCAGAGCTCTTGTGGCTCAGGTAGACATTCCTCTAAAGTGAACAAAAACATTATAACTGTGCACTCACATACACACATATATATATATTTATATTAAAAAAAACACTTTTGGTAGCGCTGGCGCCATTTATCTTCAAAATGAACTTGTGGTACACTTGTCCATGTACACTTGTGTGACTACTTTTGGGACTAATTTATCTTCCTAAAGTTTAAGGTGAGTGAAATTTGTGGAAGAAAAAAAAAAAAAAAAAAATATATATATATATATTTTTTTTTAATTCATATTTTATTCCCATTGATTTATTTTTTTTTCAGTGTATGCTATGGATTAGTATTTATCAAACTATTTAACTTTTGTTTATTTATTACATTTTTTTCCCCTCATAGAAAAAGTTATGATTCTTTAATTTATTTAAAACAATCATTTTGTTTACTTTTTTTAGTTTGGTTTTCTTTTGCTGCTTTTAGTTTTTAGCTATTCTAGCTTTTATGTTTTAGAATGTTCTACAACACTTAACTTTTAATTAACATTTTGATTATTTTAATTACCCTTCTGTTACTTGGGCTTTTAACTGTAATCTTTTGCTATGTTTAGTCTTTTGCAACTTTTTAGATCCTAGCTTTCTTTCTTTGTACTTTGAGCGTTTAGCTTGCATTTAGCCATTTTTACCGTTTGATTAGCCTTTGGTTACTTTAAGATTTTAGCTACTGTTTTATCTTTTAGCTAGCATTTTGCTACTTGTAGCTATTCTGCAGGATTGTCACATCTGGATGTTTGAGAATCTGCACCAAAATGAAGTGTTTTGCTAATTTTGTGAATTTCACAGTTTTTGCTTTTAGCAAGCATTGTGCAACTTTTGTATTTCATTTAGTCTTTTGCTACATTAATTTAAATTTTCTTAGCATTTAACAAGCTTTTTTTTTTTTTTACTTTAACTACTAAGTTTCAACTCCTTCAGCAAATTTTCACAACATATTTCACTCTAAATTTTCACAGGAAATAGAACCTCTTGAGTTTATTGTCCTTTGTCGCTGAGGTAAGAGTGGCGGTCTGCTCATCTGTGCATGTTGTGAGCGTGATAACAAAAATATGTGAGGTACTAACTTCCAATTTTGATGTTTGGCTGCATGTAGACATAAGGAAAGCTACTTTTGAAAAGTGGGTCACCAAATCCAAATCCAAGATGGCTGCCATCACACATGTCCTTCCTGGGAGCTGGCTAACTTAAACTTAAGGGAATGTGCCACTTCCATTTTGGCGTGTGGCTGCATCTAAGTGTAAAAAAAAAAAGTCACAAATAAAAATTGGGTTAAACTGCCCACACTGGCTATCGGTAAATGTTTTCTAGTTTTTAAATCACTTAAAAGTTTAGTTTTGCTTAATGATCAGGGTGGCCCTTGAGGCCACCATCGGTCACCCCCTGGCTCCACCCTTGCACCTGGTGGTGGATAAAATTGCACCCTCCACTTGCCAGGATCCGTCACTCTGCGCTGCCTTGGACAAGAAAAAAATAAATAAAAAAGAAAAACTTCCCTGTATTCTTCTGCATGGTGTAACGCATAACTACGTGAATATCTTGCACCAAAAACATTAAAGTTTATTTGCATTTCCTGTTCAACTGCAGTCAAACACTAATCTCAATAACTACGTAAATCCCTCAGCGACAGGGGCGTCGATGTGCCACTTGTTCTATTTCCATTTTGTGCAATAAATGTAACATTGTGTTACAGATTTTGGAGTAAGGTCTTTAACTCTTTGGTCTTTTCCTCGACAAAAGATCTAAGAGCTGCAGCCGAATGGCATGGATGACCTCAGTCTGATCCTGCAGCAAAATATTAATTCCCTTCTGACAAAAAAAACATTTAAATTATTAGGAGAAATAGAATAGAAACAGCCTTTATTGTCCCATGGATGGGAAATTCAAGTGTAACAGATAAAAAGATTCACACAAAAGTTCCTAAATGTTAAGAACAATATAAAGAAATAAGATAAACAGTATTGATAATAATGTTCAATATGTATTGGAACATTGGTAAGGAAAGACTATTTACAATACAGTAGTATAGGCAAAATATAGGTCAAAGATGATTTAATTTCTAATCGACTGCTTTATTAAACCCAGTCTGAAACTCTCACACGTTTTCAGATCCTTGTTTTAACCTGAAATACTAAAAACACATTCAGTCCCCGACTCTAAGATTAAACATTATACAAATCTACTTTTGTCTTAGAATCACAGCAGTTTATTTGTTATCTGTGTGTGTGTGTGTGGGGTGGGGGTGGGGGTGCATGCTGCACCTCCTCCCTTTAAGATGTTTAAGATGTTTTTGTCCCATGCAAAGCTGCACATCTGAATGGGTCGTGGCCGGGTGAGGTGAGTGCAGTTGACCCCGGGGTCACGCTCAGACAATGGAGTCCAGGCTTCCACAGAGAGACCCCCGGGCTCGTGGCCCCCTGATGTGGGAGGAGCTTATATGTGGTGAGCCATGTTTGAATAAGACATTTTTTTAAAAGGGGGGCGGGGAGCGGTGTTGCTGTGTCAGAGAGGATGTTTTGGAAGTGAAGTGTTTTTGGTTTCTGAGGAAGTCTTTAGTGTCGGAGTGAAAATGTGTTTCAGGTCTAAAAAAATAAAAATATGAAGTTTTGCTAAAATGCTACTGAATGTGACTCAGTCCAATAAATGTTTCATGTCAGATGGAGCTTTTATCTGACCTCGTGAGTCTGCAGACCTCTCTGTGTCCACCCACCCCCCACCTCACATGCACAGGAACCACTGGCTTTGTGTGTGGGGGGTTGGGGGTCATGACTGAGCGCTCCCACTCCCACAGTGTGCCCTGAGGAGTGGAGAGCAGCAGCTTCTCCAGTGTCCGGTGTCCGAGTGAAATGGTGTCCGGTTATCAGCCACTCAGAAGCCGAACTGAAACCTGCGCCTCTTCAGAAAACCATACAAATTTAGTCTCATTACCAGTTAAAACCATCCTGAATACATGTTAAAGATAATTATTGCAAAGGCATGAAGGCCGGACCCAAACAAGAAAAAGATCTTGAAGTTAAAAGCTAAATCCACACATTTTTTCCTCATATCGAGGGTCAATGCGTCCTAAAACTATAAATTTCAAAGCAAAATCTGTGATAGGATGCATCTGTGTGTTTACAAAAAAAAGCTAAAGTGTCTTAACTTTAGCTGGAATTTTACAAAAGCTGAACATTTGAAAGTCAAGCTACAATGGCAGTCTCACTCGTTTTATTTCATGTTTAGCTGCAGGTTTATGCATAATTTCCTTCTAAACATCTTTTCCACGATTCTACGCTTGTTCAATTATGTCATTTTTGTATACGGCCGGTCTGACACACGTCTATCACTGGACTTAACTTCCATGTGCTTTTTCAGTGGCTTCGTTTACGTTGAGTGCGTACCTGCATTTCAGAACTGCGGTCATCATGAAAACTAGTGTCAAACTGCACCGTTTGATTTAGTTCAAGAAAACCTTTTTTTTTAACGCTTGATTTCATAAAGTGAAACAAATTGAAAACTACAATGGACCGAGCTCTATTAACCTCTTTTCTGGTTGCAAAACTGTGCAGTTAGAAACAACTGAAACCCCAAAGATGGGGAAGTGAGCGCTTCCTCTTACAGTAGTAATCTCATCCTCTGGTTTGAGCACTGTACAGTGTTTAGTTTGATACTTCCCTCTGCTGGCCAGCTCAAACACTCGAATCGGATGTTTTGCATAATTCATCAGCGCAGAGAAGAGCTGGAGCTGCAGATGGTGCAGCACATTTTACAGGAACACAACAAAAACAGGTCAAAACAGTCACTGCAATCCAAGTATACCCCAACTACCCTGTGGCACGCCTTTAAGGCATGGGTAATAATCTTTGTCATTAAGCTCTGGAAGTGCGGAAAAAACAATTTAGTCATTTATTTAATGGAGTTACATATTTATGTATGCTATCTGTTGGGCCTCGCTTTTGGTTTTGAGATGTGAGAGAAGGAAGCAAACGAAAGGAAAAAGCATATTCTCAAATTTTGAGACCTAAATATTAAATCAAAAGCAATTATGATAAAAGTTTGAAAAAATAAAGAACAATACAAGAAACTGAGACTTCAAAGTGCAGCTGCTGATAATAAACAACAGAATTTTAAAAAGAGACCTACAAACACTGTATAAATATATACATTTGTTTACCACCCCCAACTGGTTTAAATTGAAAAGTAGCCAAAAAGAACCAACAAAGTAAAAAATTAAACTGTAATTTTACATAAAACTCTGTGACTTTTTTTAATAAAATGTAATTGTAACTTTTAACTTGTGTCTTTTATGTATTTTAAAAACCTAAATAATGATTAGCAGTGCAAATTATTAAAAGAAAATGAAATAATTAGGGGAATAAATTGAAACGTCTTTTAACTTTTATTAAAAAATAAATAAATAAATAAATCTCCAGAAATCATTTTAAACATATCTGTGCTTTTGTGAACATTAAAAGTCAAACAATGTCTAAAACAATACCTAAACTTTGGAAATAAACGCTAAAAATGGTTTTATTACGTTGTTTTCCGATCTTCAAAACACTCTACCGTTTTATTTTACAAAGAGAATAAAAAGAAGACCAGGGAACGAGCATAAACACCTTTTCAAACTTTAATTTAACTTTTTATCCAGCAGTTGTAGTTTTCATCTGAATTTCTTTAGAAAACATTTTTAACAAAAATCCCAAGAAGCAAATTAATTTTTTTACTTGGCTCATGTTGCAAATTTTAATTCTAATTTCACTTCTTTAAAAACATCTTTTTGGGACCTGAACTTGTTACTTAAAGTTGTTAAAAAGTCAAATTAAAAACAGAACACAGAGATTTACAAACTCATACTTTATTCACAATTAAACACCGCAAACAGTTATGATTTCAAATGAACAGTTTAGGTACAATGGTAATGAAAAAAAAATCACTTTTTTTTTAAAAACACATTTTTAGTGAAACAAATTAGCTTCTAAACTGAAATTAAATTTTTTTTTTTACATCTACTGTATTCAGATAAATGGATGGATGGATATGCTGTTTATTTGTGAGTGCAGGTTAACACAGGGTCAACAGTGTAATGAAATGTTTAGGATGAGAAGAACCAATCTGACTCACTAAAAACAAACAAACAAATACTAAAGCATGCAACAAGGGTAAAGTAAAGTAACAAAAACGTGAAAAAGAAATATTCTATTTACAAGGTCCACAAAAAATATAGTAAACAACAACATGGCAAATGATAGATAGATAAAATTTGGGTTGTTGTTGCATCATGAAACATAAAAACAAACTATAAAAGTAACCATAACTATACACTAAAATAATGTCCACTGTATGAATTTTTTTTTTAATTGAATAAAAAAAAAAAAAAAAAAACGCATGAGGCCAGAATGAGCTGAACTATCAAAATGGCGGGTCTTCCTAATTAGTTGCGCAGCAACAGGTTAATTAGTTAATTAGGTTATTGATTAATTAATGTGCCCACGTTCAGGGGCTCTTATTTAATTTAAATAACACGCTCGATGACCTCACACGTGCGCACCGGATCAAAATCCCAATAAGTCTTAATAAAGAGCAGGGTTCGGTCCGCTGCTTCACGGGGGCGGTTCGGTTGGAGCAGAAGTGGGTCGGAAGCACCGTAGTTTATGTATGCTAATGTGGAGTTGGGGGTTGTAGCTACATATTTACGTTCGGAGGGAGCCGCCCTTCATTCACCCACATGGTTCCAACTGCTCGCCTTCGCGCCACTTTCTCAACCCCGCAATCTTCTTCCAGAAGCCTCCCGGGGCTATAAATGGAGCCGCCGTGGCCCCGGAGCTCACACGCGGCTCGGGCTCCGTGAAAGTTTCCGCAGACTCGTCCGTTTATTCGCCTGTTTTCGTCGGCGGGCAGCCCCGAGCGAGCGAGCGAAGATGGTGGATGTGGTGCTGCCGAGCGCATGTTTATCGGTAAGGAAGTGCTGTTTTTTTTTTTTTCTGCTCACGTTTTTTTATGCATTTTACTTTTAAATGTTTTAAATCCACGCGTGGCCCCGGCGCGTTGCTGGTTTCACGCGTGTTGCGTTCAAACGCCAGCCCTGGATGTTGGCGATGAAAACACAGAGAGAGAGGCGCATGGCAGCCCCCTCTCTGCTCCACCATTGACGGAATGAGGGAGATTTGAAAAGCTGAACGGAGCTTCTTTTTCTTTTTTGTTTTCTGCTGCGCTTCAAGAGAACTGTGTGGGGAGAATAAAACTCTCCCCGGCTCGTTTAAACCTTCGTGTAGCAGTTTGGTAACCGTGAAAGTTGTGTATTTTGCGAGCGTGTGTCGAGCGCAGTGGTGTGTGAGTTAAAGTGCCCCCCAGAACAAAGCAGCAGCACATGGGGCAGCAGCAGGCCGCGCGGATTAGCTTAGCTTAGCCTAGCCTGGACACTCATCAGACTTCTAAAAAGAAAAAAAAAAAAAGTGATAAAACTACAAATGCATTTATGAATTTTATTAAAGTGAACGCGACAGGTGAATAAAAGGCTGACATGCTAGTCCGGTGGAGCACGTGCTGTTGGCTTTATATACATATATTTTTAAACGTGTTCGCTAATTGTTTGCTAACGGCGCTGAACTCAAGTAACGTAGCCGCCGTTGTTCATGAGTGTTTTGTGTCGGGCTTTTAAGCACAATCTCTCCAACAGTGCTTGTGCGGGCAACTGTTGGCAGCGCTTGTTCTTTTTATTTATTTTTTTGCAGCGTTTTTATCGGGCGAGTTAGCGTCTCGTAGCGGCTAGGCTAACGGCTAGCTGCCCGCTGCTCTCGACACGAGCCCCCCCCACCCCTTCAAGACATCCGAAACCCGAGTCGTGGTTTGGGCTGCACGTTAAAAGCAAGCTTGATATTTAATGTGTAACACAACATGCGATCTTTTTTTTCTGTTTTTTAGCTCGTTTGGTTTTGGGTTTAAAGTCGTTTTGGAAACGCTAAAAGGTTGGCGCACTTCGAGGCGCCATGTTCTAAGAAGGTGGGGGAGGGGTGAACGGCGTGGTGCGCATGCGCAGAGGCGTTCGCAGCGAACGCGGGCTGCATGTTTGCTGCTTTTCATTCATGATTGCGGCGACCTCGTGCTGCTGTAAACACTTCGCTTCGAGTCACAACACGAGACTGTTTGTGAACTCGCAGTCATACATTTTTTTTTTTTTTAATAGTAGAAGAACTCCAGAGAGTGTGCTTTGTTTTTTATTTTGGGACTTGTTGCATCGTCAAAGTAACTTTTCTTTGTTGACTTGTTTGCAGGTCTTCCATGAGGTTCTGGAGGAGGAACCTGAGGACACATGACCATCTTGCCTGTGGTGCTGAAGGACAAAGATGTAAATCTGTCTATGTATTGTCAAAGTGCTTACAGTGCAGGTAGTACTACGCAATACCTACTGCAGTGGAGGCACTTTCAGCAATACCCTGACACTTTTGTTGCAGATTCTTCATTTCATTGTCTAAACGGGTCTCACTTGTAAATGGGTTTTCAAGGCTAAGTGTGATTTGTGTAAATAAACGTTGGATGAATGATTGAAAATTGCATATGTATATTGACGTACTGTCTTTGTGCTAAGGTGCATCTAGTGCAGATAGTGAAATAGACTAGCACCTACTGCCCTAAGTGCTCCTTCTGGCACAAGGGGCTGTGATATGCACCACCAGACTACTCCTAATTTCTAATTGGGCTCAAACTTCTTGCAGTTCTCTGCTAGTTTTGCATAGTTGCACTACAAGAATACATGAGTTGTGCAAATCTATGCAAAACTGATGGTGGCCTGCTTGCTCTACACCTGTTTAAAGATTTATATATTTGGCTGTGGGGGGTTATCTCCATTAAACGTGACTGATGTGTCAAAGAACAAGCGTTTTCCAGTCCCAACTGAACCACAGTTTCAGCAGTATTAAAGTGCTTATAGTGCAGGTAGTGTTTTTATTCTCATCTACTGCAATGTGAGCACTTGAAGTATTTCTAACTGTATCCTCCCTGCATTCTGAAGTGGACGGTCGGCGACAAATCTGTTGCTTGGTCAGTTTTGCTGGTTTGCATTCAGCTTTTACGTGCGCTGTGCAAATCCATGCAAAACTGACCAGGTTGATGGGCTTTCCTGCCGAGTGGGACTGAACTTCATCGTGTGGGTGGTTGTGTGTGTTGCTGGATGTCCTGTCCTGTGCAGGTGGGGATTGGTAGCAATGCTGTGCTCCGGGAGGTATTGCACTTGTCCCGGCCTGTAAAGGAACGGGGAGATGAGCTGACCCTGATCATCACTTGTAAGTGTGTTTTTAAAAAGTTTAGCTTTTTGTCCTGTAGATTTGTGACAAATTGTGTATTATGTCAAAATGTCTTATTTGAATTAAACAAACAAAAAAAAAAAGAATTTTTGCCTTTTTTATTTAAAGGTAGTAACCCATGGTTACTGTTAACAAATCAAATTTTCTCAGCCAACCACCAGTATTTTTTGGCAATTTTGTTAAAATGATTTATAAAAAAAAAGTTCCTGGGGAAAATGCTGAATTGCGAAGTACAATAAATGTAGCGGCACACAAAGTAATATAGTAAATACAATTTTACTATCAAAACTTCAACATTTGTTTATAAATGTTAAAGATTCTCAGTCATCCAGGACATGATTAAAAAAAAAAAAGTTGAATACAGAAACAACTGGACTTTATTTGTAACAAAAGACGTTTCGCTCGTCATCCGACAAGCTTTCTCAAATTTCTGTATTGAACCTTTTTTATTTTTTTTATTCGTTTGTATAGGTTGGTCTCATTGAGTAACTAGGACTCATTTTACAAGAGACTCATATGTTTCCCTGTCTTCTGTTAAAGATAAATGGTAATTGAATAAATTGAAACATTTCAGGGGAAACAACGTTGCAGCTGTAGTATTTCGTGTATTGGAGCTTGTCTTTAAAATGCCTGAGGATAATTTACAGCTTGATAAATCATAAGTTTTCTTTTTCTATATGGATGCACAAAATGTTAAAATTTGCATGATTTAAAAGTAAAGACTTAACGAAAAGCAACAGCAATGTAGTTTTCTTGCACATTTAAATCAATGCTGAATGTTTCTGATTGTCCCTGAAGTACCTTGAAATACAAAATTAAAACCTTTTTTGGTGCAGTTCTCAGAGATTATTTCTGTTGGGAATTGGCGCTATATAAATGAATACTGTAGTGCAGTACGTGACGTGCTTAATTCCCCCGGTTGGCCACCAGAGGGCGCTGTTGCCGCGCTGTTCAGGTGTCATTCGGTACCGCCTCCGTTCGGTCCAACAAATCCAGACAACTTTCAAACAGAGGCAGCAGCTCGGCTGAAACTTATCAGCAGAAGGATTGAAAGTTGAAGAGGACAAACTCCCGAAGGATCCACGTCGAATTATAAAGACCTGAAATGTGGACTCACCTGATCCAGACTCAGACCTCTGTCCAGGTGGACGAAGAACCATAACGGGCTATTTTATTATTATTATTTTTAAGGAATATAGACTTTATTATTTGAAAATGGGTGTTTTGTGGCTGTGCTGCGTTTTCCTGGCTGTTTGCGGATCTGGACTCGGAGGTTCCGACAAATGTGACGAGGTCCGGAAAGTTTTTCAGGTCCGGCACATTGGACCGAGTCAGGTACTGCCTCCAGGACCCAGACCAGGTACGTGGATCAGAGAAACCTCGAAGAGCTCAGAATATATTTTCAGGGTTTTACGCATTCATAGCAATTCACACAAGATGCCTCATTATCAGCAATTTCCGGTCTTTTGGTAATTAAATTGTTGGACAATTACAAAGTTAGAGATGTTTTTGTCATTTAGCCTCATGTCAGGACTAAAAAAAAAAAAGAGTAAACCCTAAAGTACTTGCACATTACAATAGTTTAAATGCAAAAACATAAATACACATTAGTGTCTAACTGTCCAGGAATATAATATATGTTTATGACTCAGTGCTTTTCAGCCTAACAAAGTTATTAATTTGAAATGCAACAAAAACAAGTAAATACATGGGTACATTATGTGATTGATCAGCATCTGTAGGGGTTTATTGTTCCCATTAATTAAAATGAGCTAAGAGGCCAAAAAAAGGTTAAATCTTGTCATCTGGACCATTTTAAAGTGAGAAACGTCTCGTACTCCATCCAGAGGACTTCATCAGTCTACAGCCTGCCAACCAGATCTAGGTATCCATCACTACTGTTTCCAGCCAACCTCCTGTTGGAATCTCAGAAGCAGGCTTTTAACACATGCAAACAGAGCACACGCATCCAAAACAATCGATCATCATGTAGGCCTACAAGAATTAAATGTTTTAGGCCAGGTGACCAACGTGCTACTCACAGAAACAGTCCGAGGCCAAAGCGGTTCAGAAAAAGTGTTGTCAGCTCAATAATTCGGATAACAACAAAAATGGTTTAATCATGTTAAACGATTCTCACTTAAAGAAACTGGTCCAGATGACATGATTTAACAACTTTTATCTGCCTGGATTATTGAGCTTTAGGCCATTTTCAACAATTTTAAATTCTGTTTATCTTTAAGACTCCCAACGTTTGTGTCCCAACAAGTTCACCCTGAGGTCAGATATGCACGCACAAACTGCATCTGAGGCTGAAGGCCTCACTTCACTCAACTTGTTCAATGTTTGTTTGGAGGGGGGTCACAGGAAGTCCCCACTCTGTTTAGACCAGAATCTGAACAAGCCGTTTGGAGCGGTGTCTTTGGAAAGACGTGTCCCGAGCGGAGCTGTGTGGACGTGACGCTCGCTGGAAACAGCCAGGAAGCTTGAAGCAACTTGAGCAGATCCAACACAAGCACACGGATACGTCATTTGAAATTGCACTCTTGACCCAAACGTGCAATGCCAATAGGCAAAAGTCTTGTTATAAAATCATAATAAATACATAGGATTGATTATTATGTGTGGTTTGAATTCTGCTAAAGAACATTTGGAGCAACTTTCAGTGCCAGACATGCAAAATGAGCTCAGTAAAGATTTAAATGAGACAAATTCTGCAACAGATTTGTCAGATTTATGACAGACCATCTGAGGACTCCTGTATTTTATAGCTTTTTCATAATATTTGTACTTTATAGAGTTTCTCTTAGGCTGTTAGCATCAGTTTAAAGATGCTTTTTTTCACAACTCGAGACGCGATGACAATAAAGATGTTGACGTTTCACGTTCAGCTGTTTATGATCGTCAGCTGTCAGCGCGCAGACATTACTCTTTATTTTGACAGAGCTTTGGGTAAATAACTAGATGGAGGAAGCCTTCATTTGTGCCTTAAAAAGTCTTCTCGATCTTCCGTCTCGCCACAACCACAAGCTTCAGAGTGCATTTCTGCGGTTTTGTATGAATGACCAGCCCGAAGTGAAGCAGAACAGTGAAGTGTAGGAAAGGAGTCATCAAAAAATAAATATAAATATATTCAGCTTCCCTTACTCTGATACTAAAGCCCAGAACACCACCTCTACCCCCCCACACACACACTGTGGTGGCAGCATCATGTAGGGTTGCCTCCAGCAGGGACAGGCAGCTCGTCAGTGTTGAAGGGAAGATGGAGGGAAATAAATACAGGACGAAAACTTGTTAAAAGGCTGCAAAGGACTAGGCCTGTCACGATAACAAATTTTGCTGGGCGATTAATTGTCTCAGAAATTATTGCGATAAACGATAATATTGTTTGAAAGTTGACAACAATGATTTAGCAATTGTCAATTTTAAGAAGAGATGTTGGTTAATTTGTTTTGCATGGATTACCTTTTTTGACCACTGGATGGCAGTATAAGACTGAAGGATGAATAGTGAGGGAGCGAGCAGTGTGTCTCTTTATGAAAAATGAGAGGGAGGCCCCTTGACATGACATGGGCTGTCTCGGTTCTCAAAATGTCAGACGCTCGGTGTGGTTTTAGCTGTTTAGCATAGCATTTTTCACACAAAGCTTTTAATAAAAAATCTGTAAACAAGTTCTCAGCTGCTTTGTGCAGAGAAAAATAACTTTTAACACTAATGGAATGGGTTTCAACTGTGAATTTTGGAGCTTCGACAAGACAGAGTTTTTTTTCCCCGAGGTCGGCCTGTTAGCTTAACTTGTAGCTTAGCTTCTCAGCTTAGCTGCTTTTAATGATCCAATAATGCAAGTTTGGACGGTTAAAACAGAGAAAAAAGAGGAAGGGAAAGGACAGTGAAGAGCACCAGAGTTGAGCCTTTTGTCATCCAGCATCCAGACACAAAGAAACGATAAAGCCGATAAATGAAAATTAGTTTGATCATTTTCATTTATCATGTGATTAATTGATTTATTGTTTATTGTGACAGGCCTAGTTCAAGGTGACTTTATTGTCATTCACATCACATGCAATACATGAGGTGGAACAGAATTGTGTACACAGGGATCCAGTTACACCCAAAATAGCAAAAAATATAAAGTATATTAAAAACAAACTTTATACAAGGATCTAAGATATACACTAAACAATAATAATGTAATATAATACAGTATATTAAACATCAGCCTGAACATGAGTCTGTTGAGAACAGAAGGGTATGAATACAGCAGCTTACTGTTAGAAATCAGCAGCACAGATAAAGTCATATATCACCAATTAAAGTGTCATTATAGTGGTTATCCTGGTTAGATATTCATGAGTCTAACAGCCTCAGGGTAGGAGCTGTTCCTCAGTCTAGTGGTTCTACACTTGATGCTCCTCAAACTTCTGCCTGACGGGAGTGGGGCAAAAAGTGTGTGTGCTGGGTGAGTGGGGTCCTTCATGATGCAGGTGGCCCTTTTCCTGCATCTGGAGGTGTAGATGTCTGTGCAGCCTTCACCACTCTCTGCAAAGCTTTTTTTTTTGTGCTGTCTGGGCCTATTTGGCTTTTATTTGAGATGCATTCTTGTCTTTTGTCAACACAAATCATACAATTAAATTTATAGCAGATTCAAAGATAGTAATCGGTCAAGGTCAAATGTACATTGTTTTTATTCATTTAGCAAAGCTGATAATCTGAAAAGAAGAAGCCATGATAAAACTGCAAAACCTTTAATCCAAGAAGACGAAGCAGCAGCAGTGTTCCTGTAGCCAACACTGGAGCATTAACACGTTAGTAGGAACTTGTATCTTTCGCTCGCTAACTTGTTAGCAGCAAATCAGGCTCGTAGTTTTAATTATGCAGCACCGCAGAGGTGGTTCCTGCTTAGATGACCAACTGTGTGCACCAATATTGATCCAAGTGGGCCATAGGAGGATGACCTGCAGGATCATGGCAGTCTGGTGGGTGCACTCTAGAGATCAGAACATCAAAGTAAAACTAGCTGTTTTTGGTCGTCGACTGTGCACACCATGAACTGGTTGGCTGATGTCCTATAAAAGGTTAAAAGCAAATAACACATGCTCGGCCACATTTTACTCCTCGTTTTGAATCGCTGGCCCAAAGACTGACCAATAAATCAAAACTGATGAGCTTTGTCCAAGGCCTAAAATATACAAATGCATGAGCAGAAGTTTTTGTAGCTTCTTGTGCTGGTCTCCTCCTTGGATAATGGTAAGCTTTGGGGTGGTGGCCAGCTGTTGACCTTGTGGTACTGCACACTGGCATAGTGTTTTATTTTTCTTCTAGCTAGTTGATAGAACAGCCACAGAGAAAGATGTTACCATTACCTCAGTCAAAGAAGCCATCAGAAGGCCAGCCACAGTGGGAAGTAGATCCCTAGATTCAAGAACCTCAGGTGGTTGAATGTATGTTGGAAGAGTACTCTGCAACATCACTGAGACAGTACCAGCATTAGAAAGGGTCTCATGTCTCAGAAACAGGTTATCACATGAAAACTCTGAATGGGGTTAATTAAAACCATGTGCACTATGGGATTAGACAGAACACTCCATATTACTGGCATCATTTAACAAAGTGCAAATCACTTAACTTCATCTAAATCACACACTGGTGTAATGATATACACAACACCATCTCACTAAGTTGCTTTATGAACACTGTGCATCAGAGAAGTCCACAGAGATAAGATAGATGTCATGGGTTTATACAGTAAAGTCATGAATAAGTACTGACTGACCCGTTTTCTTTGGTGTATGTTGAACATGTTTTTTCCTTTTTGCAAATTCCACATCAGTTCAAAAACACACTTAACAGTTTGTCATGACAAAATTGTGATGCATGCACATGCAGGTTAAAATCAGCTTCTTAATCTAAAGCAAACCAGGACAATAACAACACAGTCTGTAATAAAGCTGGGCCAGCTTGGCTTTTGCTTTAAACCCAATCTTGTCATTTAGTAACATAAAATGACAAAGCAAAGTAGATTCAAAGATATTCAAAGGTCTAGCTCAAAGGTCCATTATCTTTATTCCTAAAACAAATCAGATCATTTGAAAAAGAAAAACAGGTCATCCTAAAAGGCAAAGCAGCAGCATATCTTTAGCCAACCCTGGAGCAGTGACACTTGTAGCTTTTCTTGGTGTGGCTATTTAGCAGCAGAACAAGCTCACAGTTCCGATCAGATGGCAAGAGGCGACCTTATGCTTAGCGGGCTAACCTTGTGTTCCAGTACTGATCCGAGCAAGTAGTTACAAGAGAAAACCAACAAATGTGTGTTTGCAGAACAACGGCACACCCAAGTACAATTCAACCTTTAGTTATACAGGTGAGCCTCAGTGAGTCACGATAAATAACATAATACAACAATAAAAATATAATGTGCACAAGAGATGACTGTAATAACAAACATCTACTCTGCTACTTATGTTTTTAGGGTGTTTGACTTGTATAGTCGAAACAAAATTATTTTCTACCGATAATTCAAGGATTCAAGGTTCTTTATTGTCATTCGCGTCACATGAGGTGGAATGAAATTGTGTACACAGAATTCAAGTTACATCCAACAAAGTATAAAATGTAAAAGAAAAACAGTAATAAGATCTAAGATATGAACTTAGAAAAACATTAACAAAAATACACTAAGCACTAGTAGTACAAAAGCAATATGCCGAACGGCAGCACGAACATGAGTCTGTGTGAGCAAATGAGCGTAAATGAACACAACAACATGATGTGATTTTTCACATTGATTATCCTGGTTAGAGATTCAGGAGTCTAACAACCTCAGGGTAGAAGCTGTTCCTCAGTCTAGTGGTTCTACACTTAATGCTTTTCAACCTCCTGCCTGAGGGGAGTGGAGCAAAAAGCGTGTGTGCTGGGTGAGTGGAGTCCTTCATGATGCAGGTGGCCCTCTTCCTGCCTCTAGATGTCTGTGATGGTGTGGATGGATTTTAAAAGCCCGGTTTTGATCCCTCCCAAATTAAACAATGGTTTCTTTTGACAGCGTCTAACTACAGCGGAGTGAAGCAGGGTTGTGTTCTTGCTATGACACTGGTTGGTATATTCTGAAATTTTGGGGGAATTTCTTCTCTCTCCTACATTCACTTGCATTTGGATCATCTCCTCAACCCACTCCAGAGACGACAGCGAACTTTTAAACCTTGCCAATTTAGGACTAAAGCCAAAATAACAATCATGCTTTTGAGGGAAATGCTTTTTGCAGGTGCTAGTTTCCCACATAGAATCAGTGCTCCTGAAGCATATGGATTGGCTCTTACATGCTTTCAGTGAGTTTGCTCTTATCGTCAGCATTAAAAAGACCAATGTCATGGACCAATATTCCACTCTTCATATACATTAATCACAAGACACTAAATAATGTAAGAACATTAACAAACTTTTGGTTGACACTTCTTAACAATCTTTCACTTGATGCAGAATTGAGCACCCATCCAGTGAGAACCGTCTCCATTGTCACCCGACTGTGCAAGACTTGACCGGGTGCACAAAGTCCCAGGTCTATCAAGCTCGTGTCATCAGCATTCTACAGTATGGTAGTGAGACTGGAACCCCATACACTAGACAAGAAATACAGATGAATAACTGAATTAATAAGTTAATTAATTAAATACAGCTGAATTCCCCCCACCCCACTGCAAAGTCTACTACACTAAACCCTGGGTAAAAGTTTTTTTTATTTATTTATTTTTTCCAATTCTGTGGAAAACCCTGAATCATAGTCTTCATACGCATGCCCTTAACAGATCTTTGGCTCTAATTTAAAGAAGTTTCAGCTTATCAGAAATTAATAAAAGAATTACAGATAACCCCCGGTTTACGGCGTTCCCGGTTTACGGAGTTTCACGTTTACGGCCGCCACCCCCAGTGACGTCATCACACC
>JARVGS010000760.1:7397829-7411024 GCA_031762315.1 Hypsolebias antenori | reverse complement strand
CACACACACACACACACACACACACACACACACACACACACACACACACACACACACACACACACACACACATACACGCCATTAGTTGAGTTGGCAGCTATTCGTATAGAGGAATAGACTTTGGTTTTGCAAACCTAACTGAGGTACAAATTAATTTTTACAAATTATTTAATCTCAAATGTTTTTTTTATTTTCTTTACTCTTCACCTCAGTGGGTGAGTCCAGTTGTATTTGAGAACAGAAGCCTCAATATGTACCGGAGTGTGACGTTTTATTCGCCATTACCTCCCCTGGTGAAAGCTCGTTTTACGTTGTCTCCACCTGTTGCTAACACTCACCGTGCGAGTGTTTGTGTTTATTTGTCTTAAATGTATTTTTCTTTAAATTAAATTTATCAAGAGAAACGCCGTTTCCTGTAAAAATGCAACGTGAGCCATTATTGATGAATGATTTTTGCTGAAACGGCTGAAATGGTTACATCACTAAACATAACGTGAGTTGAATTTGAACAGCCGGCGTTTGAAGGCGGCAAAAATCAGCCGAACAATGACAGAAATCTGTAGAAAGAACTGAATAGTGCAGGAAAGTAGAAGAATAAGCTGAAACAGGCAGAGGCTGAACGGATAATAAAAATAATATTAAATTAGCTAAAAACGAACTGAAATTTGCAGAAAAAAGATGAAATGAACAAATAAGTATCCTGATGCATGCTCAGTAATTAAGGTAGAAAAATCTAAAAAATTGAAACGTTTTGTCTTTCATCCGAAAGACGTCTTCAGCACCTCAGACTGAAGAAGTCTTTCGGATGAAAGACGAAATGTTTCAATTTATTTATTTATTATTTGAATCTCCAGAGAACAAGACTTAACTTTTTTTTTTTTTTTAAAGAGCAAATAAGTAGCTAAAAAGCTGAAATTAGCAGAAAGAGGCTGAAAGGAGCATATAAATTTCAAATTATTTAAAAGAATCACAAAACAATTGCAGAAAAAGGCTAAAATGTGCTAAAATAAACCTTAAGAAGTTGATGAAAAAGCAACACAAAACATTAAATTTAGCTGAACGGAGCATAAAAAGGTGAAATTAGCAGAAAGAAGCTGAAAAATACTGTAGCTGAAGGAGGCTCAAATGAGCCCACTGAAGCTAAAACAAGCAGAAAAAGTTTTAAACGGCACAAAATATATGAAGGATGTGAAGAGAGCGCTGTTTGTTTTTGATGGAGGAAAACGTGGCAGGAAAAGCTAAATATTTCAAAAAGTAAAACTTGCACAGATATTGAAAGTCGTAGCAGGGACGTCCCAAATCAGCGGAATGTTTTGATGAATGAATTGCTGAAATAGACCCAAAAAAATTCAGAATGGGTTACCTGCTGAAAAACATAGGGAAGAAAAATGGGTCTCAGGAATGAGAATGATTCATAACAAGTTTGTATTTTCACAATAAAAGCCAGGCAGTGTTGCGTGATGTTTGAATGCCAACAGAACGCTTCAGGAGGACGATGCAGGACACGCAGGCTGATTTGAGCGTGGCCTTTTCTTTAAAAGGCCACTCTTGCTGCCGGTAGAGCTGTCTGACTGCTGGCCTTTGACTTTTCCCTTGTCTCTGCTGCTCTGCTTAATCCTGAGGAGGTTAATGGCATGATAATAGGAGGCCTGAAGTTGTAGAGCAGGTCTCCTCACAGCGTGCACCCATTTAGCAGAGGAACCAACTGATGGTGCTCGCATACGTCTGTGCAGCCCCGTTCATTTATATTTAGTTCAGCTCCACCATCTTCCTCAAACAGAATTATTGTTTCGTCATTTATCTGTTTTGTCACCTGGCTCCTCCCCCTATCTGATGTGAAGCTCGGGTCATTTGCTCTTCTCTGAAACTACAGTAACAGAGCATAGTTTCTGATTTTAAAATGACTTTGGACTACGGCTAGACAATATAGACATTTATTGTCATCATACTAGCGGTCAGTAGTAATATTCCAAAGAATTGCAACAATAAATTGGAAGCCAATAATATGTCGGTCAATAAGATGGATCTCAACTAGAAGATGAGCTGAAATGCTAGAGCTAAAAGCCAAATCAACACTAAAGAGTAAAAATAAGCATTGTGAGGGCAGTAGAAGAACGAGTGAAGAAAATACGGGTTTATTGCGTCTGCTAATGTCATTTTGATGTTCAGCAAAGATGATCAGAATTGTATATTTTCCGAATATTGTGTAGCCCTCGCCTGGATGTTAGAGAAACACTGAGAAGCATGTGTGAATGATGAGACACTTAGCTTATCAGGCTGGGACTGAATCTGCAGTAAGAGCCAAGACTCTGGTTCTGATAAATGAGGCCAATACAAAAGTTCTTCCTGATGAACAGCAGGGGGCGACTCGTACAGTTGTAAAATGAAGGATTGTTGTAAATGAGGGCATAGGGGTAGTTTACAAATACATTTTATGGTCTTAGGGACACATCTCTGGCCAAAAGGTTTCAGTTTTTAAGGCATACAGATCTACTTTAAAGCAACTAAAATGTAAATACAGTAGTTCCTCGTTCATCGTGGGGGATCTGTACCATGAAGCCCCACGATAAGTGAAAAACTGCGAAGTAGGGATAGTAGTATGAGTAGCGTATATTTATATATGTGTATATATATATATATATATATATATATACATACAGTATATATGTGTGTGTATACATATAAATATAACAAGGTGTTTAAAACCCTGCCCACACTCTTGCACTATTCTAAACAATGTCTCTAAACGCTCTAAAAGAGCACATAATGTCATGGTTTCAGCTCTCTACCTCCTGTCAGCCACTTGCAAGCGCTCTCGGCCACGCCCACTTCTCGTCCTGCATGGAGAACAGCTGATCAGCTGCAGCAGGAAGTTTATTCTTCAGTAAGGGCTGCAGAAAGGTGCAGCAGGTGCTAAATAATTAAAAGCAATTCATTTAAAATAAAAATTTCATGCTGATCGCCAGACAATTGTGTGCCATGTCCACTCTTATTTTGAAAAACCGCGATAGAGCGAGTCCACGATAAATCGACCTGTGAAGTAGCGAGGGACTACGGTACATGCAAGTTAGCCTCAGGCTAATTTTCATCAGGGGCTCCATCAGATTTTAAAACCTTTATTCACATTTCACCAACCCCCAGATTTTTTTTTTTTAACCCATTTTTAATTCTGAGATAATTTCTTCCAAGTTTGACGTAAAACTGTAAATTCACTCCACAGAACTTTTTTTATTTGAAACCTTCCTTCGTGAGTTGAATTCTTTTCAGGTTCACCACTTTTCTGAGCTTCTATCATTCTTTCAGCTTTCATAAAAGTTTCTTGAACTTCCTGTGTTGCTGTTTGTGTTCAGCAGCATTGAACTTCTCTGTATTCAGTCAGAAAAAAACAACAACAACAAAAACAGGCGATCGTAGTGTACTTGATAAGTATTTTGTACTGGTCAGTTTTATTTGTAAAGTATAGGTTACCTTTGATTAGATTTTACACTAACAGAAACAGATTTGTGGATCATTTCAACCAAACATTGCTTAAAAAAGTAATTGCTTTATGTTAAATTCGTGCAGAGAGCCCTCCAGATGTAAACCCTCAAATAAACGTAATCTCACAGCTGGTGCTGTTTGTTTGGTGCAGACACGAAGCACGCTCTTCTCTGACTAATAAACCTGCTGGTGCAGACCCATTCAGTGAAATGACTGTGGTCATTATACATCCAAACATTCGCCTTGTAGCTGTTGCAGCCATGTTGCACCAGTAGGTGGCGCTCTTCCCTTTGGGTTGCACACGCACTCAGAGCAGAACCAGGCCAGATTGCCATCACTTCCAGCTCCTGTGCATCAGTTTTGATGATGTATGCTGTGCTGCGGTGGTTCTTATCTGTGTTGTTGCTGACGGTGACTGACAGAAAACAAAATTTAAATGATAAACAGATACGCTGCAGAACATCAAGTCTCACAGCCAACCCCACGTGCACACACAAACCCTTCTTTGCGGTGATGAACTGACCTAATTTTGAACGGATGTAATAACTTTTTAAACACTCACTGTCAAATACATTATGCAGGAGTGTCCTCTTAGTCACACTCCGTGCACGCGAGTCAAGCTTTTTTTCTTTCAAGCCAGTGGAAGAGATTACCAACATCTGGATCAGATGTGTTACCAGCAGTTAAACCGCAGAGGGGTGCCGGCACACAAAAATCACTGTCCGGTACCTGCCTCACTTTTAAAGTCAGCACTACTGAGCCGTGACTTTAAAATAATCTGCTACTACTGCTAATCAAATCTACTACTTTAAAAAAACTAAACAAACAAACAAACAAACAAAAAAACTAAACCATGTTTGTAGCAATGTAGGGGACAATTAGATATTAATATATAGCAGATACAGTTAGATATAAACATATAGCAGATACAATTAGATATAAATATTAATATATAGCAGATACAGTTAGATATAAATATAGACATATAACAGATACACACATATATAAATATAGATATACTGTATAGCATATACACTTAAATATAAATATAGACATATAGTACAAACAAGTAGATATAAATATATATCAGATACACCTAGATATAAATATAGATATATGGTAGATAAGTTAGGTACAAATATAGACATATAACAGATACACTTATATATAGCAGATACACTTAGATAAAAACATAGATTTATGGTACATACAGTTAGGTATAAATATAGATATATAACAGACACAGTTAGATATAAATATAGACATATAGTACAAACAATTAGATATAAATTATATCAGATACACATAGATATAAATACTGTATAGATATATGGTAGATACAGTTATGTACAAATATAGACATATAACAGTTACACATATATAAATATAGATACATGTATATAGCAGACACACTTAGATATAAATATAGATATATGGTAGATACAGTTATGTACAAATATAGACATATAACAGATACACTTATATATAAATATAGATATATAGCAGATACAGTTAGATATAAATATAGATGTATGGTAGCTAAAGTTAGGTATATATTTAGATATAAAGCACATACATTTTATTATATAAAGGTATATATGTATACAGTTAGGTATTAATAGGTCAAGGTTTGGCTTTCCTGTGCTCTCTGAGTTTATTAGTTGTAGTTTATGCTCAACTTTTTAAAAGTTTTTTTGTTGAAAACTTGCATTAACTGAGTTTGTTTGGTACACGTGCTTACTGAACATGCCACGGTTTGTAGGATCTTGTGCTATTTTGTAATTTTCTTTTTCTTTTTTAGTCATATTTGTAGTTTTGTTATATTTCTTTTGTTTCCCCTCAGCTAAGCACCCTGAACACCAGTTTTTCATCTGTAATCAGTTCACCTGTTCTCACTCAGTTCTCTGTTGTTCGTCTGCGTTTGTCAGATTTTCTTAACATCTTTTTGAATTTACAACCTGCCCCTGCCACCTGGCTGGCTAATTTAAGCACCGTTACACCCCTATTAAATATGGACTAGAAAACATCACAACTTTACACACGCTGAAATGAGATAAACAGATAGTACGGAGGTGGGCTAATTGAATAGTTCTGATTGAGAGGAAGAGGCAGAAAGATGAGAAGCAGAGGAAGAGGAGAGCGGACGTTCTTGAAAAGCTTGTGACAGCTGGCTGCTGCAGATAACCACAAAACCACTGGAGCACTTGAGGTCTGGGTGCTGCATGGCTAGAGTTCCACTCCAACATGACCTTATATCCTGCCTGGGCTTTAGACGCAGGGGTTTGGTCAGAGTGCCACATCCTGACGATTATCCCAAGTGACAGAATCAAGAACTCTGTCTGGCTGGCTAAATTGAGTTCATAAGTCCCTCTTGTATCAGCACAGGGGGGTGTGTGAGTGTGTGCACGGGCACATGCGTATATCTGCTTCAGACCTTCCCCCTTCCCCGTTCTTGTATTATGCATGATTGCTCTGAACAGATAAATTTTCAATCTCACTCGCTGCAAAAGAGAGATTTCATTTATTTGTGCTCAGATATTATCCCTGATGTTGCTACAGTAACTGTCAGTGAGACCGCCGTGCAGAAAGGGGGAGTGAATTTGGAGCCGGCTGATGACAGGTGGTGCATGTCTATGTGCGTCTGGTCCCATTCATTTTTCAGTGAGTCCACCTCCTCCCACCCCCTCTTTCTTTTTTCCTTCCTGCCACCCCGAGTTGGACGTCTGCCTCCAGCATCTGGAGCGGACTGTGGCCCTGCAGTGTGCCAGGTAGCAGGACATTACCAGCCGAGGTCTTATTGTCCACTGATGAGCTGTCAGAGCACACACCCAAATCAACCCGTGTGATTCCAACCTGCCAACGTCCACCGCCGCTCCGTCCCCTCTGCGCTCTTCTCGTTTGGCTCTAATATAATTGACGATCACCAAGGGATCGGAAAAAGGACGTGGAGTTAATGCTTTCTGAAAAGAAAGGCGCTAAATCCATTTGTTTCTGTAAAATATATTGTTCAAAAGGACACAGCAATATTACAGCAGTTCTTTGCAGGATAAACTTGAGTGCTTTAAACCAGGAACCAAGAGACAAAGGACGGATTTGGAGATGAAGACTCAGTAAAATTGGATATTTATCTTCCTGTTTCTGCACGACAAAACTGAAACTGTCAAAAAGCTGAATTTAAGAGTAAATTAGAGGACTTGCCAGGGGCGATTCTAGAATCTGCCCCTTAGGGGTGATTAGCCCCCCCATTTTGACAATGGCTCTTGGCTTGAACGATGTGGTGGTCATTGGCATCAGAAACACTTGTAATGTAACATCCGAGTACTTGTAACTGGAGACCACTTCCACCGCAAATCCTCTTAGTTCGGGTGTGGGGAGGTAGGTGTGTTTGTGCTGTCACGACCATCTCCTTTATCTTCTTCACATTGATGTGAAGGTTATTCCTCTTGCACCAGCTCTCCAGGTGTTCCACCTCCTGCCTGTAGCTGGACTCATAGTTGTTTCTGATGCATCCCACCACCGCTGTATCATCTGCAAACTTTACAATATGACAGCCTGGATGGGTCGGTGCGCAGTCGTATGCGAGCAGAGTGAACAGGAGGGGGCTCAACACACAGCCCTGAGGGGTGCCAGTGCTGAGGGTTATGGTGGAGGAGGAGAAGTTGCAAAACCCTAATGATGGTTTCTTTTATTTTAGGGGTGCCGAGTTAAAATTTAGGGGTGCTTCAGCACCCCCAAAAGAGGCTAAAATCGCCCCTGCATTTCTTAAACAAATGGCGTTTCACTCGTTTATTCCTCTTTTATGTCACATTTTAAATCTTTTGATGATAAATACCAGAGTTCCAGCTGTTCTGGTCAAATCTTTTACAGGGATGTGCAACTTAATATGATATTGTGAGATCTGTTAGGACCTGAAGTATGTGTTGAGAATGAATCTCTGCTACTACCACAATGATTTGTAAGTGAGTTTCTGTGAAATGAACTGAGGTTCAGTGATCCATCATCTATCGCAGAGGTTACACAATAGGTGAAAACCCATGAAGTATCAGCGTTATATTTTATTATTCATGTAGTAAGGCTTTATAAACCCTTCCCACACTCCAACCAACCTTTCCCACTCTCTTATTAACCTTTCCCTGTAATGAGTTTAGTGGATGACCCGAAAATTCAACCAGACACAGAGCGCGTTCAATAAGCTTTATTTTGAAAAGACTGATGAGAGTGTGGAAACGCACGGGGAAGTTTCAGAAGCCGAAACAGGAAAATTCAGGGCACAGAAAGTTGGTCAGGATGAGGGGATCAGTCAGGAGCAGGAGATAATCGCTGGACATTTACCTGCACAAGGTTTTCAATAATCTGGCGCTGCATAGAGAACAGGGAAGCTTTTATATGCTACGACCACCAGATGAGAAGAATTCTGCTGACGGCAGCGGAGCAGGCGGGCGTGGAGAGCGGACGGGCAGGAACTCTCTTATAAACACTTCAAATGTCATTTACTTTACTGTTATTAAGCCTGTTGCTGTTAATGTAATGGCTTGTTTACACCTTGCACATTGCCTAGGACATCCTTGTAAAAGAGATTAATAATCTCAATGGATTTCTTTCCTGGTAAAATAAAGGTTAAAAAAAAAAAAGCTCTTGAACATTGTGGCCATGGCGATGGTTTAAAAAACCTGCGATACAGTGAAGCTTCAAGACGTGAACTGCAATACAGTGAGAGACGAGTGTAGGCTAATGTCAGTTAGCTGTGGCAGCCATCTTGGATGTCAACTGCTGTGTCATTTACCCATCTGAAGAAAAAGCGTAAAAGTTAATCAGTTCAAAATGTACATCCAGTAACTAATTTGTGAGAGTTTCATCAAAATGTATCCAGTGGTTCATAAGATATTTTTCTAACAGACAGACACAGTTATATCCAAGGTTCTTGTCATTCACATCACATGTTTGTTTGTTTGTTTGTTTGTACTTTATTCATTTCAAGTTAAAAGAAACAGAATACTATTCACAACAACATGATAAAAGAAAATACATATGAAATGAAAGGAAGCAGAAGAAGATAAAATCTTATTTTGTCTGCCCCTTCTTTAACAATCAACTCAAACAATTATTTTTTCTCCAAACAGAATAATCCAAAAAAGAAAAAAACTACACAAAGTAACTCATCGCACTTTACCAAAAAATTCCTATTTTATTTAAATGTATTAATTAATTAATTAACTTATTTATTTATTTATTATTTATTTATTTATTTATTTTTACTAACCAATTAGATGTATTTTTCCAAAAACATTGTTTTTGTCATTTTTTTAAACAAGGTCAAAGATTCTGCAGCTTTGATATTATTATTATGTGGTACATTATTACATGTGGTACATGAGGTGGAACAAAATTTTGTACTCAAGGTCCCAGTTATACTCAAAAATAGCAACAAAAAAAAGTATAAAAAGAAACATTAAACAATCTACGATATGCACTAAACACTAGTGATGTAAAATAATACGTTATATTAAACAGCAGCCTGAACATGAGTCTGTAGTGAGCAGATGGTTACGAATCCAATAGACAATGGTTAATTTAGCTCATTATCTGCAAAATAATTTATTGGCATTTTTTGTTGACTAGTCTCAATTAGCTGTGGCGTCCATTTTGAATCTTGATGACTTCAGAAGTGTAAGCGTTGTGGATGTACATCCAATGAATACTCTTCAAGAGTTTCATTAGAATCCCTTCAGTGGTTTGAGATATTTTGCTAACATTACAGGCAACTAAATGCACACAGACACTGGCAGAAACAATAATGGAGTTTCACTTCTAATGACAAAAAGCTAAACCAACAATTATTAATATGTCTGCACCTGAATACGACAGGTGTGGTGTTTTATCGGTGACTCCTTTTTTCATGTCGACTTTCCTGCCTGCATGTCGTCCGTGTTGCGTTCTGCTCCAAAAGAGACTTAATTTTTCTCATCGTATCGCGGTCGGAAACAAATACTTCATATCTTTGTATCATTGTCTGGGTTTATCTCGCGGCTGCAGGCATTTGACGGTGCACATGGTTCCTTCTGTTCTTTTGATTCTCCCTGTCACTTGTTAATGACACATGCTTCCCATTTACTGCCACAAAGTGAAAAATGTAGTAGTCATTAAGTTTTCATTACGTGTCTAATTTGTCTCTTTTTTTTTCCTGCACTTTTGGCCTGGAGGATACTGTGCATGTAGGTAGTTCTCATTCTGAATCCTGACACATTTAGAAGAAAGTTTCCTTCATCGCTCGCTGCTAAAGGCAAAATCGATCTTCTTTTTCTTTTCTATCCAGATCTGTGCATGTTTGTCTGTTGCGTTAGTAAAATATCTAATGAACCACTGACAGATTTTGATAAAACTCTCAGAAAGCAGTAATCTGACGTACATCTAAAATACTAACACTAAAGTTGCTATGTCAGTTTCACAGTTACTGAACTAAAACTGAATGTTTCAGTAGTTGAAACTAATCCCCAACTTATTCTCTGAGTGGTAATTGATCCTGTGAGTTTAAAATTTTGCCATTAACCATTCTCTGTTAGCACAATATGTCAGTCAATAGATTTTAATGAACTTTTCCAAAAGTAATCAATGAGTGATATCATCTGTTTAACATTTGGAGTCAGTAAGATGGCCACCACAGATAATCAACCTTAGAAGACACAAACATGGCTACAAGTTGTTTTTACAAATACTGAGCTTAAATTTAGTGTGATGCTAGCTCACAGTCATTCACGCCTACTTCAAGTGCTAACCAATCTTATGAAATATACCGTAATTGCCGCTGTACATGTCACACCGCCGTGTAAGTTGCATCAGTCCAAATATGTCTAATAAAGTGGAAAAAGAAACATAAATCTGTTGCTTATAAGTTGCATCTATTATGCGTCTTTGCTGACCACCCGGAAACGTGGGCCGGTGTTGTGCCAAAAATGGATGGGCTGCCAAATGGCGGCTGTGGGAGCTTGCATGGGAGGACTTTAACAAGATTAACACTTAAAAACAATAATTTGTTTGCTCCAAATTATAGCAAAGGTGTGTCTCAGTCTAAGGTTTCCTTAATAAATGCACTTTGACGGTCAAATCAGCCGCATTTCAAAAGCCGATTCATGGAAGCCTGAGCGTGCAGAGGGACGACTTGCTGTGCATTTCTTCGAAATTAACAAGATAACCACCTAAAAACAATTATTTGTTTGCTCAAAGTTATAGCAAAGGTGTGTCTCAGTGTAACTTTTCCTTAATAAATGCACTTTAATGGTCAAATCACCTTCATTTCACCTGGGCGGCGCAGCGAAACGTAGGTGATTTGATTATTGCTCCAGGAGTTCCGGAGCAAGACTTAAGTGGCTTGGTATGGCAAGCCAAGTGTCTCATTAATAGCCAGTTTTACATATTAATGATAAAATTGACTTGCCATATTAGTTGAGGGCCCTCTAGTGGCTAAAAATGGTAGTATTCAATATTTTCCATGTTAGAATGAATGAAATCATTAGATCGCAGCCAAAAATTGGTTTATAAATATGAGAAAAACTAAACAAAACATAAATGCGTCGCTTCGCTGTATAAATCTGCGACTTATCCAATGAAAATTATGGTAGATGGCCACTTGTCCTGAACCTGGTTCTGCTAAAGGTTTCTTCCTCATGATGGAGTTTTTACTTTCCACCGTTGCCTTCATGCTTGCTCAAGACGAGAGTCTGCGATGAAGGTAAAATTTAAATCAGTCTGCTCCTCAGATAAATCACGTTATTAACATTATTTTATATACTGTATATGAATGTTTCTGTTCAGTGACCTGCGATGATTTCTGTTGTGACTTGGTGCTACATAAATAAACTGAATTGAATCAGATCAATCACTCGAACCTTTTTCAACTTCGTCTTTTCTTAAAATAAATTTATTTTAGCCTAAAACACTTGGGAGACAATACATTCCTTCATCAAATGCCAGCAACTGTAATAAATGTAATTATTATTATTTTTTTTTTTCTTAAAATAGTTTGTTAAATCCTCCTCTTACTGCCCATAACTCCTTCAGATGTTGTTTTACGGAGTATCGTTTTCTTATCAAGAGGGAAAGCGGTGTCCGTCTCTGGAGGTCTTTTCTGCCTTTATCAGGGAGTTTATACCCACAGAAGAGTCAGCACCTCTTTATATGGAAAACCTCCCTTTTAGCTCCTGACCCGAGCTGAAAGCTGTGTGCGAATATGTTCTCATTAATCTCTCTGCCCACAGTAAAAGGTCTGCGTCTGGCGGGTCCCTGAAAATTAATCTTAAGTAGCTCTTTCATTCCTCTGACGTAAACAGAAAATGTCTCCTGCAACAATGTGGCAAAACCACGGGATGCCCTGAGATCAGACTTTGCGCTCTTATCAATGCCCCTGCAATGTTGTTCTGCAGTTGCTATGGAAACCATGCCGGCCTTATTAAAAAAAAAAAAGTTTCACCTTCTCTGAGTCTGCCCTTTACCTGACAGCCAAGATAAACGAGCCGGGTCCTGGGAGGAAGGCAACACAAACATGCATCTCTGCTCAGTGGCCCGTGCTCATTGGCTCTCTGCTGGAAGCCCTTATTTACCTTAATGTGGGGAGGAGGTGAGACGGAGGCGAGGCTCGAGGTGGAGCTGGTGGAAGGTGTGTGTGTTTGTGAGTGTGTGCACGAGAGGGGAAAACTCACCGCGATTACTCACAGCGCCTCCCATAAACAACCTTGAACCAACCTGCAGTAAAAAGGAATTAAAAAAAAAAAAAAAAAGGAAGAAAGCAAACGACTCTTTCTGGCCCCCATTACGCTCACGAACCAGATGATGTCATATGTCACCTTCAGCTAATGAAGGTGATGATGACATGCATGAGCGCCGCGTACGTTCACCATCTGCTCAGTACCACGGCGCTGCATCGTACAACACTGCTGCTGCAGAGAGGAGTCAAAGCACGACCGCGGCGCGAGCTTCCCGGGACACGTGTGAACGAGCGCCGCCAGCATCCCGATGGCTCGCCGCGAGTTTAATCACGGCATCGAACGCTGAAGCTGTTAAAGCGACTCGTCTCTGAGGTCGTCGTTTGTTTCCTGTTGATCGCCACCGCTGGAAAACAACATCTCAGAACGTCTGAGCAGCGTCACCTGTTAGCTGCTCGGCATGTTGGCTGCTGCTGTTTTGTGTGATTACTGAAGCAGGAGAAGCAAACACAAATAAACAACATACATTTCTACATACATGTAGAAAAATTACATGCCTAACTTTGCTGAATTTTACAGAAGAAAATGGAACTGAGTTGGCTAAGCTAAAAGAAACAACTAAAACAAACAAACAAAAAAAGAAATATATATAACACTAGCTAAAAGCCAAAAGTGTGAAACACTAGCTAGTAGCTAAAATGAAGAACCCCTTGCTAAAATCAGAAAGTAGCAAAATGCTAGCTAGTAACGTAAAGTAGCAAGCAACAAGTAACATTAGGCTAACTAACCGCTAAAGCAGTAAAAAAAAACAAAAACAAAAAAACAACTCTAGCAAAAACCTAAAAGTGCAAAATGGTAGCTAGATGCTAAAAGTAGCAATTCACTAGCTAGAAGCTCAAAGTAGAAAAAAAAATGCAACTTAAAACTTTTAGATTTAGATCTGATAACTCTCAATCAGGTCATCCGGACAGTTTCTTTTTAGTAGAAACGTTTCACCCTCACTCCAGAGGGCTTCATCA
>JARVGS010000760.1:7187152-7198052 GCA_031762315.1 Hypsolebias antenori | reverse complement strand
CCACAATCCTTTTTTGGCAAGACACCGCCCACATTTCCGGGTTGTCAGCGGTGACACGTAACATAGGCGACGCGTCACTGGCGACGCATAATAGGTGCGACCTAAATAAAGGTGCGACCCGTTTATGGATTTTTCCAAATTACTGGACAAAATTGGACAATGCGACCTATAGAAAGGAGCGACCTAACAGGCGGAAAATACGGTAGACATATTTGGATTGATGCAACTTATGAGGCAGTGCGATGTGTGGTCGCGGAAAATATGGTACTCTAAATTTATTTCAGTAAAATCTTTGTCAGCACAGTTCGACCGTCAGTTTAGAAAGCCCATCAGCACTCTTGCCCCACGGTTGTTACTGCTGCGAGAACATCAGCTCAGCATGCCAAGTGCACTGAATTAGCATGCCGGTGTGATTAACTGGTCTCAACATTTGTTCTTTCCCCAGCTGACCTGCTCAGCCCAGGCTATTACAGAGCAAAACTAAAAAAGCAAAACAAACTGTGCATTTTGTGCCACAATTCCATTAGAGCTGTAACTGGACCCATTTCACGGCATGACTCATGGATTCGGTAAATGTGGCTGTTACCACTGATCATAATTGGCAGTTGTGTCTCCAGTTGTATCGGACAAAATGATTTGTGTTTGACCGATTGTTCTGCTTTGAAGAAAGTCACATACTGGAACTGTGTCGTTGACGGCAAATCAAAAGCTCAGTGGTTATCAGCTGCTTAGTTTACATTTGTTGCCGTAGCTACAGCAACAAATCTTCACTTAAATGAGCTGCGTGGTACAAATCAACACCCATTTACTGAGTGATTGAGGACACTGACTCTATTTAACTGGTTTTGTTGTTAAAAATGTTTGTTTTTTTTTTCTTTTGCCACGTTGTTTCCCGGTCTTGGTCCTCAGCTAAAACAAAGTTAAATGGAGTGTGCAGAAAGGCCTGGCCACTGCTAATGACTAATTTGCTTTCTTTCCAACAGCATCCCCATTTTTACCACACTTAACAACAAGCAGCCCATTAAGGCGGCTTGAAATATGTAGAAAATGGTCAAACAAGTCAGTGATTGAATCCTCTCAGGACATCCATCACATTTTTTTATTTGTCTTTTCTCCATTTGTGTAATGGAGAAACTAACAGTAAGATCCTGTCAGCGAAATGAACTCGAGCGACAAAAAACAGTCGTTTCTGTCCGAATCGTTCCATCCCATACGCCTGCTCATCGTTAGCAAAACTAAGAAAATATGTGCTTTTGTTGCAGAGTCAGTAAACCTTTCTGATTGCTTTTCAAACTGTTAGCGTTAAACAGATGGTGGATTTTATGCAACAATATTTTGAAACTTCAACAGTTATCCACACAAAGAATGAGGTCTGAGGTCACTTCCTTTCTATCAGTGGAACATCATTGTTTCTGTAGCAATGAAGTTATATAAGAAAATTAAATCTATATACAAATAAGCTGCCTTTTAGTGCTCTGTTCATTCTGGTTTCCTCCCAGATCAAAACATGCATGCTAAGTTAATTGGTAACTCTAAATTGTCCCTGAGTGTGAGAGTGAATGGTTGTCTTGATTGTCTCCATGTGTCCCTGTGATGGACTGGAAACCTGTCCAGGGTGTCCCCCGCCTCTTACACATTGATGGCTGGACACGAGCAGTGACACCCGTAACCCCAAAAGGAAGAAGCGAGTAAAGATGATGGATGGATGATTAGAGAAAAATACTGCCATAATTATGCAATTTCATCCAGCTTTGCAAATCAAACCCCGCGGCACACAAGGTGAAAGCAAAACAACAATCAGAGAATAAGCAAAATAGTAAGTATTTAGATCTAACACTTCTGTTTCTTGGCAGGTCATAATAAGGTAACAACATTATTGTGCACATATTTTAAAAATGCATGTGAATGTGTGAATTTTCACAACTCATGTGATGTTAAATTGTAATTTTTCAGATTCTTGTGAACAATGTTGCTTTGTCACAAAAAACAACATTTTGTGTCTACACTGGCACAAAAATGACAATAAATAATCTCTTAGTGCACAGCTACATGCCTGTCCCAGTGTTACTTCCACAAGCAATATTCTTAAAGTTTCATATCCACTCAACATGTTTTCTCTGAATGGTTGGAATACACGTGAAAAATAAACTAAAATTTAAACAGATTTGAAAATGGCAAAAAAAAAAAAAAACAGAGAAAAAAATCAAAAGTGAGATTTCTTAGTTTGAATCATCCAACTGTCATTCTGTTGATCCAAGTATTCCAGACACCAGATGTAAACTTCTTAAAAAAATTAATACAACACATTTAAAAGTCAATGAACAGCCATGTCACAAACAAGTAATCAATACAAGTGCTGAATATAAAAAAGGTGGAGTGTCACGGACAGGCTGATTAAAACGGCACAAGAGAGACGACTGGGTGAAGAGGAGGAATGGAAGGCTTACACTGCGTTGCATTGTCCTCCAGACAACCCTCTGGGAGCAGCAGAGAAATGAAGAAGAAAGAGATTTAATTGGACATCAGAGATATAGAGAGACAGAGAGAGAGAGAGCGAGAGAGAGAGAGAACTAGAGCAAAAGAACGTCTAATAGTTAGTGAAGCAAAAAGTTAAATGACAAATGGTGCTGCTGTAATATTCTATTCACCAGCCGGTGAGATTTAGTACCCAAACCATTTGATAAACAATGAATTGCTGTGAAGTGCAGTGGAATCAGTCAAAAAAACCTCCTTCTATCTGATCTGATCAATGCATAAATGAAGACCTGCCTACAAACCTGATGAAGTTAATCAATCTGAAGTTGTCTATTAGCTAAATTTATACAGTTTACTGGACTCAAACAGGTTTAGTAAAATGTTCTAATGAATATATCTGTTCCTTGGTTTTAACATATATTTTATTTATATGGATGCACAATATTATCGGCATAGTATTCGTATCGGACATTAGCAATAAAGTTAAATATTGGACATCGGCCAGTCCATCAAAATCCTATTGGACTCAAACGGGCTTAGTAAAATATTCTAATGGATATATCAGTTCCTTAGTTGTAACATATATTTTATTTATAGGGATGCATGATATTATCATTACAGTATCTGTATCGGACAAAATTAGCAATAAAGTTAAATATTGGACACCGGCCAATCCATCAAAATACTATTGGACTCAAACGGGCTTAGTAAAATATTCTAATGCATATATCTGTTCCTTAGTTGCAACATATATTTTATTTATGGGGATGCATGATATTATCGGTATCGGACAATATTAGCGATAGAGTTAAATATTGGACACCGGTCAATCCATCAAAATTTTATTGGACTCAAACAGGCTTAGTAAAATGGTCTAATGCTTATATCTGTTCCTTAGTTGTAACTTAAATTTTATTTATAAGGATGCACAACATTAGTGGCCGATATTAGCGATAAAGTTAAATATCGGATGTTCCATCAAAATACAGTAACGTACCGATCCAAAAGGCGCTGTTTTTGTGTGACAACCCAGTGATAAGGATGCCTACAGCGCCAGCACAATATTATGACATCACGAGCGCCGTTGAGTTTAGATTTGTGAAAATTTACACATTTTCGCTGTTCGAGTGTTATCTTGTTAGAGAGAGTAAATGTCATTGATACATTTGACATTAAACATAATCCAAGTTTAACTGTTACATCATTTTCAGCCCCCTTTTTGGCATCTGCATTTGGTAGCAAGTCAAATTGACCAAGACCATACAGAACAATGTAGTAGTTTAATTCCACAGCAGGAAAAGCTATGTAGTTTCTGTAATTACCATAGGTCTAGGAAAATAAAACAAAAAAACAAACAAAAAAAACATTTGGAATTGATATCGGTTATCGGCCAAACAAGTTTTAACATATCAGCCAAAAATCTAATATCATGCATCCCTATTTATTGACACATTTAAAGAAATAATGTAGATTAAGGAACTTTCATCCTGAGCATTTCAAGTCAATTTACTGAAAGGAGCAGTAGGAATAAGTACATATCATACCACATTAATAATAAAAAAAGGTAAACTGGAGGATTTTTTTTTTTTTTATATTTTCACACTTTTTATTGACCAGTTTTATGTTTATGACGTGAAGTGAAGGTTTGCTTACATTTTCAGTCTTGAACTGTGTGTAAAGATATGGGTAATTCAAGAAAGTCTGTCTGCATTTCCACACCCATTCTGGTTTATCCTATGTTTGCATTTATTACGATTACAGCTCAACAGAACAGACCACTGATAAAGACTCTTACAGTACACGCTGCAGCTTTTAATCGCTTCACTGCTTCACCATATTTTCCATTTTAATCCTTTTGTACAACTTATACAGCACAAGATTAGCAACTGCACCTTTTAGTCAAAAGGAAGATAATGCATTTATTGGAAGGATTTACTGGATGAAAGGGGAATCACAACGAGCATTTTGAGCACAGAGCTTCCAGAAGACAAATCTGCGGTATAAATGAAAAATATGGCTTTTTATTAATGTGTCCTACATCCACACATAGTAATAATCTGACTGAAATTTGTTTTAGAAGATTTTAGGGTAATTGTTAAATGACAGGAAAGCAACTCCGTTTAATTAGTATAAATAAATATTAGTGCAATATTTAATGCATCCAAGTTGCAGATATGTATTTTATTAAAATTATGTTTAGTTTCAATTAACTATTTGAGGCTAATTTGAGAAAGTGTCACGTTATAGATGACTGATATGTACATGACTGACAGACTATTAGCACACTGGGAGGACGTTTTGTACTGAGGGTGCAGCTTCTTAACCCTGTTGCCCAACCTCTGGCTCTAAATACAGCATGGGGCATCCCAAAAATAAAAACAACATTTTGGCATTAATTCGGAATAGCAGGAAGAAGCCAAGATGCCTTTTCCATTTTTGTTAATGTTTATGCTTTATACTGTATGAAACTCGATCAGAGGTTTGCTTTTATTGGACACTGATCCTTAAAAAATCACAAGTAGGCTACCGTATATTCCTGCATATAAGTCACTTTTTTTTTTTTGCATAAACTTGTCAGTCCTGCGACTTATTTGCTGAAGCGACTTATATATGTTATTTTCCTCTTCATTATGCTTTTTTTGGGACTGATGTAATTTATAGTCCGGAGTGACTTATATGCCGAAAAATACGGTACAACAATAATCCAGCCTTATACAGTTTATTAAAGCAGTGTTTTTAGTCTGGAAATGTGTGAGCTTTCTAATTAACGGTACTCATTGGTACTCATTGAAATATTGTGTAGACTTATTAATTTTTTTTCAAAAAGTAATAGAAACATGCATTTTAATGAATAAAGATCAGCCAGAAAGGAAAAATCTAAACTATTAAGAATGTGTAAACATAACTTGTGAATGCAGCCGAATATTCTGTGCATTTGTCTGCTCACCGAAACAGCTGAAGTGACGGAGAACAGATCAACGTTTGTGACGTGCACAGTGTGGCCATATTTAAGCTCGGATCTACCGAGCTACATAGGCAGGTAAAACTACATGTTTATATTGTGTGTACGCACAATAAGAAGTGCATATTTATATATCTGGAATACTAGTGGAGTAAACCCTCACACTGTACCATTTGATAAAATTCAGGATAACCTTTCATTTGTTTGATTTCATAGTTTACAGTAAGTACCCTTAATGTTTTTAACCATTTTCATAAACTTTGTTGAGGCAGTTTGCTTTTTCAGCCATCACTGCAACGGCGATCAAATACTTATAGTAAAAACTGTTATGCAATGTTTCTTCTGTGGTTATAAACACAATGAAGAATCCATTTGAAGCAGCAGCTATCGTTGAAATACGAGCACCTTTGTGAGTTCTCTGCAACTGCTGGCAGTGATCATAAGAAAAAAGAAATACTTGAGCTCGTTGCAGCAAAGGTGGAAGCCACGTAGCACCTGGGGGCTATGTGGACTACATGAGCAGGCCTGTTTTTTCTGGCCTTTGGACTTATGCCCCACAAAGTCGACCTTAAACACAGCATGCCTCCGCCAAGTCTGCCTGAGCCAATAATATTTCAAAAACTCTCTTTTGCTCGCTCCTGAAAATCCGTTGAGCTGTCAAAATAAGAGAGAAACACTTGGTGTTTGGCACAATTTGCTTTTGTAAATCAGGCCTCTGTGACTTCTGGGAATTTGTGAGTCATCTTTTTGTGTTGTTTTTAATTAAAACAAACTTAACCATGAAGCTGCTGCACTTATTACCATGTTTTATCACCATTCTTTTTAATAATGGAGCTTTTAACCGTTTAGTTTTTACATACCAGTCTTTCCAGGCTTGTTCCAGTTGCTGTGGTCGGTCTCTGTTCAGGGGTGTACGGCCTGAAGCGAGCGCTGAACACATCTGAGATGCCTCGTGCCGACCTGCCGATTCCTGCCGGTTTCGGCTGCCCGCACCCTTGAAACACCTGAAAGAGAAGAGCGAGAGCTGCGGTTAGCAGAGATGAGATAAGCAATATGGGAACACAAACACAAGCTGGTGTGAATTTAAATATTAAGACCTTCCCAGTTTTGCTACATTAACAGAACATCTCAGCATCATTATGGGATGTAATTGCTTTTCTCACCCCACTGCTGAATACAGAGACTGTTAAAAAGCTGCATGAACTCCGCACTCAGTCCTGGCTGCATCTTGGTCGAATAAACAGTCTTTTTTTTTTTTTTTAACACAGGAGTTGAAGTATGGCTGCAGCAAAGTGTTGTTTGAAAAAAAAAATGGAAACAGCAGTCAGTTTGCCACCAAGCTCAATCTGTGGTTCGTGATTGAGACAGAAAAGTATAGAGGTGCAACTAATGGTGTCTATCAGAGCACAAAGGCTCCTTTTACTGGAACAAGTGTTATAAAGGTGGAGGAAACAGAGTTGGCAAACTAAACTCGCAAAACCAAAAACAAGTTTGCTATTTTTTTCAAGTAAGTTTAATGAATAATGAAAAAGTAATTTAAGTGTGAGAATTTAAAAAAAATAAATCCTGTTATCAAAATTTTAACCTATATTTGGCACCACGTGAAGACAGACTAAGCTTTTTTCTTTGATTTGAGAAATTAATTTGTGAAAAAGAAGAAAAAAAAAAAGCCCACACATTTTATTCTAATTGCATAAATTACAATGTCAGCTAATTAATTTTACTTAAATAACACCACAGCTGAGATAGAAAGCAACACAGACATTTTTTTTTCTTTATAAAGTTGCCTGAAACTCAAACCAAACTTTTCTTTTTAGAGCAAGACAAGCGCAGCTCTGTTATTACCTGGATTTTGTCTCAGTCTGTAGCTCATATGAGGTTTGTTGTTTTCAACCAGATTGTTTTCAGATGGTTTGGTCTCTGCAGGCTTTTACAGCATGGGTCATTAGGAGTCCTTCCTGATCCACCTGCCGGCCCCGGCTCAGTATGTGGCAGAGCACACTTACAGTTTTCATGCCTGTCATGACAAAATGTTGTCTTTCTCTAATATTTATTGATTTTTCACCACAACTATACTTCCACTATCTTTTGCATCGCGAGGGCAAAGTGATTTTTAAGTGGTCCAAGCAGCACTAAGGAAGCTACAATAAAATATTTGATATGTATCAGAAAACTCAGGGAGGGACTGTGATTACAATGTGAAGGGGAGGAAAGCTGTAATCTCAGACCAATCTGTCAGCAAAGCAAAACCTCCGAGGATTGGGCCATGAAGGACGCAGGCAGTGGGTTGGGTTGCACATCGAAGTCCTCCACATTTGAGAAAGGATTGGATATCTAATTCATACTGACCTCTGCAACACCTGCATGAAGATGGGCCAGAATACATGAAATGATCTGATTAAAAATCTGAAGAATGGGATGGAAAGCTGCAAACTGTGTGATAATGTAGCAATCCTGCTGGTGGTCTTTTACATTGATCCAAAGACTAATCTATAACTATCCTGAATAATGTGTACTCATTCATTACACTTCAGTGAAATAACCAAACACTGACAGAAAACAGAACACAAAACTATAATCTTTGCAAGAACATTTTGTGGCAGTTTATAAAAATTAGTTTTATCAACTAAATCTAAGCTGTATCATATCATTATTTTGATTCTGTGTGCATTCAAGGAGTAAAAATCAATAGAGAAACTGAGTTAGACAAAAACAACCCAGTTATTACAGTATTTAACCTAAATGGTATAATAAGTTAGCATCAAATTCAAATCAAAGCAGTGAGGTCAAGGTGCTCAGTACCTTTGCGGACACCTGCATGCTGTTGTCCTGCATGGTCATGATGGCCTCAGAGATCTTAATGTCGATTGGTTCAATTACTGCTTCGATGTTGAAAGGACCCCCGAGTCTGTCAGCGACCTGCAACATGGCGTCTGTCGGTGAACAGAGAACACAGAAACATTCAGAAACATTAAAGATTCCATTTTAAAATTGAAATTTCTTTGTAAGACAAGTCAAAAAACGAATACTTTCAATGATCAGAAACAATGCCCATTAAAACTGCATGACAGGCCTTTAATCATTTGCATTGGCACTTTATCACATGTATAATTCAGGATGCTAGTTTTCTATTATTCAATTCAATTCAATTCAATTCAATTCAAAAATATTTATTAATCCCAAAGGGAAATTAAATGATGTAGCTTATCATCCTGGTTTCATTAGAGTTGTTATAGATGCTAATGGCTGTGGGCAGGAAGAATCCCTTGTAGTAGTCCGAAATGAGCAGATCTGAAGACGTGAGCTGCAAATGTTGATCTGTCTGCTTGGACTTGATGGATTTCTTGGTCTTCTTGGACAGCAGGACCACCTGGATCTTGGGCAGAACTCCTCCCTGACCAATGGTCTCTCATCCCAGCAGCTCATTGAGCTTCTCATCATTGCGGACAGCCTTCTGCAGGTGTCAGGGGATGCTCCTGGTCTTCTTGTAGTCACGAGCCGCGTTTCCCACCAGCTCCAAGATCTCGGCGGCCAGGTAATCAAGCACTTCCACCAGGTAGACGGGGATGCATCCACGACACCTCCTTTTTAAATCATTTTTGATTTGGGGCTGTGGCTGAAGTATTATTTGAGCTTTTGAGATGTTAATCAGCTGCTCCCAATTGTTAAAAAAAAAAAAACTTGTTGCCATGGTTACACCTCATAATGAATGTCCAAAACAAAAAAGGAAAATCCTTCAAGCTGCACAGCATCTAATAACAGAGGGAATAATCATCAAATACAGTGATTTACATCAAGAAAAAAGAGGAATTAAAGTTTTAAAAAGCAACATACCAGAATGAAAGTAACAGAGCTGCTCCAGCATGCAGCCACCGTGAGCGGCACAATTCTAAAACATGTTTTGACATATGTCATCATATGTCACTTATGTCTTGACAAACACAAAATTCCTAATAGAACTAAGGTGATATAAGAAGTAAATAAAAACAGCACAAATTATGAAATAAATAGTAGTATTTAAAAAAATGTATCTGCAATACAATGGTTTTAGATTACATACATGTTCAGTAGACTATTTACAAGAAGATTTATTCATTTACTGCTTCTGTATTGGGGAAAAAGTAATAAATAAATAAAACAATAAATTGATGCATTATGGTAGTGATTTCAAATGACATAAATGTGACACTATTATACCCCATAGAAATACTTTTTGTGTCCAAAAACATCAGGCAGCGAGGCAGAATGAAATCAGAACCATATAAAACCCCTTGAACATTTAGTTCAAAAGTTTATCTTAGCCTAGCCTAGCAATACCATCAAAAAAAAAAAAAAAAAGACAAAATCTCAGCCTACATCAAACTGAAAAGAAAAAAGAATTAAATGTTTCAAACGGACTTTGGTGCACCAAATAAGGAACTTAAGCACATAAACGTACAATGTAGGAAGTGTCTGAATCATTAGCTCAAACAGATTAGCCTCCAATACGGACACTTTTCATTTGCACTAAAACAGTAGGACATTATTATGTTCAGACAAAGGAATTGTACCATTTATTGTGTCAGACTACAGAGTGATTAAGGTGCAAATAACGAGTTAGATATTTTCATTAGGCTCAATCCTGTTTCCCAAAAAGTAATTAAAAGTCCACAGGGTAATGTTTGAGCAGGTTAAGTGGGAGGATGGTGACATCAACAAGACATTATCTCTGTGCAGTGACATTTGCAAAAATGTGGGGCAATCAGGAGAAAACCATTTAGCCCAAAGGGCAACAGAAAGCCTGCTTTTTTTTAATCCAGTGAGCCAATAAGAGCTGTCTAAATGAAAAACCGGTGTTCACGTTTGGTTATATGGAGTCACTGAACCTTTAGTTTAAGGTGCCAAAACTGCCAGCTACTTTAAAAAAGTTGTGTCAGTCATGTTCATGGTTTATACTTTAATCTCTGCAAACTGTAAGTTCCTACTGTCTTTATGTGTCAGACTTAACCACTGCTGCACCCCCACTCCATATCTCTCGCACAGAGGAAATACTAAACAGCATTACCTCCGCTGCACTTTGAAACACGATCACTGTTTGGATTGAATCACCCACAAGATTGCTTCTTCAGCCGCAGTGACTGTTTGTTCAATAAATCCACCAACTCCAACTTTCTGTCTGGATGTGGGTTCACCTCACTGTGGCGTTCAGATAGACAAATAAAGAATCCTAAAACATTACTCCGACACATGATTGCACTGTTTGTTTAATGATGTTACAGCCAGTGGTGTAGTCTACATTTTTCTAGTGGGTATAATGTGCTTAGAAATCAAAGTACACCGGTTAGTACAATGCAATCGTTAATTCATTTAGATTTTTAAGCATATTGAACATTTCAAAATTTCTCTGATGCTTTTATTTTAATAAATGTACAACAAACTTTGCACAACAGTTGGCTTTGTATTAAAAACATAGAATTTAGAATA
>JARVGS010000760.1:6884979-6906192 GCA_031762315.1 Hypsolebias antenori | reverse complement strand
ATGGATGGATGGATGGATGGATGGATGGATGGATGGATGGATGGATGGATGGATGGATGGATGGATGGATGATGGAAAGTAGCTAGTTTATAAAAATAAATAACACAATAAAAATCATAAGTAAATACAGATAAAGGCTTGCTTCTAATAAAAGCCTACGAGGTTTGTGAAGTCTGAATTTCTTAGGTTTTTAAGAAGTTTGTTTCAGTCTTGAGTCTTTCCTGAATTATACAGAAATGGGTGGAATGACCCATCCAAGCTGTGTGTGTGTGTGGGGGGGGGGGGGGGATCTTCATTCTTGCATTTAATGATTGTGGTTCAGTTGCCTTAGCTTCTTGGTTTAAATTAGTGTTTATTTGCACTGATTCATTATTTTTTTTTGGTTCTGTAGAACATATGAAATCCAGGTTAGACCTGAGAGACCGGTTCAGGTCAACCCTGGCTGGATTTGGTGAGTCCTACATGTATTTGAGGCTGCTTTTGCTTTCAGCGTGACTGCTTCGTTGCTGCTTCTTCTGAGGGGTGTTCTATGAAGCAAAATGACCAGACCTGGACTTTTCTTCTGTCAGCCTGCCTTGACAAGACTTATAACTCTTGAGGCGAAGAGCACGACTGTAGTGGTTCTGGTGGTACTTTCAAATAAGCATTTTGACTGTATTGTGTCATCTGTGAGAAATGTTTCATCCCCCATCCAGAGGACTTCCTCAGTCTGTTGGCAAGTTGGTCATCTGGCCTAAAACATTTAATTGTTGCACATGATTTTATTTGGAGTGTTCAAAGCCGACTTTTGAGATTCCAACAGGAGGTTGGCTTGAAACACCGCAGTGAAGGTTGTCTATGAGACGGCTCTGATTGGCAGGCTGTAGACTGAGGAAGTCCTCTGGATGGGGGATGAAACGTTTCTCACTTAGACTGGTCCAGATGACATGATTGAACCTGTTTTACCTACCTAGATGATTGAGCTCGACACCTATTTTTACATATATATTTTTTTTTATTTTGTGACTTTTAAACACTCATGCATCTTAAAGCGGACATCTGTACATCTGTCTGCATATCCATACATTTTCTCTTGTCCCAAACATAATTTTGACCCACTAGATAAAATGTAAAACTTCACATGCATATACATCACCAGACGTAGTGTCGCGCACACACACTTCATCCCCCCCAGCTCAAAGTTAAAACGAGGTCTTTGCTTGTCCCGACCATTTCTATAGGTTGACAGGCATATAATGTGCTGTATATGCAGTACACTTGTAAAATAAAATGTTAACATTTAACTGACTAATGTGGTGCACTGACTTAATTTTTTTTTTATTTTTATATTTGGCATTTTATTTTTAAATCTTGCAGAAATGGTAACATAAACATATCAGATTTCTCTGGCTGTAAAGAACAGAATCAGTGACTGGGCTCTGAACTCATCACCAGCGTGAGTGGCCTGGAGATCTGACGACTCTAAAAATAATCTGATGCTGCTTGGACTTGAAGCTGAACATGGATAGCAAAGCAGAAAGTCTTTCTTCAAAGTATACCCCTCCATGTTTTTTCCTTTACATTGTATGTGAGATTTGTCCTTTTAAACTCTTATTTGGCTTTTCATAAAGATGAGTGCTTATACATGCCCAGTTAGTTTTTCTGAGCTGCGACTCAACAGCAGGATTTCCAGCAGACTTCATTGTTTATAATCGGTCTTGTGTACTCAACTTGTTACTCTTTGTATCATACCCTCCAGCTAAACACTAATCAAGTTGTTTAAATGTCACACCTGACATCGTCTGTTGTCCACATCTGTGCTGTTATCTGTTACTGTACAAGTTCTGGCTGCTGTTGTGCAGACAGCAGCATCTGTTGCCATTTATCCTGCCGCTGTGCTTGACTGGCATGTTGCTCCCTGCTTACACTTAGCTGAGGATTTTGGTGTTTGAATGCAACATATGCTGTCAGAGCTGGTAAGATTGCAGCCCATTTTGTGTTTGTGTCAGAGACATGGAGCATGTTGGCTATGCTTGTGCGCACAGTTGTGCAGGGAAACTATGGGTCATGCTTCGTTGTGTTGGTGTCACTTTTCAGGCAGTATTGATCTGCAATATCAATGTATAGGTAGCTTTGAGGTGCAAAAAATAAGTTGCAATTTGCAAAATGTCAAAACTTATTTTATTAAAAATAACATATTTCCCAAAATGCAACGGGTCATTTGCTTTTCTTGTCAGTGCATTCTGTAGAAACATTTGTTTTGCACATCTGGTCCAGCATACAGAGTGATGTCTTTTGCCCTCTGTCATCTGTGTTTCAGTGTTTTTTCCCCTCTTTTTTTTTTATGCGTTTGTTTTTCCCGAACCAGGAGCAAATCCCTCAGTGACATCCCGATGGTGTACCCTGTGCGTGAAGTTTCAAATGGAAACCCCATTTATAACAAAGGACAGGACGCCGGCCTGGCTAGGGGCAGGAGCCAAGACGGTGAAAGGAAGCGAAGTGTCGCTGCCAAGGACAGTGAAGCTCAGTGGCAGGAGGCAAGTCACGTCTGACAAAACGGCTCATTATGAGTCTATTTTTGTACTTCAGGACAGCTTTGAGGCTATTCTTTCTCTCTGCACACCAGAGCAATTTCTTTTCAGGTTTTAGAAGTAAAATTTGATCCATAAACCTAGAATTGGTGTGGTATTGGCAATACTTAAATGTGCTTCTTTCAACAAAGAACACCACCACTATTTGAAATCTGAGATTAAATTTTAAGATTTAGAGGAGAATTAAAATATATTGCTATGATGCGACAGTTAAATTCTTGCTGGCATCATTGTTGGGATTAAAATTTGTTTCAGGATTTGACAAAGTGGAAGAATCGTCGCAGGAGCACCCATACTGAGCACTACAGGAAGTCCCAGGACAGGGATCACATCATTAATCAGATGGCCAATGGAGCTGTGACGAGCCATGAGACAAGTCGAGCACAGAGCGGTCCAACAAAGAGGTGCGTATGACTGAAAATTAAACTAAAAAAAAAAATTAAAAAAAATTGTTGTTGCAAAGTATTAAGTGTGTGGGTGGGGCATACAGTAGTCTCTCGTTTATTGCAGGGGATCCGTACACTGAAGACCAGCGAAAAGTGAAACTGAAGTAGGATTAGTAAGACGAGTAGTAATTTATTTTAGTTTTTACAATTTAAACCCTTCCCACACTCTTGTAATATTCTAAACAATGTTTTTAAACTCAACGCTCTATAAGAGCAGAGAATGTCATGATTTCAGCTCCCTGCCTCCTCTGCTCTTTGCCACCTGCATGCACTCTTGGCCACGCCCACTTCTCCGCGCTGCACAGAGAACAGCTGATCAGCTGCAGCAAGAAGTGTCTTGCAGTATGGGCTGCACAAAGGTGCAGCAGATGCTAAATAATTTTAAAAATTATTTGTAATAAATTCCATGCCGATCGTGCAGCTCATCCATCAATCAGCTAATTGTGTCATGTCGTCCAATCTTTTGAAAAACTGCAATGGAGCGAGTCAGCGATAAATTAACCACGATGTAGCGATGGACTACTGTACTGCCACAGTTTTTTAGAAAATACCAAGTAGTAAGTGTCTGATCCTTCCGTGTTTTTGGTCTTAATCACTATCTCCTCTCTTCAAAGCTTCTCCAGAGACCAGTTGCCATGGCAACACAGCGCTGCTCCTCGTCTTTACTCCACCTCGTCTCCATCAAGACCCCAGAGTTCTGATCTCAGACCTCGCAGTCGAGCTTCGCTGGCCTGCAGCTATTTCATCGAGGACACTTTAAGCTCCAAAACCCACACTCTGGTACCATTAAATATTTCCTTTTTTTTTTTTTTTTTTTCAGTGGATTCGTTAGTTTTTCTGCAAGTGAAGTTTTATGAAGCATCTAAGTGCAGTCAGTATTTTTCTGTAGCACACATCAGTCAGAAGAATTCTAGACTGAACTTGCTTTGGCCCGTCAGTCTCTTTTGCAGAAGAAAAACCTGAAACGGTGTTGATGCTTTATCTGTAGCTCATCTTAAATCCATCTTCTCAGGGGTCTCCTGTGGAAGCCATGCCAACCTCTAACGGGAGCATCTTTGAAGACGAGACCCACTTTGCATCTTTGGCCTCAGATGGAGCAAGAGTTACCACACCTTCTCTGCATCACCCTTTCACTGCCCAAACTCAAATCTTCATCCAGTCTCCACCTGAACAGGCCCAGACACGAAACATTGTAACCAATAAAGTCCCTTTTGTTGTGGAAAACTCAAACGTATGTAGACGATCAAACGGCAGCCTGGATCCTGCTCCATCACTGACGTGTCATGAAAAACATCCTGCCAAGGAGTTCAAAGGGAAATCTTTTTGTCCAAACTCAGTTAATGAAGCAGAAGTTGATGCAACTGAGCATTTGAAGGATCAGGTCCACAAAGCTCAAGAAGAAAGCCAGAACTTGGATCGGGATTCAGCAATGGCTAACAGAACCCAGCAGGCTGCAGGGGGCTTGTCCAGCCCTGTGCCCTGGTCCCGTTCAGCCAGTCTTCCCCGTGGTTTCCGTCGGTCTGAGGGTTCTTCCCGCATCTCTTCTGCGATCACAGCCAGACCGTTTGGGACCAGGCAGTCCAGGATGTCCTCGGCACCGAGACTTTACAGCGTGAGTTTCTTGTTCTTGTCACCACGGCAACTGCTATGTCACCACAAACATTAAAGATGTGTCAAAATGAACACAAAACATTCTGAGCATACCCCTTAAAGTTGTAGTTTGTCGCCATTTCCTTTCAGTAATTGGCATTTTCATTGATCATATCTCAATACCAGTATCTATATCAGGCCTGATACCAGTCCCAAGTACTTGTACTAGTACTGTACTCAAAAAACAAACAAAAAAAAAAAAAACTTGGGACCAATATCACTTATCTTTGGTGATGTCATTTTCTCTTCTTCTTTGCAACTAATCTGGGACAAAACATACTCATTATGTAAGGGTTAAGTATTTACGCTGTATCCGTGTATTGGCAAGTACACAAACTGAAGTACTTAGTCTGGAAGAAAAAAAAAATATTACTGAGACACGCCTAATTTTCAGCACATGCATACATTTTAATTGCAGCAAGATCGTTATGAAATGGGGAAGATGTGGAAATATCTATAAAAGCATCCATTGTTCTGGTAACTAGATTTGGGGAAAGGTGAAGCAGAGGTAGAGAGTTAAAAGTTGAGCCTGTGATCGGAAGGGTTGCCGGTTAAACTCCCAATATAGATGACTTCAAAATGTGGGTAGGAAAGGTGAAGCATCCACATCTGCCTCCACCCTCATTTGCCCCAATTTTGGCCTTTGTGCAAGGAAGACTTAACCTCCACCATCTGCACCTCTGGGCACTCTATAGCGCGCTCTGCTCCACAGAGGGCTGTGGTAGCTCAGTCTGTGGTAGCTCGGGTCCGTGGTTGTGTCAGGAAGGACATTCAGCATAAAGAATATCTCTGTCTTCGTATGAGTTACTTCGCTGTGGCGACCTCTGAAGAAGGGAACACCTGAAAGAAGAGGGTGGAAAAAGAGAAAGTTCTGGCAACTAGCTCACATTGAACTGTGTTGTAGACCATTACATTAAACTTTTTACGAAAATGTCGGTTTGTCTAGAACACGTGGTGAAACTGTGCTCTTTAAAAAGCTTCACTTTAGTGAGAAAATTTCATTTTGTTTTCTGCAAATGCGTTCAAAACACTAACTATGCTCTTTGTGGGGATGGACGGTGCAACAGCAGTTAACTCCTTGCATTTCTGACGGCTTAAGGGCCTTGTCATTCCCCAATCTGTTACGAAGCCCGATCCTTAGTGTAGCTCGTTTGTGCATGCGCTAAAAGGAATACTTCTGGGTTGCACGGATTGCCTTTGAATATGCTAGATTAAGAAAAACCTACTGGTATAATTTATGAATAAGAACTGTCTTAAATTACTCAGAAAAGTATGTGCTCTATCTCTGCTGATTTTCATGTTGCTAATTTATGCCACTCGTATTTTGGTTAAAATCATTGGCATATTTACATCCTGGTTAAAATGATATGCAGCTTCACCACTGGGTGGCGCTGTTTCACAATTAAACTATTCATTCTGTATCTTGCAGGGTTTTTTTAACATTCAGCCCAGGCTGGGGGTCAGGTCTAATGCGTCGCATGTCATCTTAACCAATGATTTGCAATGGAAATACGAGTGCCGTAAATTAGCTACAGTAAGATCGGTCGAGATGGAGCACGTAATTTTCGACGTAAATTGAGACAAGTTTATATTAAACAACCGTGACCGGAAGTACCGTACACTATGGATCATGCTTCCGAAACAGATTGGGAAATAACGGGTCTTGAGCAAGGCCCTTACCCCCCACTCCCCTACAAACATCTGCTCCCCGCAGGTGACCTAGTGGCAGCTCGGCTGCATCAGGAAGGTCATCTGGTGGAAAACATTTGCCAAACTGTTTGCTTTTGCCGGCTGTAATAACTCCTGAAAGGGGAAAAAAATAAACATCAGTATTTGTACTGACTTGACTGTAACTTCCACAAAACCTTCTTCGCTGGATATATTGATACAATGCATCTAGTATAAAAAAAATGGCTAATTTAATTCTCGTTTTAAAAAGGTGTTAAAATATCTTGCATATTGAGTTCATTTTAGTTTTAACTGGATGGCATTTTATTACTCAGGAAGATGCAGAAGTGAAGCCATCCAAATGATTTGAGTTTAGGTGTGATTGTATTTGACTGAAGTTGTGTTGTCCTCTTTCAGCAACAGAACTTTTCTCCAGTTGACAGTCACGATTACACTTGGCTCTGCTGATTATTGTTTTTAAACCAGCTGTTTTTCATCTGCAGTGACAACATTTTAGTTCTGGTTGTGCAAATCAAACATGTCGGTCTCTCTGCGTGAGCTCGTTTTGTTTCTGTTCGTCTCCAGGTTGACAGTCAGGGTTTGCTGTCAAACGTCGAGAAAGACTATTCTCTTCCGGCGTCTTCCAAGTCGTCAATCAAACGACAGACTGCAGCTGCCAATCTGAGGGACCAGTACCAGGCATCGATCCGACAGAAGAAGGCTAACCAGGCCAGGCAGGACGGCTCAGAGCGGAGACGGGAAGTCCACAGGTCCTCCCCGCAAACCCAGACTTTACATCAGCCTCGTTCAAGCCTGCAGTCCTTCCACAACAAAAGCTCGACTCTCTCATCTAAAGCAGGAACTGACTACTCGAAGGTATATTTAGTACATTGTGCACCACACGTCATCTCTGCACTGTAAAACTTTTGAAATGAGCAATATTTAAATTGGTTTTGGATGATCAAATTGTTCTTGTGGGGATTATTAAATTTTAATTTTTGTTACGATCCCTGCTCATCCCCACCAAAATAAACTGCACCTGCATGCACGGAGAGAAATATTCAAGTTTAATTGCTAAACCCAAGTGTTTTCAAGCAGATGCACCGATTATACTTTTTGAAATAATGATCTGAAAAGTGCAGTAAATTAAAATGTGGAGGGGGGGGGGCTATTAAGGAAAAAAAATGCTTGATTTAATGAATGCACAGAAATTGCAATAAAAATCTGCCTTTTTTTTGTGTGTGTTTTTGGCAAGGACAGAGCAGATTACATTCTAGGTTGACTGAGAAGCCTGGACAAATGCATGCATTTCATTGAATCGCAGCGTATTCTCCAGTCGATGCACGCTTTTATTCTGCAGTTCTAAACATTATTCTGTAGTTATAAACAAACTGTTTAATGTTACGGTAATCCAGCTCTACATGTCCAGGCCTGCTCACAAACTTTTCATGATTAATGTACACATTTAACTGAAACAGTAACTCAGTGCTTAAAAAAAAAAAACTGGGGTCAAATGGTCACACTGTCAAAATGCATGACATTGATAACGGTTGAGCAGTGAGGCCCTTTTTGTTCATCTTAATCTTGGCCAGCAGGGGTCGCTCTCTACACCACTTTTCTTATCCAAATATTTTTCTTATCCTCTCTCTGTATTCATAAATCTAAACAAACTGGCTGTAGCAAAATGTGATTTCCTCATCATTTCTTGCAGTTGGAGACTTGATGCCGGCCCCCTTTTTTTTTTTTTTTTTTTTGACTTCTTGCTGTGCTCCATTTTAATGGTTGTGCTTTATTGGCACCTGAGTGGGAAAATTAGGTCTACCAGCTCTTTATCCTCAAGCATCTCTTTTTTTTTTTTTTTTGCCCTTACACTAAATGAGGTGCACTCACAAATAAACACACTTAGACCTGTTTAAAGCTTTTGACACGGGACCATGACATCTTATGGCATAAGCTCTCAGAAATTGGTTTCTCAGATCACACCATTGGTTCGCTATCTCTGAAATCGGAGGCAATGTGTTCAACATAATGGTACTACTTCCAGTTATCTGTTAACAATGGTGTCCCACAAGGCTCTGTCTTAGGACACACCCTTTTCACAATCTACATAAGTTTTGTATATCAATGTCAGATTGTTCCTTGACATCCTTGAATTTCTATGCTGACGACAGTTGTCTAATGTCAAGCTAAAGGAGTTGCTAAGATTTTCTGGCTTTTGCGATCTGCTTTTGACATCCAATCAGATTTGTTCTGTCTCAAACTTGTGCTAAATGCTCACACAACCAAAGGGATGTTGTTTTCAAACAGGAAGTCGGTCCCAGCAGCCGTTCTGTTTTCTCTCCTAATGGTGTTCTTATCGAGTTTGTTGATTCCCACAAATACTTGGGCATTTTGGTTGGTCGATTCGCATCTCTCTTTTAAGCCCCCTGTTGAAATTTCTATTGATTTTTCAATGGATATGCTTTCTTTTCTGATTGTTTACTGTTATTAAACAGATCTCTTTTTGTAAATGGGTCCTTGAGGCTCATTGAAACTAACCTGTGTAAAAAGTTGAATGAATAAAATGCTCAATAAGATGACACACAAAAAAAATCAATGTAAGCAAATTCTCTTCACTCTTTGAGTAAATGAAGCGTTGAGAGGATGTTGATCTGTCATAACCTAAAGCCACAGACGTGGTGCTGAATGAGCAACATTGACAAAGGGGAAAAAACTGACGGATCATTCAACGTATCTGTTACTACGCTTTTGTAGTGGGTTTCTCATTTCTACCAGGAAGCAGAGGGCATCGGATCACACGGCGGTGTGTGTGTGTGTGTTTCAGGTTGATCATAGTGACATGAGGGTGAGCCTGACTCTTAAACCAAACAGTGTTCCAGACTTCGGTTTCCAAACTCGCTGGGACTCGACAGGGTTGAGGGTAAAATACATCCAACCTGGTAAGATTATAATTTCATGTATCTCCAGAACAACGCATGGTGAAATGGTCTTTAAAATGATCAGAATAAAGAATTTGGTGATTTAATCGTTTATCTTTAAACCAGCAGGAACATGTGATGGGTAAAGGCAGAGTGGAGAGTCACGGGGAATGGTTGTGGACCAGTTTAAGACTAAACTACCTGGCTTTTGAAAAGGACTAATTACATTTTTATTTATTTTATAAAAGGCTCAAGTGACGTGAGAACAAGCTCATTTATCTCAGCTGGTGTGCAAATGACTCTTGAGCAGTTTTCGGTCATTTTGTGCATCAGAAACCTAATAAATGTTGCCACTGACCTAAAACTCGCCCATAAATAATTTGGAAGCTTCAGAGGTATCACTTACCTGCTTCTCGGGTTAGACCAGTAGCCTCCCCCCCCACCTTCCCTTCTCTCACATGTCCTGTCTGTTCGCCCCACAGCTAGTCCAGCAGAGTGTTGCCAGCTGTGTGTGGACGATGAGATCGTGGCAGTGGATGGCGTTGCCGTAGCACACCTGACCTACAACCAGTGGAGGAACAAGATGGCATCTTCCCTGCAAACTGGTAACCTGGTCATGGACATTCGACGCTATGGGATCAAGGGTAAATATTAGTTTTCTCAAACCTCATGTCTGTGTGGCCTAGTCTTTAGTTTTACTTGTGTGACTCAGATTGGAGCAGCAGCAAAGAGAGCCATCCACACCAGCCTGCTCAGAGCAGGATGACTCTTAACTTGACGTCGGCTGCGCCCGTTCTAATCGGTTACCCTGATCTTCACGGCAACACCGCGGCTTCCACAACCACATGCATGTCGAAGACTAACTGGCAGACAGAAAATGTGAGTGGTTTGGTTTTTATCCTAATCGATACAAAATGATGGCTCAAAGACTGTTAACTATTTTACGTATGCAGGTAACTCAAGATAAAGTCCTGGACGGGGTCTTCTCTGAGAGCTCTGCGTCAGTCAGAAATAAAGGTAAAATTACTAAAAACTGCAAATTAAAAGGAGTTACCCATGTACTTTAATGATTTCTTATGTTTGTTTGATTTTTTTTTTGCTTTTTTTTTTTTAAATGTAGAATCTAATGTTGCAAGGCAAAATCAGAGAAAGAGAGAAGACTTTTTTAATGAGAGAGGTAAAACCAGAACCGCCAGTGGCTTCTTGTACGTTTGCTTGGTTAAGGTGGTATTTCACTGAGCTGTGACTGTTCGTGAACTCGTTCAGGGGGAACATTCAAAATTGTGAATTTTTATTTTTCCTTTTACAGCCTCAATGAACTGTTTACAACCATCTGCCGTATAGTGGCCCTTGGACGTTTGTGAACCTTTATAATTTTCTATATTTCTGCATAAATTTGACTTAAAACATGATCAGATTTTCACACAAGTCCTTAAAGTAGATGAAGAGAACCCAGTTAAACAAATGAGACAAATCTTATCCATAGTCATTTATTTGAGGGTTCACAAACTTTCCAGCACCTCTGCATGAGCAGTTTTGAAAAGTGCAACATATTTTTGTGCAAGACTTGCACAACTATTTTCTGGCTTTCACATTTGGATCAGTGTATATATTTTTTTTCTCTAAATATTTCAGCGTGGTGGCTTTTAGGCTTGGACATTTGTCTCAGCTGTTCTGTTCAAACGAGAGCTGTATCCAAATCGGCTCTAATGCTTTGGGATGGGTTGGAGAAGTCGACCACAAAATATTTAAAAGGTTTGAAACGGTTTGTAGAGGCCTTTGACTTTTTAAGAGGTCAAGTTGTTGCAGAGATTTTAACATCTTCAAACTAGGGCTGGGCAGTATTGACTAAAATTAATATCTCAATAATCTTGAGATAAATCGCAATATACATTTTTTTCTTGTCCATAAAGTATTAACAAAATGTATTTCAGTCAAAGCTTTGTCACACAGGCACATTTATTAACAAACAGCTGTAATTGTACAAAATAACTGTAACAAATGAACTATTTACACATTGTAATAATAATAATCCTCTTCAGCAGTGCTGCCTTCATGACGATGGTGTGTGTGAAGCAACACGTGTGGGACTGTTTGTATTCAGTGAGGGAGGAGTGGCTTCGTGCAGTTGAACACAGATGATTAAAAAAGAACTGCAGGTTTTCAAGTTTAATGATACTCGATGGTTGCGATAGAGCCATTTTAACTATTGTAAATGGAAAAACTTGCAATACATTGAATATATTTGATACATCGCCCAGCCCTATTTCAAACTACAGCTGCATTCAGGCTTAAAAAATATGGCCCGGCCCGAAGTCATAGGTTTGTTTATTTAATTATTTATTGACCTGATGAATTAACCGTAATTATAGACCCAAACCCAGAAAAAATGTTGATTTTTTTTTTTTTTTTTTAAGCTTTTACTGCTTTTGTAAGCAAATCAGTTTGACTTGATAGTTTTAAAAACATATTTCAAAGAAAAGAAGATATAAGCCTTGTTCCACCAAATGGATATTAACATACAAAACAAATGGCCTGGACCTGTGGACTTTCTTGTCTACAGGTAGGCTATTTTACAGACGAACAAAAATATTTTTGGAGCAAAATTATTTGGAAAAAAATGTAGAACAAGGCTATTTTGAACACGCCGCTCGTGTCGGATTTTGTAGATGCTGCTACTTCACTGCAGATCAGGTGCAGAGACGTGCGCGGCCGGTGATCAGCTGATCCATCGGACCTTAAATGGACTTTTTTTTTTTTTTTTAACCTCTTTCAACTGGCCTGTTGGACCTGCCTCTTTCTCTACAAGCAGATTAACACCATTTTATATTGTGCATTCTTATTCAGTTTTCTTTGTGCTGTAGGATTCGTAAAACCGTATCAACAACCCGAGACCGGCCCAGCCCGCCCATCCAGCACATTAGTTTGGCTCGACCTGGGCGTGGACCCGGGTTAGAAATGATGACTTTAGTTCAAACCTCGAGCGACTCCTTCATGAATATTGTTCACAAACCATCACAGCCCAGTGGGATATCACTTTAGCTTTTGTCTTTTCAGAAGTGATGGTTGCTGTGATTACATAGGCCTACAGGTGTGCTGCTTTAAAACAGTTTCAAATAAAGCATTTTAAAAACAAGCAGAAGATCCAACATGCTGGTATTTCATGCAAATTCAAGCAAAAAGCAGCTATTGCCTTTGTGCAGCACTTTGAACCAGCTTCCCAAACAATTACAGGACTGACAGCACTGATTACCATTAATCGGCGCCCCCTGATGTGTGCAATAGGTGCCTTGTTTACGGTCACTTCCCGTGTGCACTGTGGTGTGCTAATGTTCATGGTAAACTGGGTTTATCTGATGGATTTTTGTGGTCTGTGGGTGTTTCTGGGTCTAACGTCTGTCCCACAACGGCTTCTCTCTCCAGGCTCTGCAGGAATCAGCTCATGGGTTTATTTGTGTGGTAAATGTTTGCTCGGTGTGTCTTCTGTTTGCTTGCAGCAGCTTGCTGGCTATTGGTCTGCAGAGTACTGTTTGTTGAGTGTCAGCAAGTGAACAAATGAGATTGGTGTTTGCCAAAATGTTGCATGGATACTTTTTTCTTTTAATTTGCTGTTGCTCTTTAGTGAACTTTTTTATTATTATTTCTGCATTTTCCTTGTGGCATCTCTGAGCTGGGTGGTGCATTTACCAGTGAGCTGATTCACATTCAGCCTCGCTGTTATAATCCTAAGTCACAAGATGGAGTGCATATCACCTGCTGTGTTTCTTACCAGTTTTTTTTTTTTTTATTGTTTTACAACATATGATCAGAGTCTGAACTATTTTCAAATATTTTTTTGTATCCTTATATTTTAACAGGAGAGGCTCACAAAGACTAAAAATCTCTTACAAGCGTTCCCTGGCCAACCAAACAGTTTCATAAAACAAACTTTAACATATCTAATGATAAATATTCCAATCAGATGAACCATAAAGTCTCTTCCTTTGAAATCTGGCACATCTTTAAATATTCAGATGAAACACAACATGATGTATTTCTCAGAATCTTGTAAAATATCCTTTAAATATGTTGAATCTTGAATTAAAGTGAGCCGTCCTGTGTGAAATTGTAATATCTCTCATGATCTGTTGTCAGAATGTTTGTTGTAAAGGAGTCTCTGCAACTACCACACCAAATTTTAACACAGTACCTGTAGGCTGTTTGATCTAATGTGGTGGCCATTTTGAATAAGATTCACTCCAAATCTGTTGTAGCTGTTTTCATGGAAATCCGTCCAGTGTTTTGAGATATTTTGCTAACACACAGTTGACTTATTGGCAAGGTGTGTTGTGTTCAAAGCATGTGTAGACAGTCCTCAGCAACTACCACACCAAATGGCTTAATATCTGTAAAATTTAGTTGGAGCTGTTTTTTTTTTAATTAATTTATTAGTTTTCTAAGGTCAGTTGGTTGTGGTGTCCATCTTGAATTGATTACAAAAGTTCATCAGTTGTTTGTTTGTTTTTTTAATTCATTTTTTCATTTGTATAAAAGAAATAAACAAAACAAATTCATCAAAAAGAAGAAAACATTGAATGAAAAGGGTGTATAAAGTAGAAAAATCTTATCTGTCCCTTATTAAAACAATATAAAATAATCAAACACTCAGGCTTGAACAATCCCCAAAGAAAATACAAAAAATAAAATAAAAACTGGCATTTTTCACATGACACCATACTTTCCTAACAATTTTAACCTAATCATCTTTTTAATCATATAATTGTTTGAGAAATTGTTATGGTGATATCAAAGCATTTCCACAATTCCTGAATTAAAAACGCAGCGCTCCTTCAGACTAGTTGTAAATGGAGGTTTTACAAACATTTCCAATCCCTTAAGGTTATATTTACGCTTGACTCTATTTTTATTTATTATTTTTACAAACTTTAATTGAATATTTGGGGGTATTTTTTTTTTTTTTTTTTTTTTTTTTTTTTAGCTTTGTACCTGACTTGCAAAATACTACATTCAACCAAATCATAACATTTTAATAATTTCAACTGATGAAATATATTTGTTGGGTGACCATAGCACTTCCTACTAAAATAATTAATAGTAAGAAGTGCTAATTACAAAAAGAGCTATAAGAATATGTATCTCCAAACTTTAATACAGTAGATTAACTTATGGAACTATCATTACATTATACTGTACAATATATACAACGCTTTGCATTACTGTATAAAGTTTATGAAGGCGATTGATTTTGCTGTTTTTATTAAGTAATTTACATGAGATTTCCATGTCAGCTTCTCATCAATAACTACACCTCAACATTTTATTTAATTAACTCAATGAATTTCACTGTCAATTTTAAATGGGACTTTGATCATTTTATTTCTATTACTAAATATCATGTATTGTTTTTTTTTTTTTTTTCAAGTTTAATAATAACTTAAGTTGGAACCAGTTCTGGAAGTTTCAGTCAAATTCATTCAGTGAATTATGGTCCAGGGAACCAAACGCAGACGTGATCAATTCAGAGTTTGTGGCGGGCGACAACCAGTTTGAGTTTGGGCTACAATGGAAGATGCACGAAAAACCAAATCCAATATGATCCCAGTATTCTGCTTTTTTCAGTTTGTCTTGTTGCTGTGTCTCCCTGATCTTTGTGTGATGGATGTTTGATCAACAGTAAATGTCACTCAGCTTTTACCATCTTTTATTTAAAAAAAAAAAAAAAATCACATTTCACTGATTACTCTTTCAGGAGGCTCAGAATCTGCCATATCAGATGTAAGTTGTCACATTACTGCATCAGTGTATGGATCTCTGCTCATATTTAACATCTCTGTGTGAGTGTGTGTGTGACCTTGTGTGTGTCAGCTCCAGGTGCCCTCCCTGAGCCCCTCCACCTGCAGCTTTTCATGGGACCTCGACGAGGATCGCAGGCGTCAGGAGAAGTGGCAGGAAGAGCAGGAGCGCCTCCTGCAGGTCAGCACCTCCACACCAACACTGTCTGCCACAGTGAGCCACAGGTTTGTGAGCAGAACTTTTTGTTTAGGAGCAGTACCAGAGGGACCAGGAGAGGCTGGAGGAGGAGTGGAGACGGGCGCAGCAGGATGCAGCGGAAGGCAGGAAGCTGCAGGTAACCAAAAGCTGTTTCTATACACATGATGTGCTTTTTTACTTGCAGATCTCAGATCTGTCTGACTCTAATATCTGCACAAACATATTCAAGATGAAATATTTGACCACTTGAACATAATTTACTCGAACATGTTCACGTCATGAGTTCTGCGATGGTTCGTCAAAGCAGTCTGCGCTTCAGATAAATGGTGTTAAATTATTTTATATATACATGTTTCTGTTCAATGCCCTGAGATGACTTCTGTTGTGACTTGGCGCTTTATAAACTGAATTGAATTGAGAAGTTTTATGTTTTGCATAAACAAACCCTTAAATAAATCACAAATCAACAGCGTAATAAATCATTAGAATTAAATTGTAATCTGATGAAAGCAGTTTATTATAAATCTGAACAATGGCTGTTTAGTTGCTTCCTGAACGTTGTGTAATTTCTGAATCAGTAATTAATTTTTTTTTAACCAAAAGTATTTGAATTGTAATGAAAAATATATTGTGAAGCTTTTCAAGTTTTATTTACTGAGCATGTTTTTTTTTGTTTGTTTTTTCAATCTAGTTTTATATTTTCTTCTCGATAAAAGATGAACTTCAACTTTGACCCCTTTTTTATTTTTTTTTTTATATTTATTTTTTGTATTTTCAGTGTAATTTCAAACGTTTTATTTTCTCTCGTTCAACTCGTCGGATTCCATTTTATTTATTTATTTTTTTTACCCAACATTTAGCACAAGTTAAACTCCTGAGTGCTTGAGGATTCCTGATTTCCCTCCAGTCCATTTAGAATAGAATAATTTGTTCTGACGGGTCAGCACGGACTCTGTTCTGTTACTGGAGAAGCGCTGAAGGTGTTGATGTAACATTCCTGTGGCCCAGTTTTTTTGTTTTTTTATTTTAGCTTTTATTCTCAGCTTCCTGTGCCTCAGTGAAGCACAAATACCCAACCATCATACTTCCACCACCATGGTTCACTGTTGAGTTGACCATTCTTCATGAAGCCATCATGGCTAACCAATTCCTTTAATGCGCAGCCACACAGGAAGTGGTGTTGAAATTATTTTCATGTTGGCATCCAGAACTTTTTGAACTTCTACTTTTACATATATGAAGTTAAAACTTCGATCGATCACTTTATGTACGTATTTATTTATTTTTGGCTAAAACAAGCTGTCCACTCAGATCCGCCATTAAATTATCAGTCAGGACTAGACCACAGTTCATTTTTAAGTGACCTGCTAATTCTATACCACGTTCATATAAAAGGATGGTTTTGAATTAAAGTAAGGTTTTGCTAGATTTAATTTAATTTACAGGTCTCTCTTGTAAATGAGTCCTCGAGGCTCAGTGGGATTAACCTGCCTAAATAAAGGTTGAATGGAAATTAAAATATACAGTTAATCAATGGATGCTCTTCTGTTCTGAAATTGGAGTTGCTTTTCTAAACTTCACAGTGAAGTTGGTTTTGTATTCTGTATAACCACGTTTTTCATGTCTTCAAAGGAGAACGCATTCAAGGCGACCGGTGGTTCTGAGAGTTTTGCCAGCGCTCCGTTTAATGCGAACGAACTGATGACGCAAACCCAAGATGACGAGCGAAGACCCAACGGAGAGGATCTGATCGAAGTTGGATTAAAACATCCGAGTGTTGGTAACGGAGCACAGGACGACCAGATTACTGAGAAAGATTGGTAAGAAAGGCTTCATGTCCTCAGAATGCATGTAATATAGACGGTGCATGATATCAATGCTCATGTGGCTGCTTCTGCTTTGGACCGGGCCTTCTTGTTGCTAACGCTGAACTTCAGGGCTGAGGGCTCCTCTGGTTTCACTCGGCTGTCCCCTGCACACAGGTCAGCGCAAGCTTGGCTTCATTTCCATTGTTCTGTGCTTTGGTTTAACAATGGGGTCACCACTTTATATGTTTAAAATACAGATGCCATTTTTTTCTTTACTCTGATTTTGTTTTCTCAAAAGTAATAATGTGAGGTCTGTGTCTCTAACAGGGCAATGTCCTCATCTACGCCAGCATTATCTGGACACTACAAGCAAACCAAAGGTTAGGTTCCCTTCCTGTCGTATCATTTGTCTTCTCTTGATGCGCTGCGTCAACTCTACACTTTTCAGGTGATGAGAGGAAAAGATTTGGATGGCCCCCGTCGAAGGCTGAGCGCGAGAGGCAGCAGATTTTGGAGGAGATGAAGAAACGGACTCAGCTCCTGACCGACAACAGCTGGATACGTCAACACAGCTGTTCCCAGAAGGAGCCCGCTGATGCTGGTGCTCCCATGAAGAGGTGGGCTCAGTCTCTGCACCACGTCCACACTGGGTTTTAAGTTTGGCTTATCGCGTGCGTCTGTTCTTGGTTTGCAGATATGATTCTCTGAACAACCTGGATTTGTTGTACCCAAACCTGACTGCAATATATTCTTCCCCTCGCCCTCATTCGGCTGCCGGAGGTTATGTAATCCCAAGTAGGAACGCTGCGTCTCGCTACAGCACTGGATCTATGTCGTCTAAAAGAAATGCGGACTCGTTTCACTACGCCAGGTACGCGATTCACGTGTATGAATTTCTCTGTTTTGTGCTTGATTTGAAATATTCTGGACTCACAGTACGAACGTGTGCTGCCCCAGGATGGTCAGTGGCACGAGGACTTGCTGTGTGTGTGAGCGAGTCCTGGGTAGTGGGGCAGCCATGGTCATAGAGGCCCTTAGTCTCTACTTCCACCTGGCCTGCTTCCAGGTGAGAGGTTCTGATCAGGTTGAGGTATGGGATGTGGCTGCATTTCCTCTAGGTACTTACTCTGGCTCCATCAGCTGACACAACTTGTCTTTGATGGTTGGTGCTTAATTTGGGGAACGTCATCCTTACCTTTTTAAGGTTAATACACTGAACAAAAATATGAATAAAACATTAATTTTTGCTCCTGTGCTCCATGAGCTGAACTCCAAAGATCTAACTTTTTCTATGCACGCTTTGGCTTTTTAAAAAAATTTTTCCCAAATATTATTCACAAATGTGTGTAAATCTTTTAGTGAGTGTAAAAAAGCTAAGTCTGGTCCTCTGGACATTCAAAAAACAATACCAAGACAAAGCAAAAAAAACAACAAACTGTAGAAACGTTTTGTCTTTCGTCCGAAAGACTTCCTCGGTCTTTTAGTGAGTGCTTCTTTGCCAAGATAATCCATCCACCTCACAGGTGTGGCATATCAACACGATGCTGATTAGACGGCATGGTTATTGCACAGGTGTGCCTTTTGGCTGACCACAATGAAAGGCCACTCTAAAATGTGCAGTTTTCTCACAGCCCCAGATGTTGCAGGTTTTGAGGGAGTGTGCAGTTGTTATGCTGACAACGTCCACCAGAGCTGTTGCACATGAATTGACCGTTCATTTCTCTACCGTAAGCCGTCTCCAAAGGTGTTCCACAGAATTTGGCATAACATCCAACTGGACTCACAACAGCAGAGCACGTGTAACCACACCAACCCAGGACCTCCACATCCAGCATCTTCACCTCCAAGATCCTCTGAGACCAACCAGCTGCTGCATAACTATATTTCTGCACAAATCCTCAGAAACTGTCTCAGGGAAGTTCATCTGCTCGTTGTTCTCATCGAGTCTCCACCTGACTGCAATTCGCCATCATGACTGACTGGAGTGGAAAAAAAAAATGCTCACATTTGATGGAGCATGGCACATTCATGAGGTGTTCTCTTCCCTGGATGAATCCTGGTTTTCACTGTACAGGACAGATGGCAGACTGTGTGTATGGTGGTGTGGCTGAGCAGTTTGCTGAGGTCAATGTGAATCGAGAGGTTCACGGTGGTAGTGGGTTTATGGTATGTGCAGGTGTTATTATAAAGCTTGAAATTATATACTACCTCCAAACATTCAAATGCTTTTTGTAAAAGAAAAGTTGTTATAATTTAAAGGGAACAGACATTTTTGTGAAACCTAGGTACAAAATATGTTTAAAGAGTCAGTCTACATCAATACAGGGAATAAGTTTATGGAATAAATTGGAAAACGATTCAAAACAAGTAATGTCTAGTTCTATATTTAAGAAAATGATTAAAACTAACTTGCTGAAAAAATATGTATAAAAGTTAGTCAATATGTAATGTACGGTAATAGAAATGTAAACGTGTGATGAGTTCTTTATTTTGTTATATTATTCAAAGATGATCATTGTTTTGAATTGATTATTTGAATTGTTTTTCTTTTCCTTTTTTAAGAGCAAAAAGGGGCAGATATAAGATTTTTTTCTTCTGCCACCTTTCATTTTAGATTTTTTTTTTCCCTTGGTTTTTTTTCATTACTGTATTATGAAATTGCAATTCATTTTAATCTGAAATGAATGAATAAAATAAAATAAATAAATAAAAAAATATTAACAGAGGGGCTGATGTAGCATTCCCACAGTCTGCATGCCATTTGCAAATTCCCTCAAAACTTGACATCTGGCTTTGTGCTGTGATAAAACTGCACATTTTAGTCTCCTTTTATTGTGGTCAGCCTAAAGCACACCTGTACAATAATCCTGTATAATCTGCATGTTTATATTCCACACCTGTGAGGTGGATGGATTATCTCAGCGTAAATGTTCTCGCTAACAGATTTTACACAAATTTGAACCATATCTGAAACAAAAAGGCCAACTGTGTAAAAGTGTTACTGGTAGATCTTTGAGTTCAGATCATGAAAAATGGCAGCAAATAAGTGTTGCGTTTGTATATATTTGTTCAGTGTAAGAGGCTTGCAATTGTCCTGAGTGAGTCATGCTTTTGTGTTTGCTTCATGGTGCTTTGTGACCTGTCTAAAGCCAGTCTGTCACCTGGCTGCAGTTTTTTTTTTTTAGATTTCCTGTTGCGAAATTTAGAGAAAAATAGTTTGATTTTCGGTGCAATCTCATTTAATTTTGAGTATTGACTTACCTTTTTTTTTTTAATAAATGACTCTCCACAGCTTGTTAGAACTGTATTCTTGGCTGTTCACATTATTTTGTGGCCCAACTCTGCCCACATTATACTAATCTGCAGCGACTGCTTCATTACACGTGCACAGAGCTTGTGGGTGTTTTTGCACAGATTGCAGGAGTTGTAGGGGGGAAGGGAGCTGAAGGGAAGCTTTGCATCTCCAAAAACACTTCAGTGTGAATTTTATTCTAGTGCAATCAATTGGGGTTGGGGGGGAAAAAAGTTCCAGTAGCACGAAGATTGAAATTACCGTAATTTCCAGACTATAAGCCGCTACATTTTTCACACACTTCAAACACCTCAGCTTATGCAATGCTGCGACTAACTTTTTTTTTTTTTTTTGCTTTTTTAACAAGCTAACGCGCTTCATGCTGCCAAAGCATTTAGCCTCGTCACACCCGGGCACTCTCATAGCAGCCCAATACACATCTTACAAGGTGACTCCTTGTGACGCAGTAAGACTACCTAACAGATAAATTGAACCAATTGGTCCACTGACCATTGATCCACATCGTTCTCTACTCCACTTCCCCTGGGGACACAACTAATCATTTGCAGCCACTTGAAATATGTGTGAATCTGCATTAATGTGGCACTCCCAAGCTCTGTGGGAGACTTGGATGGCTAGCGGTTAGAAATCTTCTGAAACTGGCCACATGCAAAGATCAACTTTTGCTCAAGTGTGCCTATGGATCCTGACAAGTCAAGTCAACTTTATTTCTATAGCACAGTGGAGCAGTGTTAAAATATGTCGAATTAAGTTCTTTTTTTTTTTTTTTTTTAATGCTTCTGTGTAAATAATCTGATTACTAAATGGACACATGCAGCTTATATACAAGTGCCCCATTTTTTTTTTATT
>JARVGS010000760.1:6873834-6884879 GCA_031762315.1 Hypsolebias antenori | reverse complement strand
CTTTGTAAACTTAGTGGGTGCAGCTTATACTCAGGTGCACTCAATAGTCCAAAAATTACGGTAAATGGAAAGTGTTTATGGCATCTTCCAGATGTGCGCAGTAACTCTACAGTCTGTCTTGCAGTTTGATTGGAACATGCTCAAATTCCACGACAGATGCTGGCCTTACACCTTGCATGAGGTGACTGGGAACACCTGTGAACATTTTTAGACACTTGAAACTTTCTTATGAATGCTTGTTTAAAATTTGGCACTGTGAAGTTATGTACTGGCCCAAGCTTCAGTCTGGTTTTGGTCTTCTGGACAGGCGGTGATGCTTACAGATGTGTTCTTGTGCTTGAATGTCTACTCTTGTGCACCGTATTGGCTCAGCAAGGGAATGTGGCTCTCTGTCATGCTTTGCTTTGAGATGCTAATTACAAAAGTCTCAGTGATGGGGATAAATCTGCCATGGGTTCATTAACATGTAGCCAAGAAAACTGCCTCTTTGTTCCAGATGAGTTCCACACAGGCAAACATGCATGCACTAATTATTGTAAAACGCTTCTTGTGGGAAATTGAGCTGCTTCTGAATTCTGTGCTTGGGTGGCGGACAATCCAGTGGAGTGATTTTTGACACTAAAAGCCTTCATTAAATGTCAGACTTTTTTATTGACTATAATAACTTTCTCACTTTTCCATCTTCCTCTCAGTGTGTGGGCTGCTGCAGACTCCTCCGAGGAACAGAGACTGGAGTCCAGGTCCGAGTCAGAAAAGGGAAGCCCTATTGTGACGGCTGCCATTTCCAACTCAAGTAAGTATTGGTGTTTGTAAGGCTTTGATCCTGGCTGGTGGTCGTGTACATCACCATTTCTGTACCACGTGCCTTTACTGTCCCCTGTTGCGAAGTGAAAAGTGGGAATTGGAAATCCCGTCTGTCCACCTTGAATGTTGAACGTGATGCCTTGAAAGATGAGTGAGATACCAACTTTGATTTTCTTGTTTTTACATCTAGACAAAAATATTTCATTCAAAAACTGAGTTGGGCTTCCCCAACGGAGAAATAAATGGTCTACATTATTCTCAACACGTGTGAGCACACATGTGGAGCAGAGAGCTGCCATCTAAGGTGTCCGGGGAGCAGCTGGTGGGTTAAGGACCTTGGGGCTCAGTGTGGGGCACATTTTTATCTGCCAGGGAGTTGAGTGTAGTTTGTGCATTTCTTTTATATCTTAGATACTTAGAACTGTTTCTTTTACAATTTGTTTTTGCTATTGTTTGATGTAACTGGGACCCTGTGTGCACAATTTCATTCCACCTCATGCACCACATGTGATGGGAATTACAATAAAGAGCCTTGAGTTGAACCAGCGATCTTCCGCTCACGTTCTCTAAACTCTGCAACACCAATAAACCCTTAAATTTACGGTGGCCTAAACCACCACTGGCCACCCCCTGGCTCCACCCTTGCACCTGGTCATTGATTAAAACCCTTTTCACCAGGATCATCAACTGTGCTACCTCAGACGAGCAAAAATCAAAGCTACCTCTATTCTTATACAGTGGACCACCTACTTGAATATCTTGCACCAAAAACATTAAGGTTTGCTTGCATTCTATGTTCAGTGAGTTCAAAAAATCTTCAATGCTCATCTCAAACTGAAAACCTTATCCATCAGTTTCCAAGGATGTCACCAACCAGGGACACAAGTGGATCACTTGTTTTCTTACTGTGATCATGCAGAGCCGTTTTTATTATTATTATTGTATTTTTTGCCACTGGTGTTGCATAAAATGTTTTTTTTTAATTGCTGTTATACAGCAATATTTTTAAAAATTTTTGTTACTACTCCTGGTCCTACTAGTACAAATTATGCTTTTCATTACAGCCACTATGTGACCAAGACGACGTGCTCAACGTTGAAGAGTAAACAGAACGACTGACGGCCACTGCTGAAGAAAACTGTGGAAAACTATACTCATAAAGCCAAACCATGATTTTTACTTTTTGTTGGTTCTAATAAACTAAGATGCAGAATTAAAACTATTTGATAACAAGCAAAGTAGATCTTAATGGTTGATTTTATCAGGTAGATTGTATTTAGCTTATTTGTCTTTAATATAGATATAATATATGAAATCTAGATATAATATATGAAATCTGACGTTAAAGCTGTATTTGTATAATTTTGTTGTTGAAGTTGCTATTTATCACATCTGTGCGCTCTTCAGTCTTTGCTCAGCCGTGCATTAAATGTATCAGACTGAGCAGCTCTTAATGTAATCCAGAGACATTTAAACGTGCACTGCAACACTTTCTGTTCACTTGGAGAGTCACAAAGTGCAGATTAAGACGAGTCTGTTATGTATAGAATGCATTATTTTCCTCACTTTAATTGAAATGTTTTTATTTTATTCTTTTTTTTGTAAATAAAGGGCACTAAACTACATCTGAGAATGGTCGTTTATTCATTTGTGCACCACATGGTGGCAGCCTTGGCCTCATTGTGAAACACTGCCGCAGGAAATGACATTTATAAAATGCAAAAAAAAAAAAAAAAGTCACTATTTAACTAATGAGAATCTTTCAGTCTTTGCATTGTAAAAATAAACATGCATTTATATTGACATGAGCTGTTTCTGCAGTGAGTGATGTGGCCTCTTTAACAGTCGCCACCAAATGGGGTGAAAAATGAGCCGAGTAGCTCAGATCAAAAGAAGGAAGTGTGTAATTACTGAAATGTCAACTGAACTGGCTTACTGTTGCACATCTTTCTCATGCTCCAGTTTGTTGTGTAATGCAACAACCCTGTGGTTGTGTAATGCATCTTTTCTTAGAACTATAACGGGGCTGGTTTCTGCCCGTTTCTTTTGTTGTTACATGTGAGGAGCGTCTGCTTGAATTAGTTGAGGCATAACGCTGCAGTTTGTCAGGAAAACCATCTGAACTGATCAGCATGAAAAAGAAAAGTTCCTGTAAAACAAGTTTTCTAAAACGTTTCACCTGCAAATCCTCGTTTTCAGAGCAGAAGTTTGAATATGCAGCTTCAAAAATCTGGTCATTTTATCCCAAAATTTCTATAGGGGAATTTTTTATTCTATACATTGGGAAAATCATACCTTAACTAATCTATAATACCATTTTAAGAGAAGGTTATGATGAGCTAATGGCTAGTCTGTTTGGGGCCAAGACCAAAATGGTATAGCTTCCTTTTACACAGCTGCAGTCTATTTTTAACATTTACATCTGTCTGTTTTAGATTAGTTATTCCTGCAGAAATATTAACATAATGCCAAGGCTGCACAGGAAGTGCTACAGCTAGCTCTGTGATCTGTGTTTTATTGTTGCACGTTTATACTTTTTTTTTTAATATATATATATAAATTTGAGAGTCATGTAAACTACAAAGAACTGGAATGACATGTTCAACACTGAAGTGGTTTTAAGCTTAAACAATTTATCCACACTGAAGCTATTGAACGGCTTTCTACAACAGGTAAGATATTCTTTAATGTAGGGTTTTCAATGTACCAATCTTAACTTTCCCTTTCAGGCCTTGGAGTCTCAGAACATGAAAAACAGACATGACCTGCAATTTGAAATCAAAGAACAAATTTATTTTGTTTAGACAAAAAGTGAAAAACTACCCCATGCATATTTTGTGTGTTTATCTCCTACAAATAAAATAAACTTTTTAAATTGGCACAAGATCAAATTTCCAAATTATCCATATCAGTGACATTTTAGTTTGGTAGTTTGAAAGACTCGTACTGGTGATTGAACGGTTTTGATTATTTCCTGTTAGTTTTTGACCCTTTTATATGCTAACTGAAGTCACGCCATGTGAGCTGCTAAGGTTTTAATTTCTGGTATGAATATGCACCCCGCCCCAAACTTACTGACTACAGTACAGTATAAACATATTATATTTAATAAAGTTTTATTTCTTTTAACCATTCTTTATTATATAAAATGTATATTGTGTCTGACTACCCAATTAAAACTGTTACATGGTTGCAGGCAATCTTAGCTGAAAAGTATATTTGAAAAAGTTTTGCACAAAAACAATATTGTGCAGGAGAGCAAGACGTGACTTACAGGAAAGAAAAGTTAAAGCTACAAAAGGGAAGAGAAAGTTTACTGTTCTCAGACTTCACAAGAGAAGTGTTCGATTTTGAAATGACGTATAAAAATCTGAAGTTGTAGACTTTCGTTATTTATTGGACAAATTCTAGAAAAATGTGGAAATTAAAAAAAAAAAAAAAAAAAAAAACTTTGTTCACATTTACTGGAATGCTGATCTGCTCCCATGTAGCACGGCATTCAACTTGGAAGACACAGCTTGTAAAGGCAGCATTATGTCCAAACAAGGAAGTTGTTTAATGCAAATTCTGCATGATGTAAATCCGAAGGAACTTCCCAACATTTATCTCTCTGCAGTTTTCATCCTGCCACAGTCCAGCATGGGAGCACGAGGGGAGCAACTGCAGCAACGTTACAACAGTATATAGATAGAAAAATATATTTCTGGTCACAGCCGCAGTTCTCTGGTGTCTGGATGTCTCTGTGGACACACATTGATCGTTCTGCACTCTGTCTAACCGAAATATTTTTACTGTCGTCTGTGACCTGGACTTTTCTAACCGAGAGTTCACTTCCTCAAAGGCAGAGGCATTTTTCAGTCTGACATCCTCCATCTGTTCAGGATGACACTGGTGACTCTGGCTCGACCCATTAAAATACCACAAGCACCGTTTGCTGGGAACAGCAGAGGGTCAAACAGAACAAGCAGACATCTATTCAAGTTTACCACCGGTCGTGTGGACCTCGTTTCCAGAGCAGCCTCGAACATTCCTCTCAGTCCAATAGATCATCGATCTTACTCCAATTTTTTTTTTTTCTTGTGAGGTTTTTCCAATAACTAATCAAGTTTCCACTTCTCCTTAGGTGCAGCCCCAAACCATAAAGAGTAACGCCTAATTAAAGCTAGAACACAAATAAGGCCAAGCAGGCCGAGGTAGGTTTTCAATCCGAGAGGTTGGTTTGAGCATGGCTGCAGTTGCTGAGTGGAAACTACTAACCCTGCGATTTACTCAATCTGAAGAATGTTTAGGGCTTATTCTTTGGGTTTTAAGGAAATTATTTTGTTTGTGACATGAGAGGAGCTGAAGTGTCCCAAAAGCTTTGGAGACAGGAAATGATTCATCTTTTTAAACTCCTCCTCCAGAGCTTGTGTGAGAAGCTCTTTGTTCACTATTAATAATAAAAGTTTCCTGACGACACGATAATACAAATAAATCATTCTTGAGATTTCTCACCAGTTTTCAATTGTAATGTGTTCAAAAGGAATCCTGACCAGAAGTACCACCAAGGAAAGCTTCACAGGAAACCATGTTTTTTTTTTATTCCTTTTATTCATTTCAAATAAAATAACAATAAATGAAATGACATTACAGAAGTCTTACATAAAAAATAAATTTAAAATGAAGGGTGGCAGAAAGAAGAAAAAATCTTATTTGTTTTTCTGCCCCCTTAATACAGAACAATTAATTCAAGCAAATCGATATACTGTAAATTATAATCATTATTCACATACAGAATAATGTTAAGTTGGCTCCTATGTGCAGTGTAAAAAAAAAAAAAAAAAGAAAAGAACAGCAGAAACTTGGTATGGAAAAAAAAGACAAAAAAAAAGGAGTAATAAAAGTACAGTATTTATAAAATATGACACTACATACTTGTATCATATATATTTTTGCAAATATTTTTTTATCATATCTTTGAACGAAGAAATTGAATTAACATTTTTAATGTCAATATTCAAGTTGTTCCACATTCATATTCCTTGGATCGAGGTCGACCGACCTCTTAAGCTAGTTCTGAATTTTGGTCTCACAAAAATCCCAGTTCCTTTTAAATCATAACAACTTTGGCGTTTAAGAAAGTATTTTTGAATATTCAGTGATAATGTATTTGTGTGGGCTCTTTAAGCCACAAGTGTATCACAATCTTTTTTTTTTTCAATCATTCTTTTGTAAAATGAGCTGAAATAAAGAGACGCTGGGCGGGTCTGAGCTGTACAGTTTTCTGGGGGTCATGTGGGAGAAACATCTGCTGTAACATTATCCAGAGCCTAAGCAGACGTGGGATGTTCAGCTCGTGGGACGGTCAGGCCGACTGATGGAATGTGATGACCGCGCCTCACTCAAGCTGTATTCACAATTAAAAGTAATATGTATTGTCCTTTTTTCATTTAATGCCTTATAGTGCACATTACAACATCCTTGGTTTGACTCTGAGGTTGTATTTATGGGAAGTGTGGGGTCTTTAATGCGCCTGCAGCTGTTGAGGAAATGTAATCGATGCTGCAGACTTTATTTTGCACGTTTGTTTGCACACATTCAATATTTCCTCCCAAAATGACATTTCACCCTGAATTATATTTACTGGTGAGTTGTTAGTTTAAATGACGGCCATAAAGCAGAACAGTTCACATAACGTTATTCTAGTTTATCCTTAATAGAACTATTGTTAACCCAAATTATTTTTTCCTAAATAATTGTCCAAAATCACTTTGCTACATAAAGAGGCAAATAGTTTTACTCACATTTGGTTGCACAATTTTTGACAACAGGATATTTAAAATGTTTTTGCTCATGTTTGCTGCATCTTCTATATTTAAAAAAAAATGTTAGTTAAAAAAAAACAGTACCTGAAAGTAAAAGATGTGTGATAATGTTCTTACCTGTTTGTGTATTTATGTTGGTCTCGACTCACTGGACAGAGTTTAAATAAACTTTTATCTCCTGCAGTCACTGTGACAGAGGCGAGGCACATCCGTGACAAGTGGCAAGAATGAAACTTTCAACAAGTCCCAAATAAATAATGAGCTACACTTTAATGTGGTGGTATCTGACTGATCTCCAGCCACATACACCAACAGACTGAATAATCACACACAGGTTGTGCAAAACGATTTCAACGTTTGACCAGAACAACTTTCTCAATAATACTTTAAACAACGTTAGGCCTTTAAGTTCATCTTGAGTGTGCTCACGATAAAAGCTGGAGGTTGGCCAATGTTTCATTTGTTTTTATTATTTATTTTATCAACCTTTATTTAACCAGGCAAATCCCATTGAGATCACAGAGCTCTTTTGCAAGGGAGGTCTGGACCTGAAGGCAGCCCAACATGCATGTTTTTAGTTTGTGGGAGGAAACCGGAGTACCCAGAGAAAACCCACACATGCATGAGAAGAACATGCCCATCCCCAGGTCCAACCGAGGATTGAACCCAGGACCTTCTTGCTGTGAGGCAACAGCACTAACCACTGAGCCATCGTGCTGCCTCTTGCTGCGGTTGTAATATTTGGATGTTCGTGTCATGGCACACAAACTATTCCTCTGCATTTTCTAAAATCCCTCTTCAGTTTTGTCTGTCAAACATATTTCATAGTTGTTTTGTTTGGTTTGCATGACAACATTTTTATTTAGTTTTTCTTTTATCATGCTCCGCCCATCAACCTCTCATTTTGACTTTTTTTTTTTTTTTTAAATTCAGGTTCTTGCTTCAGAGTGCAAGATTTTTCCTGTGTGGGTTGCATAATCAGGTCTTTCTATTTTTTCCATGAATTTTCTTTAAAAAAATAAAAAAATAAAAAAAGTTCTGAACATATACTTTTTACCAATGTTCTTAATGTTAAACGGGATCAGTTAAAGCAAGACTGCAGTGTTCAAGAGATTTAGTTTATTTGGTGAAAACATGTCATACCTCATTAAAAAAGGCTGCAGCAGCTGTGAGCTATAACTCTGGGCTCAGTTACTGTTCTCTAACAAAATAGCCTATGTCAAATTTATGCAGCATCTTATAATTCAAAAAATATAAAAAAAAGTTGAAACTGATGTGACCCTAATAGAAATCTTGAAGGTCTCGCACTCGAATATGATGGGATGAACCATGTGTAGACTCTGAATTAGGTTTTCTTTCACGTCTTGCCCTTTCAAACAACCACAAGAGGAAGGGAGGGAGAGGAGCTGCACTTCTTGTGAAAGGAAACCTGCTGCAGCATCAGCAGGGGAGGAGGATGCTCCCTCTCTTCCTCTCTATTCCCTGCAGTTGATTGATGCTGGCAGCCCTTTTTGTAAGTTTACCAGCACAGTGCAAGGCTCGGCTTTCTCACTGGGAGCAGTGGCAACCTCCGGTTTGCTGCTGGGAGCTGAGAGCAGCTCAGCAGAGACTCGCGACATTTACGTTCTCCCTCAACCTCACCAAAATAAAAAAACCTGCACCAGACAGAGGAGAAGGAATAGATTTGTGGTTGAGACTTAAAGGAGTCAGTAGAGCTGTCACAGCTACACCTGGACTTCGTCTTTCTTCTGGCTGTGCAACTTTCAGCAGCTCCAAAACTAAACAAGTTCCATGCAACGAACAAAACACTGAAAGCAACATTCAGAGAAATACCCAAACAGCTCATGACAGTTTTATGTTCGTCAGCCAGCTGCTGTTTGAACTTCATTTATGAAATGATTCTTGTTTATCACGGGTTTTGAAAAGCAATAAAACAGCTGAAGTACACAACTATGAAATGTAGTTAAGATAATTCAGCACTGACTACAACTTACCATAATTTAACATTTCTCCCATTTTAGCTTCTTTCCTTAGGCTCCCTAGTGTTCAGGATAAATTATAATATTTTACTTATAACCAAACTCCATCTTAAATTACAGATTCTATTGTTCCAGATTTACCTAACAGAGCGCTTTGCACATTTAATTGTGACTTCTGGAGGTTTTCAAATAGAACGGGTGGGTGGGTGGGGGTGTAAGATCTTTCATTTGTGAAACTCGTGTAGAACCAACTTCCAGCTTATTTTCGTGCCTCACAGACACTCTGCCTAATTTCAGGATTAGGTTTAATATTGTACTTTTTGGTAAATCCTATAGTTAGGTTCATCTTGGGTTTCCTGAGTCATCCTTTGGTTCTGCTGCTACAGACAAACTGCTGGTAGACAAACGAACACATTTCTTTACTCTGCTGTTAATTCACTCACTCTCCATAATTTATATTTGTGCATTCCTATCATTAACCAGTTTTTATTTGTTTTCTTCCCAAACAAACTGCACCTAGACCATTTAAACTTTATGAAGATCATATCCTTTCCCTCGAAAATAGAAACTTCGCCTAGACAATGGAAACTTCCATTGGACTATTTAAACTAGAAATAAAAACTACACCTAAAACATAGAAACTACACCTGGACCATAGAATCTATAACTAAACCATAGAAACTACAACAAGACCATATAACTATACACCTTAACTGTAGAAACTACACCTAAGCCATAGAAACTACACTTGGACTGTAGAAACTATATCATAACATGAAAAAGAAAAAAAAAGTCCAGATGACCTGACTGGAAATTGCTGGATTATAAACCTGGATTATTGAGCGTGGACTTTGCTGGTTTTGAACCAGTTTGACATGACTGTCGACGAGGGAGAGGGCCAGCACCGGAGGAGGGGGTGTGCCAAAGAGACCATCTTAGTACAAACGTAACTGGTTTGTTCCACTTTGGTGTAAGCTGTTGGGGAAAGGATCAGTTTTGTGTGTTGCGTGTTTCCTTGACTGATGAAGCACTCTGGATGAAAGATGAAACGTCTCAGCACAACAACAAAAAAAGAAACTGTCCAGATGACCTGACTGAAAATTGTTGGATTGTGTACCTTTATTATTGAGCATGGACGTTGTTGGTATACCATATAAACTTCACCTGAACCATAGAAACTACACCTAGACAATGGAAACTTCTGTTGGACCATTAAAAATACACCTAGATATAAATGAAAAATATGCCTGGACTCTCAAAACTACAACTAAACCGTAGAAATTACACCTGGATCTAGAAATTACATCTAGACCATGGAAATTTCACCTGAACTATAGAAACTACACCCAGACAATGGAAACTTACCTTGGACTAAACTACACCTAGATATATAAAAAAAAAAAAAAAATCTCCTAGAACATAGAAACTACACCAGAACTCTAAAAACTACAACTAAACTGTAGAAGCTACAATTGAACCATAGAATCTACACATGGATATAAAAATGTCACCTAGAACATAGAAACTACACCTGGACAAAATAAATTACACCTAAACATTGGAAGCTACATCTCACTCAACCTTTGTTTATACAGGTTAGTCTCATTGAGTTACAAGGACTCATTTTTCAAGAGAGGCCTGTTTTCATTAAAGAACACAGATGAAGTACAGACAACAATAAACAGCCATATATGCATATAAAATGAAAAGCAAATAAAAGTAGTATAGAAAACTATTAAAAACAGCTACATTATGAAATGGGGTAAACTACTAAAAACAGGAACATTCATTTTAATTTACCCTTTATTTATACAGGTAGTCTCATTGAGCCACGTGAACTCATTTTCAAGAGACCTGTTTAGGGAGCAGATGGTGGGGCTTGAGGGCCTTGCTCAGGGGCCCAGGGTAGGGTGAATGAGGGTGGAGGCAGGTGTGGGTGTTTTACCTTTTTCCACCCACATTTTTTTATGTTGTCGGTACCGGGGCTTGAAACGACGATCTTCCAATCACAGGCCCACCGTCTCTAACCTCTGCAACACCACTCCCCAACATGTTGGCAGTGATTTTTGCATTGAAATTAACAGTTGTTTAAAATCCCTTAGAGAGGTCAACGTTGACAACTTCAGATCTTGTTGTTAGGTGTTCCAGGTTACAGGAGCAAAGAAAAGGCCTTTTTTGTTGAATTCAGTTTATACTGAGGGGATGCTGCAGGTAATGATGGGTTGAGAGAGCATGCGGTAGCTGCACTGACGACGTGACATGTAAGAGAACACCTAAACTCTAGAAACTACACCTGGAACACAGAAGCTACAACTAAACCATAGAAATTACATCCAAACAATGAAAACTACACCTAAACTGTAGAAGCTACACTTGAACCACTGGACCATAGAAACTAAACTACACCTGGACCATAGAAACTAAACTACACCTGGACCATAGAAACTAAACTACACCT
>JARVGS010000760.1:6816250-6827356 GCA_031762315.1 Hypsolebias antenori | reverse complement strand
ACCGGAGTACCCGAAGAAAACCCACACATGCACAGAGAGAACCTGCAAACTCCACCCGGAAAGGCCCCCGGCCGTGATTTGAACGGGTGACATTCTTGCTGAGAGGCGGCAGCTCTACCAGCTGCGCCACCGTACAAACATCTTGTTTTTATAAATGTAAAGTGAAATGACGTAAAGAGACGAACACCGACAGACGAATGTGTTTCAGGCTTTAGATCAGAAATGCTCCATGAAAACATCAAAGGCTGTATAATAAACGTCATGCAGACTAAATGGATGCAGGTCTGCCTTTCATTCACTGAGGACTGAGAGAAAACTGAACTAAGTATTTGCTTCCATTACAACCTGCAGTTTATTGATGAAATAAGACAAAAAATATGTTTTTCTTTCTTTTATTAACATATCTTACACTAACTTAACGCTCAGTTCTGACCACAGCTAAGCTAGCTGCTATTGTTTTATGCTCTTAGTTACATAAAGGAATATACACAGAATAGTTCATTCAGGTCTAAAAGCTTTTGTTGCTTTCAGTCTTCTTTCTGTGACTCAAAGCTCTTCAAACATGAGTGAAGCTGCAGTGGAAAAAAAAAAAAGTCGTAATCACAACTACGAGACTGCTCTCAACACAAAACTGAAAACGGAAATTAATTAAATACATTTATAAATAGATCTTTTTGTATTTTGACATAAATGTCTTTTCTTTTCGTCTGCATGTAAAAGTTGACTACGATTCAAATAAAACTAGTTAAACATCTATAGAAATTCTGAGACACGTAGGAAAGACTGCTCCTGTAAATCACTAAAATGACTCGGCTGCTTTGAAAAATATCCAAAATCTTGAGAATAAAGCAAGTATTGATGATAAAAAGGGAAATTATGTAAGTGACTCAAGGTTTGCATCATTAATTGGGTCAGTCAAATAAATAAATAAATAGTTGATTAAAAAGTATCTATACATCTGCAGATGTAAAGTTCTGATTCAAAACAGCTTTGGCCAGTCTGTTACATTATAGTACAAACATCACATGACATTATAGTAAAATTGTTAAATTATGTTACATCAGAGTAAAAACTATATGAACAACATGGTACCAGATTTTAAAACGTTGGACAGTGAATGTCTCTAAAGTTGCCAGCTTTGTATATTTCTCGTCGTACTGTTGGTGGATGTGTTTGTCTCCGTGGCGACAGAGAATTACATTTTGACTCGGTCACAAACGTCCAAATCTCTTCAACCCTTTAATGTACGCTTTCCTGCTGCGGTGCCTCTAAAAACAAGACGACTTCTTTCCAGAGTCCACTTCAGGCTTTCATGTTCTCATTGTTTTGATTTGATCTGTAAAAATGTAAGAAAAAACAATTAGTAAAGAGTAAAATACTCTTCATTATGCAACATACACAGGCTGTAAGCGTGAACAAAATAAAGATAGGAGAGTTTGTACAAAGCATTTGGACATTTAAACATATTGTAAATGTGGGAGTTTTTCTTTTGTTGAAAGCTTCACGATTTTACTGAGAAATGATTGACACACGAGGAGTTCTAGTTTTGGACAAACAGCACAGTTGGATCAGAATACAGTACAGTAGTCCCTCGCTTCTTCACAGTTCTACTTTTGTGGACTCGCTCTTCTTCGGTTTTTCAATATAAAATTGTTCACGACACACGATTGTCAACTTTAATATTACTCACGTGATTGGGCCGGTACGGGATAAAAAGTTGACAAAAAATACTTTGGACAGGCACCTCCATTTCGTAGTCTTCTTTCAATAAGCCTACACTGCAACACCAGACAAAAGAACTACACTACCCAGAAGCCAACAGTGCTCCCAGCTGCTGCTTTCTGCTGAAATGGAGGGAAAGTTTTGCAACAGAAAGTCAGACGTAACGATGTATCTATGAAGATGACAGGACTGGCAGGAAAGTCACAAATAATCCTGAAGCTCATTCATCCATGTGCACATCAACCTGGATGGGGTGGTGGACTTCGTCGCTGCAGGGTGGGTCTGCAGAACCGGAACCGAGCCCGACCAGAACCGAGCTGTTGGTCTGCAGAGCTGGTGAGCAAAATTTTGCAGTACTGTACAGTACATGTACGTATATTGTAAAAATTAAGCTTAAGAGTTCAGAACATTGCAAAAGTGTGGGAAGAGTTTATAAAGCCTTAATATAGATATAAATACTAAAATGAATATAGCGTTTCTACTTTGTGGTTTTTCACCTATCGTGGGGGTGTCTGGAACGTAACCCCCCTGATAATTAAGGGACTACTGTATCTCTGTGCTTTACATCTACTGAGGTCACAATGACAACAGGTGTCTAAAGTCTTAAACAGCACAATAAAATACACAACACTTATACAACTGTCAGTACTCACTGTATAATTTGATCTATTGAAAGATTTTAAAAGAGAGCAGTGAACAACAAAAAAAAAAGGACAAAAGACACTGATGGTGTTAAAGACTCATGCAAAACTAAAATATGTAACTTTTATCATATAAAAAATAAAATAAAATATATATATATATATATATATAGTTTTCCATGCACCCAAAAATATAAATGAACGCTTTTCAACTTTACATGTGTGTAGGGCAGATTCAGAAGTGAGGAGATGTTGGTTATTCGTTAAAAAGAGGATTTAAAAAGTATTTTATCAGTTATTTTTACTGTAGAAAACTGAGTATTTCCAATCACTTTCACTAACAATAAACTAACTGATCAGTAGTTGAAATAAATAATAATAAATAAAAAAAATCAGTAGTTGAAATATGTGTGTTGTATGTAGCAAATATTCTTCCTACTTTACTTTTAAACTGAAGTATTCAAACAGAGATGTCTTCAGAAATAAACTTTTTCATTTCCATTGAAAGAGTCAACCCCTTTTCTCTTTTGGCTGCCATAGCACTGGGAAATCCCTTCGTATAATATTTTTGCGTCATAGTGAAACTTGTACAGTACATTCACCCTTTAAAAAAAAAAAATAATCAAGTTTTCAAACTTGCACTGTTGTCAACAGGAGCAGTGCGTTGCCAGGTAAAGTGATAAATCACCAAATTTAAACAGACTATGTTTCATTTTGAAGATTTAAGATGCAATAATATTGAAAAATTCCTCATTGTGACTCATTCAGCCACCACAGGTAGCACGATCCCTATTGCATGTAATTAATTTAATATTATTCATATTTATTTATGATTAAATAATGAAATAATTACTTTTAAACATCTGTGTCTCATCTAAATAACCTCTCAGCACTTCTGCTTCATCATTATGTTCCATTGTTTTTTTAATACCACCTTCATCCTGGTTTGAGTCAGAGATACAGCCTCAGTAACAAACAGGCCGAACAGATGTGGAGGGTTAATTTGACACACGAACAGCTGCTTAGGAAAACTTGACAGATTGAGTTGTTAAATAAATAAATAAACTCTCTCAATCCAGGGTTTGCCTCTGCTGATCAGCTGCACAACTTTGTTGTTTAGCTTCACTTTCTGAGCAAAATGAACAGGAAGAAACTGTGAGTAGAAGAATTTGAGATGTATCGAGATGTTTCATTACAATGTCTATGAATATTTTCAGCATGGCTGTTTTCTTTAAAAAAGTGCTGCATAGATTTTTGGACTGATAATCGTTTTTTTGTCAAAATGGCTTCGTATGAGGCTTTGTGGAGGTTTGTGAGCTGCTGCAGCTTCTTATCTGACAAACAGAAACTATGAATTGTTAGTAGACTGACGCAGCAGTTAGTTAGGTTATGATTCTCATGCTCCCAAAAGCACTAAACAGTGATTGTGTATAGATCAGGTACAGTGTATCAAATTTTACATAAAAAACAACAACAAAAAAAAAAACTTATACTGATAGAAATCCAATACTGGTACTGAATATCACTGACAGTTTAATGTCAATCAGGTAGAAAAAAATACAAATAACTATGCAATCAGTGTAGTGATGCTGTCATACCTTGTAACCAGTCGACTCCCTCCTGTAATCCTTCTCCTTTCAGAGCATCCGTGGCACTGAAAACACATCCGCAGGTCATTTAGGTAACTACTCTGCTTAATGACATGTGCTATTTAACAAACAACACTGTTCAATGTAGGACCTCAGTGAATTGTGACTGTCAGAGATTAGTTTGTAATAATTAATTTAAAACAAGCGGGGGTGCAACATTTCCTTGTGCAAGAGTCAGAAGCTAGCAGCCTTGATGCTTCAACTCTGAACTTGTTAAAAAAAACTGTGCAATAAATTTTCTTTGAAAATAGTCACAACCTTGAACAGGAAACAACAAACCAGTCTCAATTTAGCTCTGTCAATTCAAAAACGATAGATGAGTGTTGCAATGCTTGCCCTGGAGCTCCCAGAAAACATCTGAAACTACAGCACCAATTCTCCAACAATATTGATTAAAACTGCTCTAGATCTGACCGTTTCATTTCAAAATACACTCCAGAAGATAAAATCAACATGTAGGAGACTGCCAAGGTGGGTAAAAAGCTATGTAAGGTGGGTACAACGTGCACGGCTCAGAAAACTATTTTGTAAGTCAAGCTCAGTTTAAAAACTGTTCACTCAAAATACAGCTGCATGGCTTTCTGGTGTCTTGGTGCAAACATTCGATTCAGTGGGAGCTGATTAGAGACACAACATCAAACAGCCGTTGAAATAAAGACCCAGGAAGTTGTGTCAGAGCAGATAGCTGCTCAGACAGCAGTGTCACTGCACAATCAGTTCCAGAAGCACGATCTGTACCGCAGCTCATTTGCGCATGTGCAAAAAGGAATACTTCCAAGTCGCATGGATCGCCATTGAATATGCTAGAGGAAATTATACTAGAAATAATTACTTCCAGCCTTAATTATAAAGGTGTGCTAAATTATATCCTGTAAGCTAATTTAATACAAAATATATTTATGAAACACACTATATTTATTAAAATTAATTAAAATATCTCTTTCTATAAATTGATTAATTTTTTTAGACAATGTGATAATTCCGTTGATGAATAAGAACTGTCTTAATTTACTTAGAAAATGTTAAAATGATATGCGATGCATATTTAGAGTGATGTAGCGCAGCTTCACCACTGAGCAGCGCTGTTTCACCATGAAAATAACCAGTAATCAAAGCGCTTCATTTCAGTGCTAATGACGTGTTGTGTAAATAAAAACAACCACTAGATAGAAGGCTTTGATTGTAAATCAGCTGATAGTATAATTCAGCGTCTGATGTACTGTATATAAAAATCTGTTTTGCTTTAATAGATTTCCTGTTTGAATTTTCCAGGGAAACCGTAAGACTCTTGAGTTTTGGTCAGCAGACGTTCAATCTTCACCAGCTGGGCCAAGAGCTCGAAACAAAAGCCAACTGCAGGATCTGCAGATCTGTGCCTCGTAACAAAAACCTAAGTAAATTAAGACAGTTTTTATTCATGAATGGAACTATAACATTTTGAAGAAAGAGATATTTTAATTAATATTAATAAATATGGTATGCTTCATAAATATATTTTATTAATAATAAATATGTGTTGTATTAAATTAGCTTGCAGGATATAATTTAGCATATCTTTATAATTAAGGCTGGAAGTAACAAACTGTAAATAGCATCATTTATACTCTGACCAACCCTGTACAAAGCTCGGTTAGGTTCTTTTCTAGTCTGTGGAATTACTGGCGCCTTAATTTATTTGGCAGTGGATGAACATTCTATTTTTATTGTGTCTTGTTGGTATTATCTTTTTTTTTATTATTTTTTTAATTTTTTATTTTTTTATATGAACCATGTGCGTCTGAAATAAAGATTGATTGATTGATTGATTGATTGATTGATTGATTAATTATTTCTAGTACATTTGTCTTAATGTAGCATATTCAACGGCGATCTGGAAGTATTATCTTTTAGCGCATGCGCGAATGAGCTGACGGTACGGATCGTGCTTCCAGAACAGATCGTGCAGTGACAGGCAGCGAGCTGATTGTCGTCCATGTTTTTTCACCCTTTAAATGCTCTCCCTCATGAGAGTTTGAAGTGTTTTGTTGTCTTTAGTTGGTTTGACAACTCCTGTAGTCTGTTCTCTCATCAGGTGAAGTTACGTGTGTGATTCCCCGTCTTTCATTCATCACATAAACATCTCTTAAACCAGCCCGTTAGTGTGTACTCCAAGTCTTTTCAAAATCAGTAAAGACTTAGAAAGTTGTGGTGTGTCCCCATGTTTCAGCATTTATAAATCACATTGCATATATTTACCATTGGCTTTCCACTTTTATTATTGCTAAGTATTTTGCTGATACTTATATTTGTTTTCACACACTAACCTTGTGACAAGATTTGCCAAGAATAATTATGCCCAAATTGCTTGGCTGAAGCAGACGTTCTTTTATTCGACACCTCAAAAGCTCACACTGACCCACTAGAAAAACAGACGAATAAAAATTCCTAGGACTAGGCTGAAAAAAGGTTTGTGCAAGTTTGTACCAGATATGCCAAGGTTTGTCTTTGATGTTCTCCAAACAGAGAAGCTGTGAAACCTTCACAGAAGACAGAGCATCTCTGACGTCCATCTTGTTAGCAAAGAACAGGATGGGGATCCTCCGATGTTTAATATCTGCAGCAACACAGAGCGTAGAACATATAATGTGTAAATAATAGCAAGGCTTATCATGTCAAATAATTACTAACATAATTCTGAAACTAAAATAAATGACTAATTCTACAGCACTGATTAAAATACATTTTAAAGCACTTTACTTTGTGTTTCTTATTGTTTTTCCTCAGATTTATAAAGCACTTCTTATCATAATTTACAGTAACTTCAATTTTTACGCAATACTTTAATTCTGTCAATCTCAGATCAATGAGCTCAAAAGCAGCCACAAATAAATAAAAAAATAAATAAATAAAAACATAACTCGAGCTTACCAGAATGATTTAGTAAAGTGTCCAGTTCTTCTTTGGCCACAACCATTCTGAGTTTGTCTGCACTATCTATGACAAAAATAATAGCCTGACCTTCCCTAAGAAGAGATCAATGACGTTAATGTTCAAATCTGCACAAGAAAATTGCTTTAAAAAAGGATTTTGTTTTAATCCATGCACACTTACTTGTAGTAATGTTCCCAAAGGTTTCTGTATCTGCCTTGACCGGACATGTCAAAGACTGTGAAGGAAAGACTTAAAAAAAAAAAAAAAAAAAGATGAATCCTGTACAATTTCAATAACAATGAAAATATGAACTGTATTAAATATGCTACATATTACTTAGTAGAAGATACTGAATATAAAAGAAAAGTACAAAAAGGTGGCATGTGTTTAGATTCTGACTGAAGTGAACTGTGTTGAGACGAGCAGTTACCTGGACGTCTTGAACTTCTCGATACTGAAGCCAATTGTTGGAACGATGTCTTGTACCTGGGCCTGAAAAAAAGAAAGCAGATTTAAGTAGGTTTAAAAAGAGCCAATGTTAGAAGCATATATTTATGCAACACTTGTGGACTTGTGCAGTTAATTACAGAACAAATACTGCACATGACACATTGTAATTACAGAATAATAAAAGCAGGGACATAGAAGAGCAGATAGAAACATCAAAGCAATCTGTAATAAATAAGAACAGTGCATAAATATCACTGCACTTTTAACAAGATAACTTACATTAGAAGGCTTCAGTTTGTTGATGATGGTGGTTTTTCCACTGTTGTCCAGACCAAGACACAGCACATTCACCTCCTTCTTTAACCCCAGCCATCCAACCAACTTGTCAAACAGTCCCATTGGCTAACCAACAACCATCAGCTGGGAAACTTCAAGAAACAGATAAAAAATAAAAAGTAAAAAGTAAAAGAAGAAAAAAATAAAATCACTATAAATGAAGCAGAACATTAAGAATAATGGGATGTTTTTATATATTTTCATCCCTTTCCCCTAATCTTGATGGACAATATCATGTACTCCAGGGAAGATGGTAAGATAAAATTGTAAGAACTTAATATAAATGTAAGAGCTACATTAAAGTCTAACTATCCTCTAATCAATGTGGATTTTTTTTTAGGTAAAATGATAACCGTTCTAAATGATATTGTTCCAGATGTTCCTAAATAAACACCACATTGACAGTATCTCATGACTAATAAAATGTATTGTATTTTGGAACACCGTCTCACGTTTATGTTGTAAACGAGCCTGAAGTAAGTGCCTTTTTTTGTCCATAAATTATTTCCGTGGGTGAGAAAGTCCTAAGTTGGCGTTGCTGCAAGTAAAATAATAATAATAATAATAATAATAATAACAATAACAATAATAATAATAACATCCATACTCCAGACCCAAGCTTGCCACAATAAAACAAAATTCACAAACACTAATTTTGATTAAAAATACTGTAAACAGGATGACGTTTAACAAAAAAAAAAAAAAAAAAAAAATCGATATAACTCAAATTATGAATTAAAGAAATAGTAACGGTAAGTATTGTCTGTTTTAAATTATGGCGCAAAAGCGTGTACGGCTAACATTATATAAAATTTATTTTTTAACACTAAACTGTTAGCTTAAGCTAACTGGGTTTGTTGGTTCTGAACACAGTTGAACGTGTTTATGGGTATAGCTAACCGCTATTTAATCTCTCGCCGTTACCTCGGTTAGCAAGCCGTTGCTAACATTTATTTAGCTACTCGTTCATCATGATTCTGTCTTTCAAGACGAAATGACCACAGAAATAGTATGCGGTTCCAAATGTTGCAAGCTTTACATAACCAAACTCCATTAAAGAAATCAAATGTAGACGTGCTGTTGCAGCTAACGCGACTGTTAGCACAGGCATATCGCTAACGTTAGCTCGTGTTATCCTGTTGCAGGCTGTTGAGCAGTAATTTACCTGGAACTGGGCTGCGGAGTCTTGTTTCGAGGATGCGCTTCGTGGCTTCTCAACTCGGTTTACTTACTATGTGGTGTTAAATCGGTGATTCATTCATTTTCCGACCGATGCTAGCTAGCTAGCGCTGCTCAACTCAAGATGACGTTATTTACACTATGTTGCTGGGAGACCACCGTTCTCGTTCTGACTGTAGGGTGCCACCTATGTGTGAAATGCTAGATTGGATCGCCGGGAAAATGCGAAATTTACATAAGTTCATAAAAGATTGGATCAGCTGGAGGGTTGTCTACTGTGATTGGTCAATAAGTTGTTAAGCGATGAGATGGCCGCTCTGCTTTGATTGGTCGGTTTGTTGTTAGGCAACGAGAGGACCGCTCTGATTGGTTGTGATGCAAAACTTTTTAAAACCATATCAATGGATGCTACTTTTCTTAAAAAAAAAAAAACAACAACAACTTGGAACTCCACACACTCCAGACATTTTTGAAATGATACCTCTCTGATGGGAAGGAAAACCTCTTCTGCTTCAGAATCAAAGTCCAGTTTGTGTTTACAACCCCTTTTTTTAAATTGATCAGGACCTGGATGGCTGAGAAGCTTCACCAGCGTGCTAATTTTCTCTTAACAGTATGGTAAGACATCCTAAATTCCTTGCACTTTGTTGACAGAGCCAGACATTTTGTGATACTTAAAGTCTAGATTTTGGGGTTCTGAAATGATAATGAAAATTATGATTCAAGTAATGTCAGAAATATTTGTACTTTACATTCATAAATTGGAATAAAATTATTTGTAGAACTCAAGTAGGTAAGACTTTTGTGATTCACTCTTTTATAATGTATTAATACAGTATATTATGTGTTAGACTGGCGTAAAAGAGTGAATCACAAGTCTTACCTACTTGAGTTCTACAAATAATTTTATTCCAATTTATGAATGTAAAGTACAAATATTTAACTCATAATGAACTCTAATGAACAATGTATTTTAGAGGCCACCACTGTTCATTTTTAATTCTGGACATCTTAATGCCCATCCATCCATCCATCCATCCATCCATCCATCCATCCATCCATCCATCCATCCATCCATCCATCCATCCATCCATCCATTTACCTGCTTCTTTGTTTTTGGGTCACGGGGGTCACTGGTGCCCATGTCCAGCAGTCACTGTGTGAGGTGGGGTACACCCTGGACAGGTCTCCGGTCCATCACAGGGACACATAGAGAAAAACGAGACAACCATTCACTCTCTCACTTTCGCCTAGGGACAATTTAGAGTTACCAATCAGCCTAACATGCATGTTTTTGGTCTGTGGGAGGAAACTGGAGCACCTGGAGAAAACCCACACATGCATGGAGAGAACATGCAAACTTCACCCAGAAACGCCCCAGGCCAGCTCCACCAACTGTGCCTCCATGCTACCAAAATATTGTTTACTTCAAAATTCCAAGATTTCCACATTGTCATGAATTAAAAGTTGATTTGTGCTTGAAGGCAGAGTTGAAAAGTTTAAAAACACGTGGCGCTGTAGTTGGTCAGGACATGCCTCATTCCTTTTTTAGTGGATAGTTGCCATAAAGACGACCTGTATAAAATGCGCAGCACTTCAAAAAACAGCTAGCGTATTTTGCAAGAGTATTTGTAAACTTGGAAATAAATAACATGATTAAATAAAATTAAACTTTGCATTAATTCTATAAACACTTCGCACATATTCTGCATTCATTGAGGCGATTTTCCTTTTATCCATGACCTTTCACATGTAACTCATCTGGTAACGTGTCATGGTCTGAAAATTCAGTCTCTTGACTATTAAATTTACTTTATTTTGTGTATATTTAAGAAAGAGGCATGCATATTGGTGCACTGTAAATGAGAAATAAGCAATCTGCTATAAAGAAAAAAATGGAAAAAAAACTGAAGCCCTAAGGTAGTTAAACATTAGGAGGAATAAAACTAAGTATTAAAATATAGTTGTTTATTAAGGAACAAACTTAATGAATAAAACATACAACTTCCACAAGACATTTTGTACAGGACATACTGTATTATTATAAGACAACATACATTTATCTAAAAAACAAAGAAAATTGACATTCACTGGTCTTCAGATCAAAAACATGATTAGATTGATCATTTTTATTCATAATACAGGTAGTCCTCAACTTACGTTCGAGTTCCGTTCCTACGGGCTGAACTTAACTCGAATTGAACTTAAGTCGGAACTCA
>JARVGS010000760.1:6803894-6816150 GCA_031762315.1 Hypsolebias antenori | reverse complement strand
TCAACTGTCCCCCTCTTACAATGCTGTTATTGCTAGTATCACTCAGCCCTCTGTGAATAGCAAACAACCATCAGGGTTCTAACGATCCATCGTTAGGCTGATGGTCCTTTATCATGTGAACAGCTAGAACAGAGGAGTGATGGGGGAGAGGGAGAGCCCCAGAAACCATCTTATCACCAGCAAACTGATTTTTTTCCACCGTGGGAGTGTGGTATTTGTGGGACTCCAATTTGTTTGTTTCCTCTCGGACTGAAGAAGTCCTTTGGATGAAGGATGAAACGTCTCAGAAAAAAAAGAAGCCATCCAGATGACCTGACTGAACATTGTTGGATTTGTAACCTGGATTATTGAACATGAACTGCTGGGGTATGTGAACAGCTAGTTGTGGCTGTCACCAGCAGACTGGTTGATCCACTATGAGAAGGTGCTACTCATAAGACTGAGTTTGTTGCAGCTCCTCAGACTGAAGAAGTCTTCTGGATAAAAAAACGAAACATTTCAAAAAGAAGAATCCGACCAGAGGACCTGACTTCATCTCGTTAATTTATCTAACTGGATTATTGAGCATCATCAGGTTACAGAAATGTATACCAGAGTTAGTTTAATTATCTTGAGTGAATCAGAAGTTATTGGCTGGATGAAGATGTACCATTAGTCCGCCATTTTGAAGGGCATATAAAAAAGGATAAGAGCAGATACGGTGGGTTACCTGTTGCAATGTGTTATTTTTGGGCCACAGACTGACCACTGAACCTCTGTCCATCATCTTTGAAATGTCTGACATGTGGACATACTTGTCCAGCTCTATGACCTTCTCCATCCACTGGATCTTTGTCATTCCATGGTCAGAAAATATCATCACGTTCAGCTGCTTCGCCATGTTGGTCTCCTGCAAGAGTAAACGCATAAAATAAGATGACAGAAAACATAAAAATATCTTGTGATGAAAGAATAGTTGCAGTCTTACTTTGATTTTTCTGTTGAGGATCTGCATGATGAGATCCAGGTGTTGGACAGCTGTTCGGACCTGCTGCGAGTCTGGTCCAAAGTGATGCCCTTCCACATCTATTTTCTCATAATACACAGCGGCCATGTCCGCAGTGCCTGAGCTGAACAAACAAATATTTGATGTTTCTGCTGTCACCAGGGAGAAAATGAAGAGTATTGAAAGACTCGGCAGAGGAAAAAGCATTACACGACTTCAAATAATGAGTTCTCTTTAAGCCCAGGTACTTGAGAAGAAAACTTTTAAATAAGTCCAAACATCCCATGAATGATCTGCTGGGACCATCTGACCAGGTTTCAGTGGATGGACAGTCTCCAACCTCCTGTTTCACCTTTAATGATAAAAAATTACACTTTGGTCACGTCTTCTTATGACAAATGTTCTAAATTAGGGCTTAAAACAGGTTAACTCATGTCCTCTGGACTAGTTCCTTTAAGTTAGAAACAGTTCGTCCCCCATCCAGAGGACATCGTCAGGCCTATATTAGGGCTATTCAACTAAATGGTCAGGGGGCCACAGTTACTGAAAGCCAAGAGCTCAGGGGCCGGACATCCAGCAGTTATTCTCATTAAATAAGGTTTTTTAATGATTTTAAATCTAGTTTATTTAAAAACGAAGCCATTGGTGTGTTGAACTGAGCTCATCCATGGGGCTGATTTGACCCCCGAGCCACTTGTTCAATAGCCCTGTTTAATTTTAAATAGAAAACAAGCAGTATGCTGATGTCCACTGTCTCTGAGGGATCTGAATAGTGAATGTTTGTTGTTCTGGAGATGAGTGTTTTTCTGGACTGGACCTGAACAGAGGATGGAAGTAGACTTTAATGTGTTTGGTGTCAGATGTTCAAGTGGATAGAAGTTTCACTCTGAGAAAAACAGTCAACTTTTCTTGTCTAAAGTAGTGCGACACAGAATGACAGATCCTGGAGAGGAGGTAACAGTTTGGTCAAGATCAGGATGAGAAGTTGTCCCAGGAGGACTTCTAGAGTTTAGCAGGAGAGGTAATCCTGTGAGCAGTGGAGGAGTGGACTGAGTTGACTTCTTCTTTCTGGATCTGAAGGAATACGCTGCGATAGAGGGAGGAATGACTTCCAGAGGGATGATTGTACAGATTTCCAGGAGCAAACAGAAGAAATGTGGTTAGAAGTTTTAGCATTAATTTAGTTTGGAAATGAAGAGAGGTGAAACGCACGCATGGAAGCCAGACTGGTTATTACGTGATGTTCAACAGCCCCAATAAAATGAAGACTTTACTCAGTCTTAAGTAATGCACGTCTCAACCAGCTGTCACGAGCAACAACTCTGAACATCTATGAACCACCCTGTCCAGAGCTGTAGCAGTTTTTGTGGGAGAAACAGCAGAAAAGCCCAGAATCCTGACTGTTTCAGCCTTGTGTTCATATGGACACAAAAACTTAGGAGCTATGTTTTAAACCAGGTTCTACAGTGAGGAAATCCTTAAAATAAAACACTGAAATGAGCTCTGTAAACAGCCAAAAGGCAAACTTTTTAAAATGGCACATCATTCACTCATCAACAAACTATTACACAGCAATCTATAGCAATGGCCAGGACAAACAAAGACATTTTATAACATTTGACCTTGATTTGTGACCTTGACCTCAGAACTGGGCTGATGAAGACATGTGACACCCTGTCTTGTGGTGGTATAAATTTGTATCCATATCAGGGAAACTAAACAGCCACTGGCCAAACGGATGGACCAGCACAGAAGAGCAACATCATCAGGCCAGGACTCTGCGGTCTACACTCATCTCCAGGTCAGAGGTCACTCTGTCAGGGATGAAGATGTTCACATCCTTGATAGAGACAAACTCTGGTTTGAGAGAGGAGTGAAGGAAGCCATCTTTGTGAAAGGAACCTGCACACCTCTGTGCCCAAATGTCCCCCTCTTAAAATGCTATTATTGCGAGTTTCAGTCAGCCCTCTGTGAATAGTAAGTGGCCACCAGGGCACTAAAGATTGATTATTAGGCTGATGGTCCTCCTTTTGCATGCAAACATTTAGTTTTGGCTGTTACCAGTAAACTGGATGATCCTCAGCTCCTCAGACTGAAGAAGTATTTTCGATAAAAGACAAAACGTTTAAACAAAGAACCCGTCCAGAGGACCTGACTCGACCTTGTTAGACAGTCTGACTTTGTGTGAATCAGTCTCAAACTTGAAAGCCGCTCTGCTGGATGTGATGGAGCTGCAGACGAAGAGACTGAATGCTGCTTATGATCCGCCTCTGGTGGCCAATCAAACACACACCGATACGTTTGATGTCGCTGGAAAAGAAACCAAGATTTATTCAGCTGGGGGAAAAGAGCATTAAACAAATATATTCAAGGGGGGAAAAAAAATCTAAGTTGGAATGACATAATGTCAATTTCACCTGGTAAAAAAGCTAATTGTAAAAACTGAAAACAGAAAGCAACAACAAAATACTGTGCCAGATAAATTGTGTTATATAAAACGTTTGTTAACTTTTACAATAAAAGTTTAAATTTAACATAGCTCAAGGTGATCCAACCAGTAAAGCCAACAAAGTTAATGACATTTTTTTAATAGTAATGCGATCAAAACATTTTTAATTACATCCTTGGCTTTCTTTGACAGATTGCAATTCAGAATGTGTTTCGGATCAACATGTTTGTTAAGGGAAATGTCCAAATACAGCCACACCAAACTTTAGCTTACGATCTGTAAAACTGACTGTTTTAGCTATTTTTATGTTGATTGCTGTTGATTAGCTGCAGCACCTTGAATTGGATTGGCTCTGGAAAATAATCATAGACAGACATCCATTATTAACTTTTTGAAAACTTTAGTAAACATCCGGCTTTTTGAAAACTTCAGTAAACATCCGGTGTTTCAAGATATAATTTAAAGACAGACAGAGTCTACTCAAACAGTAAAGATTTGAGTAACCCTCAGAGTCTGTGTAGGGAATGGCTCTCATCTACTACCACACATAATTTGACCAAATTATACAAATCTGACAAATTAGGAGCACTTTTTAACATCTTTTATTTATTTATTTATTTATTTATTTATTTATTTATTTTGGTTTTGTTTTGTTTTTTTGGTGATAGTCATCACAAATTAGATTGGCTCCAAAAGGTAACATCTTGTATGTACATTCATTACGTATTTGTTGAAAATTTCCATAAAATCCATCAAGTGGCTTATGGGATATTTTGCTAACACAGAGAGACAGACATGGGCAAATACATTATCACCCTCCCTTGCCTTTTGGGGGCAGGCGATAAAAACAAAACAGAGCCATTTTAATAATTTTAAAACATTTTACTATAGCATGGGTGATTTTAAACAATATAAATTGTAACTGCGTCTCTGCGCCACGTTTTCTAAAACATATTGCTCGAACCAAATGGGCTCCTTTTTAAACTCAACAATTTGGCTGTACTTACTCTATACTCATGGTGGAAATAGAATCCAGCGTGGTGTATCCTGCTGCCAGGAAGTTGCTCTTATACTGGCACATTTTGATGGAGTCGAGCCAGTCCCCGATGGAGATGAACAGGGGGTAGTCTGGCATGTCCTCTGGGGAGTCGGTAAAACTGAGATGACAAACAGAACGTTAACTGATGTAGAAATGTATAGTGGTATACCTTAACTAAAATTTATCTGATAAGTTTATAATAAAAATTATTAGGATAAATAAAATCTTTAATAGTTTCCTTTTTTCAAGTGTCACACAATTTTACAGTGTTGCATTCTACACATTTGTTTCTCTGTAGAAATACGCTGAGAGCCCTAAACTTCTTTAAAAACGTTGTTGTTTCATGCGTGCTCTAGTGTGCTGCTACTTTTAGCCTCTAGCTAAGCTTTTACCATACCATACCATTTTATTTATAAAGCACTTTAAACAGCGACAGGGCCAACCAAAGTGCTGTACAAACAGAAACAAACAGGCAAAGCACACAGCAACATGTAACATAACGCAAAATCAAAATATAGAAACAAAATAATAGCAGAATAATAACATAATGACTAACACAGTGTGATGCATACAGGTTCAACACATATCATACAGTGTTGAAAGCCAAGAAATAGTAGTGGATTTTTTAGCGGGATTTAAAAACTGTGAGGTAGGGGGCCTGTCTGACAAGCAGAAGTAACTCGTTCCAAAGTCTTGGGCCTGCGACAGAGAAGGCTCTGTCACCTCTGCGCTTAAGAAGAGTTCCTGGAACTGTGAGCAACAACTGGTCTGCTGATGTCAGAGAATGCGATAGTACATATGGCTGCAGCAGATCAGTGCGACAGGAGGGGGCGGGGCTGTACAGTGATTTACAGACAAACAAGAGTATTTTGAACTGGATACAAAGTGAACTGGTAGCCAGTGCAGGGAGGCCAAAAATGGTGTAATGTGCTCTCTTTTGCCTGTACTGGTTAAAAAATGGGCTGCCACATTCTGGACCAGTTGCACTCGTGCAATGGAGGTCTGACCAATACCAAACAGGAGGGAGTTGTAGCAATCGAGCCTGGATGTTATGAATGCATGTATTACTGTCTCCAAGTTATTTTTGGACAATATAGGCTTCAGCTTAGACAGCCGTCTCCGCTAGAAAAAACAGGATTAACAATCATGTTTACATGACTGTTAAGTTTAATGGAAGGATCCATTATCACTCCCAGATTAATGACTCTTTGTTTCTCTAACAGGGCTAGAGCGAAAATGCCAATGCAGTAGTTGATGATTTTGTCGTTGTGAGGACATAACAAGACTTCAGACTTCTTCTCATTGAAACTTAAGAAATTTTAAACTTGCTTTTGATACATTCAGCCTTAGCTTTTTGCAACTTTTTAACTTTTAGCTAGCCCTTATATTTTGCTAGCCTTTTTGCTAGTTTAGGTTTTAGCTAGCCTTTTTAAGGAGTTTAGCTTTTGGCCAAACTTTTGCTTTTAGCATGTGACTAGTTGTCAGCTAAAATGTTGTTTCTTTTAGCTAATGTTCTGCTTCTTTCAGCTTTAACAACTCTGTTTCAGTTTCTTTAACAAATTTCAGCAGTCATTCAAGCTTCAGTGTTCACATTGCACTTTGTAAACATGCAGTTTCTCTAGTTCTGATTGACATAAATTTGATGAGCATTTACCGGTACTGATGTAAATAAAGGAGTATTTCAGCTTTTTCTGATTACTCTGAATCAACTCAAAGTTAATATTTTTATACAGTGGCGTACCTCATAGCATCATTGACAAGAGTTAGTATACTGCTGGGATTTATTATGAGTTTGTCGAGAGAGGACAGAATGTCATTAAAGTGTGGCCGTTGGCCCCCCTCCTTCTGCCAGCAATGCAGCATCAGCTGGTGCAGGATCGCTGGGCAGCCGACAGGTGAAGGTAGCCGGTAGCCTTCTTCAATTGATAAAATGACCTGAGAAGAACATCAGAGAAAAAGTGTTCAAAGTAAAACATAGCAATCAGTAGGAGTTTTTTTTTAATGTCAATTTTATTTTTTGTTGAACAGACAAAACATGACAATTTCTATCTATCTATGCTGCCATAATGGTGGACAGTCATGCTTGAGGCTGTCTTTGTGTGTGTGTGTGTGTGTGTGTGTGTGTTTGTCTGTTTGTTAGCGAGATGGATTTTAATGCAACTCTCAGAAACTAATTATTAGATATAAATTTACGACTGATTAACTTTTAAAGTCCACCCAGTTCACGATGGTTGCCACAACTAGATGGGTCTATGGTTCTGATTCAGTCACCGCCATTCAGTGTAAACCTTTGTACAGTATTAGACATTAACATGCAGGGTGGTGGGGAATATGCATTCCTTCAAGGAAAGCTGCTTTAATCATATTTTAATTTTAACAGAATCAAAACTTACATCCTGATTGGACATTTCCCAGTAGGGCCTTTCACCATATGACATCACCTCCCACATGACGATGCCGTAGCTCCAAACATCAGTAGCCGAGGAAAACTTTCCGTAAGCAATAGCCTCTGGTGCCGTCCAGCGTATCGGTATCTTTCCTCCCTACCACAAATAAGTAATAATAATAATAAGAATAAGAATAAGAATAAGAATAACACTTGACCAGATGGGAGTGGGTAAGCAATGAGTTGTTAAGAGGGAGGAGAAATTGTTCAGATTTTGAAAGAGTGTTTGTGGTACTTTCTGTCAAGGATGAGTTCTGTTGTATCACTGTAGTGTTTAGTTTAAAACATGGGCAGCAGACGACTGAGTGAGCTCTCTTAGACAAGCACTGAGGATGGAAGGTTGAAGGGTAGAATTGATTGGTACACAAGTAGAGTTGGGTGTCGTCTGCGTAGCAATGATTATTAATACCATATTTATTAAAAATATGAGGATAAAGGTAGATGATAAAGAGGAGTGACCCAAGGACAGTACCTTTGGGTGTACCAGCATAGACAGGGGAAGACTGAATGGAAAGATTGAAATGGTATGAACAATAAAGTGACACAAAATAAAGTTCATGTTTGTTTCATCTGTACACCAATACTCACTGTGGTTGTGTAAGACGCATCAGAGTCATCCTCCAGAATTCGGGACATGCCAAAATCAGACACCTTACAGATCAAGTTCTCATCCACTAAAATGTTCCGAGCAGCCAGGTCTCGGTGAACGTAACCCATATCTGAAAGGTAAGTCATGCCCACTACGATGCCACGCAGCATGCCGACCAGTTGGAGCACCGTGAACTGACCATCACGTGCCTGGAGATGTTAGCAGAAGAAGAGACAGCTGGGAAGAAGTCAAGTTTGTCATGAAAGTTGTGTACATGTTTGCACCTTTATCCTTACCCGAAGGAATGAGTCGAGCGCACCATTTTCCATGTACTCCACAACTATCATCACTGGTCGGCCTGAGGAAATGGACAAAATGTTGGATTTAGGTGACAGAAATATAACTATAGTGGTCACGAGGTGCAAAACACAAACACAGTAGTGGAAAATGATCAAAGTTAACCAACGGAACACAACAGAAAGCAGATTCAAAGAAAGCATGAAATTCCTTGAAGGAAAGCATTTAACCCAGCTCTTTTTATGTGTAGACATCAATCATTTCATGTGAAGAATTGACAAAGTTATCGCTATTTTTGGTCAAACTTTGAGACAAATGAAAATTCTGCTTTTGTAACATTTTGCATCTCCTATATTGGTGCGTTTTGTTAAACTATATTTGCCAAATAGTTTCTTGGAGCTACAGGAAAGAAATGAAATTGTTGTAAAACACTTGTAGACGCCCAGTCCTTCCCTCGGAGAGACAAATGAAGAGCTTACTCTTGGTGACTACTCCCTCCAATCTGATGATGTTTGAGTTGTTGAACTGTCCGATGATCGAGGCCTCACGCAAAAATTCTCGCCTCTGCTGATCAATGTAGCCACCTTTAAGAGTCTTTATAGCCACAGCAATGTCTTTCCTTCCAGGTATACGCAAGCGACCGCTGCAGACTTCTCCAAATTCACCTGCAAAAAAACACAACAAAACTAACGAATAAATGTCTACAGCTGTAAACATGATTGTTCCTCTGTCATAAACGCTTCTTATAACATATATATACAGCTTTTTGTTCATGGTAAAGTAGAAATGTCCTTTAAAAAAAGCATTAAAATATAGATGATGAGAACATGTAGCTGCGCGTTCCCTCCACTAGATGAAGATGTTGTGACAGAAAAACTACAAATAGCCTGTACCTACCCAATAGCATAAAGATTTTGAAGGTTAAAAAAAATGTACTTAATAAAACCTCTTGATTAGGGTTAGCAGTTTTGCTTTTTTTAGCCAAAAATCTGTAGATTCCTTTGAAATTACCGTAACTTCTAATAAAAGTAATTAAAATCTAAACTTAGGTTGTTTTTTTAACAATGTTCTCAACATAAAATGTCTTTATTAAAAGAGCCCCATAGTTATCCGTAAGACAGTTATACCAACTGATTTAATGTCATTTTATAGAAATATAACCTATATTATTAATGTACACTTAACAGCCTTCCACTATCAGAAGAAAGATTTACAGTGATCCTACCTGCACCGATCACTCTGTCAATGCAGATGTACAATGGGTCGATTTCCTTGGCAAATTCTTCCACAGCCAGCGTGGGATCTTCATACGTGTCTGGATCCACATAGGTCTTTATCCCTGAGAATGGGACTGAAATGAAAGAGACACGCAGCAGCAAACTGTCAGATGTTTGGCTCAAAGTTTGTAGCCTGACAAAGGTTTAGAAAATCTCAGCGTAGTTAAAATGCATCAGTAAAAGTAAACAGGTTTATTTCAGCTGCTCCCTCTTTCAGGAGCTGACACAGCAAACTCGCATGAAAGATTTGGTCATTTGCACTTCCTGATGCAACCCGCGCTCGAACCTGCAATCTCTGAATTACGGCGCTGACCACCAAGCTACCGCAACCCCATGTAAATTATATCAGTATGTGAGCTTATTTATTTCTTTATTTAAAAGGAAAAAACCCCACTAATGCTATTTCTCCATGACTCAGACATGCAATAAATGAATGTTTACATATTTTTGTGTTAGATTTGTTTTATTATCAACTATATCTGTGGGAATTCTGCCCTGCCAGCACCCTGCAGCCACATCTGAGCACCTGAGGATCATCGGCTTGATGAGCAAGAGTATAAAAGGCTGCAGAGGACATTCAGCAGGCACTGGAGCATTACCTGCCAACGGTCCTTGTATCTGGGTATTGCATGCAGTTTTATGCAGTGTTACATTTTCGTACGGGCTATAGAATTAAAGGTTAGGAAGGTACTTTATACTATTCTGATGTCACGTTAAATCCTAAAACCGCACAGGAACCATAGTGGTTGTTTGATTAAATCTCTGGGGGATGCAGACACTGCTCAAGAAAACTGCAACTTGGCAAGGAAGCTTCAAAGTTGTTTACATTTCTTTTAAAATGATTAACATAAATTGTTTTGTAAACTGTACTCAAGCAAGCACTTTACTGTGTTGGACAACATTGAGTGATTTTGTACATTAGTTTGTCCATATATATTTTAATCTTCTTTAATTATATCCCTCCTCTATATGTTTTGGTGTGACACATTCAGATTTAGGGATTATTTCCTGACACAAGCACTGTATAAAGTTTAGAAGGCGTTTCAGGATGATTACCGTATTTTCCAGCATATAAGTCACATTTTTTGTTTTTATTGTTGTTGTTTTTTTTTTGTTTGTTGTTGTTGCACAAATTAGCATGCCTGCAACTTATACATCGAAGTGACTTATTTATGCCCCCCTCTCATATTTATGACCCAATTTTTGGCTCAGATCTGACAATTTCATTCATTCTGACATGGAAAATATTGAACACTACCATTTTCAGCTGTTAGAGGGCTCTCAACTAGTATGGAAAGCCAAGTGTCTTATTAATAGGTAAAAGTGGCTATTAATGAGACTTGCCATACCAAGCCACCTTCATTTCGCTCCTGAACTCCTGGAGCAAACGTCAAATCAGCTGCATTTCGCCACGCCGTCCAGGCGAAATGCAGCTGATTTGACCATTAAAGTGCATTTATTAAGGAAAAGTTCAACTTTGATAAACCTTTGCTATAATTTTGAGCAAATAAATAATTGTTTTTTGGTGGTTATCTTGTTAAATTTCAAAGAAATGCACAATGAGTCATCCCTGCTGCGTGCTCCCATAGCTGCAAATCAGCTTTTGATCGTTAAAGTCCTTTTATTAAGGAAAAGTTCAACTGAGACACACATTTACTATAATTTCAAGCAAACAAATAATTGTTTTTAAATGTTAATCTTGTTAAAGTCCTTCCGTGCATGCTCCCGTGGCTGAGGTTTGGCAGCCAATCGATTTTTGGCACAACACTGCTCCACATTTCCAGGTTGTCAGCGGTGACACGTATCAAACGTGGTGCATCAGCTGTGACGCATAATAGATGTGACGTATACGGTGAAGTGACATAGTTATGTTTTTTTTTTTTTTTCCACTTTATTAGACATATTTGGACTGATGCAACTTATTTGGCAGTGTGCATGGTGCAAAATATGGTAATACCTTTATAAATGTTCTTATATTAAAAAAAACACTTGATCACTGGCTTAACATTTTAGAAAAAGTTAGATAATTTTGTTTTGTTGTTATATTTTCGTTTTCAGTCTGTCAAGAGTTGTAAACTCTCAAATTGGATTAAAAAAGATGTGAGAATGATCCCCAAAGCTGTTAAAAAAAAAAGCTCCAGGAACTCTATAACCTCAGTTTGTCTGAGGCTGAGGATGCTGCTGCATGATGACGGGTCCAAATAATAACTGGATGCAGCCCGTGGTACACCTCCAGCAGATGAGCTTGGGACTAAGTGTACTTTATAGCTGTGGCAGCTCACAATGTTGAAAACTTAGTTGGAAAAAGATTTTAGTTTGGAGACCACATTCCTCTCCGTCTCCAGAGTTTCTAAGCTCAGGCCTGAAGAAGAAGGAGAAGAACGAGGAGGAGGAGAAACAGACTAAGAGAAAAGAGAAGAAAAAGTATTTTTTCTAACGGTTTGTTGAGCCTGCAGGTATTTTCTGCTCATTATTTTGTCCAGTATATGATTTTTTTTTTTAAATGTCAAAACTAATTCTGCTCTTCTTTTCTTTTCTTTTTTTTAAGTTACTCAAATAATTCAATTCAAATGTTTTATTTTCTTGGCTAAAATAGCTTATAAACTCTCATGTAACCAAATAAAAAGGCAGTACTTGTCCAAAAAAAAAAGAGTAATTGGAGAACGAAAACATTTTGTCTAAAATACCTCAAAAACAAATTCTAAGTAAGTGTTTGTTGACAAATAAATCCATGGAATTAAAAATTTCATACAGTTTAAAAAGCACAGACCAATCTGAAGACTGGGTTTTAAAAGTGTCAAATAATTCCTCTCTGCCTCTTTTAATTAACATCTCCTAATTATCCAGATCAGTTTTCTACCAAAGTTAAACTTTAACCATTTATAAATCACAGTTCATGCATAAACTCATTAATGCTTCAAAAACAAACAATAAAAGGTGGAAAAACGTGACATTGGATTTGCATACACATACGTACACAGAATCATAAAAATGCTCACAAATTGGACAAACGGTTAAACAGATGTTCTCACAAAAAGGAACATTTTTATTTAAACTATTTACAGTGGGGTCTTAAAGGTAGTGTAATATATTTAGTGGTAGAGAAATACTCAAACACTGCACTTAAGTACAGATAAGAATGTACTTAAGTACAGTAATGAAGTACTTATACTT
>JARVGS010000760.1:6761808-6775924 GCA_031762315.1 Hypsolebias antenori | reverse complement strand
GGCAGATGATGGATGATTGGATGGACAGATGGACAGATGGACAGATGGATGCATGGATGAATGGATGATGTATGTATGTATGTATGTATGTATGTATGTTGTTTTATTCTTCCATTTAATAGACTTTTGCTCAAGAATGTCTCCCCTCTGGGCAGACCGACTGTTCACTTTTAATATAAATTACCCAAATGTATGGATGGATGGATGGCTGGCTGGCTGGCTGGATGGATGGATGGCTGGATGAATGGATGTTGGCATGGATGGATGGATGCATGGATGGATGGATGGCTGGCTGGCTGGATGGATGGATGGATGGATGAATGGATGTTTGAATGGATAGATGGATGAATGGATGGATGGATGATAAACTGACACCATTTTTGGACAAAGTTTGACATGTTGGAGAGCTTCTGCTACAAAGATCAACTTCTACAAGTTGACATTTATATAACTTGCAGTGGTTTTTCTTCACAGAGCTCATCACCTGCTCATGCACACTGTGTGTGTCTTTCACCCTGAGAGAAAACACTCAGCCACAATTAGGCTCTGAATGATTAAATTAAATTCATACATCTCTGGGAGAACAGATATTGGGGCCGCAGTAAAGCAGTGCATTAATCTGGAATGATGAGCTGTTTCGCTCATTTATAAAACTTCCATGTCTGCAATGCAAACTGTTGTGTGCTAACACATGTTTCCAGATGTGGTTGTCTTTATCAGTTCATGTGCAGTCGCTGCATCCACTTTTAATATAAATTACCCAAACTGACTGTTTCCCTACATAGCCTGTCTGCAGGGCCTCACAGCGTAGACGGAGAAGACACTGAGTGGTCCCGTTTCAGCCCACACTGTGTAGGCCAGCCAGCAGTGTCCTCCGGTACTTCTCACTGCACCACCGCGCACATAATTACATTTCCCTGAAGTTAGCGGTGCCCTTGACTCATCGCTGAGCGCAGGCCTGCTGGTCAATTATCAGAAACAACAAACTGTGTGTGGGGAGCTTCTTTAATGTTTGGATACAGTCTAATGAACCGAGATGAACTCATATTTCAAGAGAAAATAACAATCTAGAAGATGGGGCAGCTAAATGGCTCCCAATCAATACAGAGGAGAGGAAGTGGCCGTTCATAAAACTCTCTTCATCAAAACATATTGCTTTAATGCTGAGGGATGTGGTGCTTAAACAAAAGCGGGGGGGGGGGACACTTCTTTCAGTTTTCCGTTATTTTAAGTGCTCAATCTAAACTTGTAGTAAATTCAGAATGACCCTCTGCTCCAGGGCTCCATGTGCTGATATGTGTCAGTTTTCTTTTGGCTATTCTTTTCAGTTTCCTGCAAGATGGATCTGAGCGCGTTACCAGGAAATAAGGAGACGGCAGAGGTTCAACGAGTGTTCATTAACAGTGCTGACAGGTGTGCTTTTGACAAAAATAAAAATAATAACGACGCATGTTCATCTAAAGTGGAACGTTGGTGCATTTTGAACCGAGGTGCAGGGTCATTTTGTTCAAAGGAGAAGGGATTTAATGAGATGGTTCTCGTCTAAGACTCTGCAGGTGGTGCGCGTATCTGCAAGGGATGCTAGGCTTTTAATTTCTTTTTGCATTTTTCATCATCTCCCAGCTTTTTCTGTTTGCTTGGTTGTTTTATTCTTCCATTTAATAGACTTTTGCTCAAGAATGTCTCCCCTCTGGGCAGACCGACTGTTCACTTTTAGCTGCAGAAAGAAGGAAGCTCGGACTGTTTTTATGAATCAAAAGTCCTCCAAAATTGTTTGAAATACTGTCAAAACATAAAGACACAATTATTTATTATTGCTTTTTATTATTTTTTTTTCCCTCTATCATCATGGTTTGACAGATTAATTGTGTTTCTTTATGCTTTCCTGCTAAATAAAACTGCATTTTGCTAAACGTTTTGTTGGCATCCACTGCCCTCTCGTGCTCTCGACCGCACACGGGTGATCGATGGGCTCCTTTAATTTAACGACATCAAAGTCCAGGAGAGAAAACGTTCATAAGGAGCATAATTCAAAGTGAACACAACTGAAAACGTTACTGTTAGATGAAAGCCCGTCTCGTTTTCATCTGTGGTGACACTTTTTACCACAGAGGAGAGAATAATTATCCTCAACAAATGTGATGGGTTACTTTCTCCTGGGATCAGTCATCAGTCAGAGTGGGGACCATCTTTGTTGAGGCAGCAGGGATGCATGGAGGGTGGAACGGGCCTTCCAGCCTTAACCTCAACACATTGTGTCGTCTTCGCATCAAGAAGAAGCTTAAGGTTCATCATTCTGCAGTCCAGCACTTCTTCATCTATAGACACAGCTTTGACTTTGTCATTTGTAAGAATGAAGAATAAAATGCAGGAGTTTATGAGATTGGTTAGCGCTCAGAGTATGTGTTGGGGATGACCCTCAGCTACTACCAGCAGCAGGTTTCAGCTCAGAAATGGTGAAGTTGACTGAGTTGTAGCCAATTGAAAAGGTAATCAGTCTAGTCTCATGAGTGGTCTCTGAAAGTTTAAGCTACACCCTGTCCAGTGGTGCATGAGATATTTTGCTAATCCAAAAGAAAAAAAAACTCTCTCACACAGGAAAAATAATTACTTTCTACCTTTTCTGCCTTCCGTTGGTTGCCAGACTTAAATATAAGTAACAGTTTGTCAGCAGCAGATTAGTTGTTGCTGCTGAAAAAGGTGACAAACTTGCTTCAGCGTTGTCCTCGAGAGAAAATACTTAAGAGGGTTAGCAGAAAATGAAACGTATAAATATTTTTGATAAAGAATGATGGGAGACTATGATGTAAATTCACTTTGTCTTTTTTTTTTTCGGTTCAATTCAACCTGTCTTATTAAATGTAAACGAGTTAAATTGTTTTATAATCAAATTTAGTCAAAATAAGTGCGGTTCTATAAGCAGGTTCCACTCGGTCCAATCCAAATGAATAAATCCTGTTTCTTATTCTTCTTCTTTCAGCTTTTCCCTCTTCAGGGATCTCCACAGCGAATCATCCTCCTCCATCTCACTCTGTCCTCTGTCCTCACTCCAACTCCATGTCCTCTCTGCATCCATACATCTCCTCTTTGGCTTTTCCTGGCAGCTGCATTTCTAACGTCCTTCTACTAATATTCCCACTGTCCCTCCTCTGGACATGTCCAAACCATCTCAGTCTGGCCTCTCTAACTTTATCTCCCAGTTGTTCAGCATGTGCTGTACCTCTGATGATCTCATTCCTGATCTTATCTATCCTTGTCACTCCTAAGGAGAAACTCGGCATCTTCATTTCTGCTACTTTCACTTCTGTTTCCTGTCTTTTTGTCCATGTCTCTGTCTTCAGACCACTTGCTGGTCTCACCACTGTCTTGTGAAGCTTTCCTTTGAGCCAGTGGAAGGCCGTGCACTTAACATCTAGGCCTTCAGTGGTGTCCTGCATGAATTGATCCACCTCTTAATACTGTCATCAAGATGCCACAGCTACAAAAACCATCAATAACACACAGAAACTTGGAATATTATGGTGCTGCATCACAGACTGTTATCTCATGTAGTGAGAATGAAGGCTATTCCAAGAAACACATTTAACACAATTCAATAAGTTTCCTTTACCTGCAGCCACAGCTGCACCATATACTGTACATATTTGCCAAAAGCATAAAAATGGACATAATAAATTGACACACATATAAAACATCTGAATGAAATGCATTTTACTCACGAAAAGTTTTGATTATCTGTATATAAACTCCATCCTCCATTCTTTACTCAATAATTCAGTTCCTACAAGTCATCATGACATTTCAACAAGTACTTTTCTACTGCCATGAAAGTTAAACACTGTAAGTCCAGTCTGTTCTGTTGTAATTATCCAATTCAATAATAGAAAACTATACAAAAATGTAAGTTTGTGATTCTGATTGTGTTTAGGCCAGAAGGCTTTGCTGGTCCTGATGTTCCACCACTGCTTCGGCCTTTGCTGTCACCCTTTTGTCACAAAGCACACCTGAAACTTTTCTCCATCCTGCCTGGACTCTCTGCAAAAAGTTGTATTCTGGCTGGCAACACAAACATTATTAAAATGCAGTTTTTGAGCGCTTCAAAAGTTATTTCTGTTTGGAAAAGTAAAAAATAAATAAATAATAATAATAATAATCATAAAATCCTGCATTTTCTTAAAAAAAAAAAAACTTTTTATGTGGACAGCGCCTCAGCCCTTTGACAAAATCAGTATCAAATCCAAGTTAAAGTAAAATATTTGTTCTGGTATTTTGTTATATTTCAAAGCTGAAACAGTCAAGTGACATTTATATTTTAGGACAAAGAATAAACTGACGTCATATACATGTGTAAAGAACCATTGAGCTAATAAACTACTTTTTAATTATACTGTTTGGGATTTTGTTCATAGTAGCTCATAACAAAGACTTTTTTTTTTTTATTTATTTGAAAAGTGGCCATTGGGCATTAATGGACATTAAAATGTATTTAAATGTAAATATACTCAAAACAGCCAAAGGGTAAACTCCATTGAAAGTCCCACTGTGTAAATATAAAATTTAAAGACGAGTATTCAACATGTCTTTAAGTACCGTAGCTGTGCAAAAACAATTACAAAAAAAAAAAAAAAAAAACGTGCAGACACAAAATCAGAGAGGTTTTTGCACCAACAGCTAAATTTACACATTCAATTAAAGTTTATTGTTTTATATCTCAGCACTGTTTGCAGTGTGTCCTTGCAAAAATTGATGAAACTGGACAGAAAAAAACAAAATCAAACTTATGTACAGCTAATTACACAACTAAGTGATAACCATCTTATTACAAGACCTGAAAAACACATAAACATTCAGTTGATCCCAGTGGTCTTAAAGATTTGTCTTTTATTTTTATTTTTTTAAAGCAGCCAGCCAGTATCTAAAGAAAAAGTTTGAGAAACCTTCAGAAAGTGTGGATCTGTCATACTTAAGTGATCTTTGACTTGTACACAATTTTGTTCCACTACATGCGATGCGTATGACAATAAATAACCTTGACCTTGGTTTAAGGCAATAAATGGTGGTTCCTCTGAGGCATCCAAATGGACTAAAATAAATACATTGTTTCACATCATACAATGAGTTTACATTCTAGATTAACATTATATTTGCACTGTTCCCTGTTTTCTCAATACTAAATGGGTCACGTATGGAGCTCTTGATGTATGGCGGCTGTTAGGATCGCCCACAGTGTTGCAACTACACAACCATCCAAAAGCCACTGCTGTCAGCCAAACGTGATGAACATGGACAGCATAGATTCGGGACACATATATAAAAGACACCATGAGACTGCAGCTCTTCAGCTCCCGTCTCACTGGTAATCTCTCCCGTCAGGCTTCGACGTTGGTTAACTTCAGATGATTGAGGGCAAGAGAGAGAGAGAAAAGATAAATAAGGAGCAGATAAAAGAGACGGCGATAAGAAGGAAAATTACACCCGAGGAGCAACTAAAGAAGATATTACAGACTGTCCTACATATCAGCTACTAATGACTGAGCTGTAATACCCTGAGCGACCGCAGATCCACAGGGGTGGCACATGAATTTCACCCCAGCCAGCTGAGACTGCTGTAAGTCTGCAAAATGTGGACAGAAACACAAGCACTTTAATTGTAATCATGCGGTGTGGCTCAATTTAGCTCCTGCTTTAATTACCAGAGTGAGGCGGGAAGAAAAGGATGGGGGTTGGGGGAGTTTTAGAAAAGACTAGGTGCAAGCTAAATTATCTGTGAAACTAACAAATGAAGGCAATTAGCCAGCTAGCTCCCAGTCTGTCTGCACAGTCTAAATGAGAAACCAGGCCAAAAGACTATATGAAACAAGTCAACAATTTCTTAAACTTTTTTTTTTTTTTTCATCCTAATGTGTTCCACTCACGGCGAGCTACGTTTAGGGAATGCTGATAAAACTAATTACAGCGAAAGCATTTTAGAAAGCCATTTGCTTATGAGTTGTGGTATTTATAACTATTTTTGTATTCAAATGGCTGTACAGTAAATGTCAAGTGATGCTAAATCTTTGCAACTATCTAAACTGAATCTTCATCACCTATATATACTGTACACACGAAAAATAAAAGACTTATTAACGGTACATTTTCTCCTCCATTTGAGCATAATGAAGTCTGGGGAGGTCTCCCTGAACGCTTAGGTAATGATTTAGAAATTTTGAACAACTCTGGGCATTACGTTCTCTGATTTGCACGGGTTATTATCTCCTGGAAGAAAACGAGTGTGATGCAATTTACAGGAGAGAGAAGAGAGGATAGGAATGAGGGGGATGTAAATAAAATGGACAAGCGAGCAGGGGGAAATAATGAAGGGAAATGGAGCTGAAAAAGGATGATGAGAATTGTGGATGAAAAGGATCAGACAAGGATGCAGGCTCTTAAAACGAGAGTTTGGCAAACTCCAGCTCCTGCAAATCACAAGGAAGACCCGAGAGATCCAAGAGAGTGATGCAACTCCATCACTTCTTTTTGTTTTTTGGTTCCCTTTCAGTGTTTGCAGTTTAGTATACCGTGAACAAACTGCTCCAAAATGAGCACAAACACACGCGCAAAAACAAAAACGTACAATTTCTCACCCCGGCAGTGGCCGTCCATCTCCTCGTGGCCAATGCTACAGATGCATCGGCCCAGTGGCACCAGCCAGTCACCATCAGCACCACAGTACAGTTTAGGTGTGTCCCTCTCCTCTGCGTTCTCCACACACGCCCCTCTCACCTCCACCAGTGAGGACGAATCCATGTGCGGCACCGTTTCAGGAAACGCAGCAAGGTTCCTCAAAGCTGATGGGCAGCGCTTATAAAACGCCTGATGTGAAAGACGGGAAACAAAACTTTTCATTTTACGACAATAATTCTGGAACACAACAATAAACTGATACAGTTTACAGACCTTGACCGACACAAGTGCAATACAAGCTCCCACGTCTTGAAAAGCCAAGTAGAACCCTTTCTGTGTCACCGGTCCCACCTCCCTGACCTCCGTGTTGAGGCGAAGAACTCGATCGCCAAGATCCGTCTGCGTGAAGCTTTCATCTGCTGCTATGGTGTCCACCTGGAAGCCAACAACACTTTGTCCATTTGTACTGAAGGATAAAGACGTCGCAAAACTTAAACTTGATCCAGAAACTAACCTTTGCGTAGTCAGACGGCCGAAAGCGCGTTGTCGCAGGAAGTGGCTCGTTTGTCTGCAGGTAAAAGAGGTTGAATGTTTCCTTGCAGGTGCCAGAGACCCATGGAATGGAGTTACAGTCTCGCAGGGTGAAACGCAGCTCTACATAAACCTGAGACAAAAAAATTAATGTGTTCATTAGCTTTTATGATTCTTAAAGACATACATTTATGAGCTGACCATGTTGTAGTCTACCCCACAACGGACCTGGTTTAAATCTTTATTTCAATTTGTTTGAATAGATTTTTTTGAAAGAGGCATAAATACATCAGAAATTTTATAATTTAAATAAAACTGGATAAAGTGCCTTTTGTATGAAAATGTTGCTTAAAAATTGACAAAGAAGCTAAAACTGAATTGCTCAAGTTAAAAGAAGCAGAACACTAGCTAAATGCTAAAAGAGATAAAACACTGATTAACAAAAGCTAAGGAGTAGCTAAAAATAAAAAAGCTAAATGCTAACTGAAAGCCTAGAGAGGTAAAGTGCTAGCTAAAAGTTGCAAAACCATAGCTAAATATGGAAAGGGGATAGCTACGAGCTAAATGTAGCAAAACAGTAAGTATTAAAAGGCTAGCAAAAAAAAAAATAACTTTTTGCTAGAAATTAAAAATAACTAAAGGAGAATCAAAAGCTAAAAGTAACAAAAGTCCAACTTAAAGGTAAAAGTACCATAATAATAGTCAAACCCTAAAAGTATGAAAAAAAAGTAACCAAAAGCTAAAAGTATTCAAATGGTAACTAAAAACAACAAATAGCAGAAGGTTAACCAGAACCTACAGGTACCACAATCGGTGCAAGCCAAAAGTGTCAAAATGCAAGCTAAAGGCTAAATGTTACAGTACAGAAGCTAAAGTAGCTAAATATAAAAGGTACACAAAAATTTAAGTCATAGTATCCATCTCTTGACTGAGCTGAACATTTTAGATATATGGCTAAAAAAACACAATGCAATGATGTTTCTTTCAGCTGGTCCCTTTTCAGGGGTCACTATGCATGAAAGATTTGGCAATTTGTTTTATGCAGGACGGCCTTCCTGCAACCTGGGTTTAAACCTGCAACCTTGGACTTACAACACTGCTGCACTCATCACCAAGCTACCACAGCCCTAGGGAAATAACGTTTTACATTTGGCTGCTCCCTTCTGCAGAAGTTCAAGTTCCAGTATCTTTATTGTTGATCCATCACATGTGGTACATGAGGTGGAACAAAATTATGTATACAGGGTCTCAGTTATACCCAAAAATAGCAAAATGTAAAATAGAAACTGAAACACTAAACAAGGATCTAAACTAAGATATACAGTAAGATAAAAACTAAACAAATGCCAAACATTATGCTAAAAGATCTAGGATATATGCTAAACGCTAATAATTTAAAACTATACGGCATAACAACTGCAGCCAAGTTGCTACTGTGAGCAAATTTGCATGAAACATTTTGCACTTGTTTTACACCGGATGCCCTTCTTGACACAACCTGGGGCTCAAACCTGCAGCCTCAAGATACAACACCACCGCATGACCACAGAGCTCCCAAAAACATACAGAAACATAAATTTGAAAAACAACTGTGTGCATGCTGATTGAACGTTCACACATAAACATTGTGTGCAAGCATTTAAACATCTATTCATGCTAAAGAAAATAGAATGGGTATAAGAATAGTAACCAGGATAAAAGTTAGTGCAGTGTCGCTGTTGGGTGAGAAGTACATTTCTGCAAATACACAGAAAGAAAAGTTTTTATTTCAACACATTTTCTGCATTTTATGATGCAGCTGTCACCGTAACAAAAAGCACTTCACTATATAAGAAAAAAAAAACAAAAACATTTGTCTCCCTTTCCATTCTAAGCTTCGCTAAACTGATTTTAATGAAACTGTCGAAAGAAGCTGCTTATTTAGATGCACTAAAGTAAATCTGCTTGTTATTTTCCTCTTGTGATAAATATATATTGGAGACTGAATTCCCTCCAGGGAGTGAGAAATTATCTCAAAGTTGAGAAAATGTCACATCAACAAACCCCACGTTGAGACAACTTCATAAAAAACTGATTTCAGACAAGGATTCGGGAACGAGAACGGGGCTCAGGATGAGTGATAGTGTTCAGACCCGCTGTGCAGCTTGTCTCTGGATCCATCCGGACCTCAGCCAGTTGTTCTGGTTTGGCTCCATGACATGGCAAGCCTGGAAGGTGTGAATGGGTCTGTTCTGCTCGTCCATCTCTGTGATGGCGTCCCACTGGAAACATACACCAGGCAAAAAAAAAAAAAAAAAACAGCTGAATTTATGAGCAGCCATTGCAACGGCAGGCATTTATTTAGTCCAGTTAGAGGACAGCTTGGAAAAGAAAAACAGTTATCACTCCAGTTGGTTAAAAAAAGGTTTCAGACTCACATTTATAAATAGATATATCTTACAATTTGCATATATTTATGCACTGGTTTAGAAATTGTTTAACTAGTGAGCCGCCATTTCTATTGGTAAAACATAATTTCTGTAGAAAGACTTTGAGAGACAGGAATGCTCACAGAGGTTTTCAGGCTGTTGCATCAGTCAGCCTCTCTCATTTGTTGGCTTCACTTTAACAGCGTAAAGATCAGAGCTTCAAAAGCCCCAACATTTATTGACAGGACTGTAGCATTTCATGGACAGCAGAGGTTCTGACTATCATAGATGGATATGAGACTTTAATGCCTGAGGATGGACTTTTCTGTGTTTCTTCATTTTTTAATTAATTAATTTATTTATTTTGTCCTCTACAGTGTATAGTCTAGATCAGGGGTCTGCAACCTGCGGCTCTTTCAAGCTTTGACCAAAACTCACATAAAACTGAATTTTATGTTTTAAAAAAATGACTAGTTTTAGCAGTTTTCCTGTCATTTCCTTTGCATTAATGTGGATACTTGTATTCTAAGTAAATTATACTTTAACTTTATGCTTAATTTCTTCAAAGTAAGAAAAGATAATATGACAGTTTCCTGCGGGATTAATACAGTTCTATCTTACTGTATCTTTTCAATGACACCACAATTTTTAAAAAAGCACATAGCACAGTTCATTGTTTTAGTTGTTTTTTTTTTTTAATTGGCAAAATTATATATATTTTTTTCTTTACAAGAATCCAGTCTTCAGTGATAGACTTGAAACTTGGATATGGGCACCAGTGACCCCATGCAACCTAAAAAAGAAGAAACGGGTGAAGACATGGATGGATGGATGGATGGATGGATGGATGGATGGATGGATGGATGGATGGATGGATGGATGGATGGAAGGAATCCAGTCTTTTGTCGCAAAATGTAAAAATATCAATAAATGTTAACAATCACTGGATGTTTTTAGTTTTATACTTTCACACCTACTGGCCAGAAAAGCCCCCTCTAACAAACTTAAAGTGGCCCGTGGGCCACCAGTTGATAATGACAATTGTAGCAAGTTTTGTGGCTCTGGACATGTTTAATTTAGTGAACGAAGGGGCAGAAATGGCTCTTTTGATCATAAAGGTTGCAGACCCCTGTTCTAACCTCTTAAATCTATGTAATTTTAAAAACATACATGTGTACTGTACAGTACTACTGCAAAATCTTATATGGGTACTCACCAGCCTTGGTCCGGTTCTGATCGACTCTCTGCAGCTCTTGAGCACCAGACGCTTTTAGAGAGAGTCTGACCTTCGTAGAGCCAGCACAAAACCACACGATGGTCCCGATCGAGTCCAAATAATCCAGAGGGATCCGGATGAAAAAAGTCCGGGTGAGCTCCGAAGAAAACACCGGACCTCCAAGCAACGCCTTCCTGTCAGAGAGGTTCTTATTCGAGAGGCTTCACGGGCCGGCAAGCAGCACTCGGGTTGACCGATGGGGCTGGAAGTCCGGTTCTGGTCCATTTCCTGGTCTGGTTCTGATCGGCTCTCTGCATAATAATAATAATGTGTGTGTATTGTCACCATTGTATGTTCCCATACAATGGTGAAATTGGCTCTCTGCATTTAAACCATCCACCACCAGGTGGAGCAGTTGGCAGCTATTGAGAGCCCCGGGGAGCAACTGGGGATAAGGTGTCCTGCTCAGAGACATCACGAGATGTGCAATGACTGGGGATCGAACCCAGGACCTTCGGGTCCCGAGTCAGCCTCTACCCCATCTCTGCATCCACTAAGCGCTGAAGTTTCTGTGATTAAGGACCAAACTTTTTAGTCCGGTTCGGATCGGATAAAAACTTTCCCTTCATTTCGGATGAAAGCAGCAGCTGGAAGCACTGTTTGGGGCTTCTGGGTAATGTAGTTATTAGGTTTATTGAGAGAAAACTACAAAATGGCAACGCCTGTCCGAAAATTTTTTTTTTTTTTGCCAACTGTCTCAATTATGTGAGTAATATTAAAGTTGACAATCTTGTGTTCTGTACAATTTGAAAAACTGAAATAGCGAGTCCGCAAAAGTTGAATCGTGAAGTAGCGAGGGACCACTCGACACACACACACACACACGCACACACACACAAAAACTTGTTTAAACGTTAAACTCACCAAAACACTTCAGATTCTACACAAAAAGTCAAGTTGTGTGTGTCTGACCTTCGTTTTTCTTGCAGTGACTTTGGGTATTATCGTCCAGAGAACAGCTCAGAGTGTGTGGAGCAGGAGGACATGGTGGGCCGGGATCTGGAGTTCTGTTTAAATGGGACCACTGAACTGCTGCAGACCAGTGGGTGAGGATGCTGGGCATTTCTCTCTCTCTTTTTTTTTTTTTTAAAGACACTCACCAGATTAAATCATTAAAATAATGCATACATATACCTGAAAAACATTCAGAAGTGCTGATATTAATATAAAAATTTATCTCACAAAATGTAACCAAGATATTATATATTTTTTGAATTTCATAATTAGACATATTTAGCAGCCTTTTATTTTTGTAACCGCTATAAATTTCATGAGTAACCTGCCAGAATTATAATTTTCCTACTAATAATAATTTGTCGCTTGAAATTGATTATTAAAAGCTTAATGTGGTTTGAGTGAGATTATCAGCCTGTACATAATAAGATCAAAATACTAATTTATTTTAATAACGGTGGACACATTTTGTGTTTGATATCCAAAACATTCACCTACTGTGTAGTTTAAGTGAAGTGGCAACAAAGAAAAACAAAAAGTTGTTTTAATATTTGACTGAAAAGGTCAGTTTTATCTAGCAAATTGAGATGGTTCCATTTAAGGCTCTTTTTTAATGACATTTCCTCATTAAGTTATCATTTGTATTCACCCGTGTCCTTTCAGTTTTTATTATTTTCTCCTGCTGTCTGTTTATCTGACTCTTTGTTGATTTAAAGCTACCGGAAGATTCCTGGAAACCAGTGTGAAGGAGGTTTTCAGCCGGACAGGAAGGAGCTCGACCTGAAGAGGTTGTGCACCAGCAATGCACTTCATCCTCATTCTCTGGTCAGTCCTGCTCACTTGACACAAAAATAATAATTAAAAAGTGCACAGTAAATCCTAACAAGGGCATAAACCTTTTCAATTCTCGGGTTTTACAGATCGTGATGAATTAAAAAAAATATTGTCTGGTGTTAACGAGTCACACTCATTAACACTAATTAAGCCAAAGCTGTGAGTGGAATAAAATCCTACATGAAGACAATGTGATGGAAAAAGTGAATGAACGAGACTTCTGCTTGTTTGCAGTTGTAGTTTATGGACAGATTTACTCTCAGTTGTTTTTAATCACAAAACCACTCGCCTGACTCAGTTATTTTTCAGCGATGCTCTAAATTTCCCATTTCGGTATACAGTATATTGTTTTGTTTTATTTCCTGCCAAGCTTTCTTAATGTGCGGATTATGATAAACACATCAAACGCAAATGCCCTGAGCTCTAGCAGCAGCTCTACAGTCTGATGAAACATCAACCTCCGTTGATTTATCTCTTTATGCAACTCATCCTGCACACCTCTGCTGCTCTTCACACTTTGATGCGTTTGTCTTTGGAAACAGCAGACTGAATACAGCTCGTTAAACACGGCCGTCGTAGTGCTGGTCGTCATGGCGATCCTTCTGACGAGCGCGGCAGCGGGCGCTTGGCTGGTTAAGAAATACGTCTGTGGAGGCCGGTCAGTGTACCTGTTCTTACATCACGCCCACTCCGCTGGCACTCCTTGTTTCCCTCTTAACACTTTGTGTCTGTCCTCTTCAGGTTCCTTGTGCACAGATACTCCGTTATGAGGGAACACGTGGAAGGGAACAAAATAGAAGGCGTGGATGACGTGGAGAACTACATGGAGACAGGAAAGCCACAGTTCACTGAAGACTCGGATCAGGTGGGAAACGGTGATATTTGTTTCAACTGAACGTAATGTTTTTGCAAAATTTTAATTATTTCATCCTGTTTGTGTTTCATTTTAGGACCTTTTAGTATAAAACTCCCTCCTATCCCCACAAACACACGTTTTAAAGGCTGTCATGATGCCTGGGCATTCCTGTTGTTCCCACATGGCCTGCTTCCTGGAGGACTCTGCAGCAGTGGGTTTACAGTTACGACTCCTATAAAGTGGTGGGAAAGAACAGAGAACAAAAAAAGGCCTCTGGGATCCCTGGAGGCATTTAGTTATTTCTGTCACCGAGTTCTGTAAAAACCGTTGAGTGTGAATTTGTGCGCCGCTTTGTTTTCTTGCATGCTGGCTGAGATGAGCCGGCCTTGCACTGCAGAAGCAACACACAGATTCAATAACTTGGAGGTTTTTCAGGCTGTTAGAATGTTTTAGGGAGCAGCAGCGCAACATACAAACCGGATTCCAAAAAAGTTGTGACACTAAACAAATTGTGAACAAAAACTGAATGCAATGATGTGGAGGTGCCAACATCTAATATTTTATTCAGAATAGAACACAAATCACAGATCAAAA